>JAWQUT010000216.1:757375-822157 GCA_033807755.1 Ellobium chinense
GTGAGTAGTGTGATCTTGCAGTTATTGTCTCACCTGTTGGTTCTCTTTAACTTTCTAATTTCTTTCTTTTGCACTCTCCCACTCTCTTTCAAGTTCGCTCAGATTATTTGCCTCCTGAATCATCATCATATTGATTGGTGTTTCCATTTCTATCTCTTTATAGCTTTTGCACTCTCTCATTCCTTCCATCAGTGAGTCATGATTTTTTTTTTCTGTGGTAATTTGTAAATTCTTTTCTCAAGATCTTATGTGTCTCTGTCCCACTTGGTGCTGCTTTTCTTAAGCACTCAGTCTCTCTCTGGGACCATCTCACAAGATTTTGCTGTTTCATTCACCTCCTGCAATGATATTCATGAGAAATTATCCAAGTAATTTCATGGTCATTTTGAATTTTCAGTGATCTAACTAAACTGCATTGGTACACAGTTTGAAGTTACCCATTGTTTTAACTCGCTTTAGATTATTCATATCCATGTCTCTCATGTCATCATGTTATATAACATGGTTGCATACCTCCCCAAAAGAAATGTCACAAGAAGCTGTGGTCAGCTGTTCTCTTTGTCACTTGCAGGTTCAACATCACATACGTCCCTTGTCTGTTGCTACTAGACAGAGTTATCCAGAATGAAGTTAGTTCAGTGAGTGCACAGGGTGACCTTGACTTTCAGCGTCAGCAGGCAAGGAAAGGGGGACTACCCAAACAGATCAGTGAACATCCAGAACACTTGAGCTGGAAGAATTTTTCGCCAGACTTGAATGATGAATTGAGTGAGTTCTTGTCATGTTCTTGTCTTTGTTGTTTTCTACCTTTTGCAATGTTGTGAGTTTTCAGGACAGTCTAGTTTTTTTATTTCAGAGTCCGTTGATGTCTTCCTGATTTCTTTGCTGATGCAATCAAAACAGCCTAACAAACCTTTCTACGTAACAAAAGTGCTGTGTTTCTGTATAGGAGCCACTGGAAAATCACAACTCCTTTTATTCACAACTTTTCCATGGTCTCGAGGAGTTGCAATTGAGCAGAACTGACTGGACCTCTCTTCCTTCTTCCCATTTCCCTCACCAGTTGCCCATGTGTTTGCATAGTCCATCTCTAAACCACACAATTGTTCATACTAGCTGAGGTGTCCTAGTGCTGCTTTGGAAAAGGAAAAGAAGAGAAGGGGCAACCAGACTCATGCCACTTCTACACCTACTACCATTCTTATAGCAAAATCATCATGATCAGATCAGGATTAATGTCATCTGTCAGAAGGGCTTATCTTTGCCGAAAATGTTTGTGAGAAAACTGAATGGTTCTGTTTGAATATAGTTCTTTGCTTCAACAAACTTTGTGTCTAATTTCTATTACCTCATCAAGGGCACTCGTATTTTCACAGAAATATTTTGTTTGGAAATGAGTATTGACATGATGATCATGAGCATGCAAAAAAGTGATTCTAGAGGGAAAAATCAACATAAGCCTTTTTGTTGGAAGACATTACATATCAGTGACAACACTCCTTCTTTGGGATGGAGAAGTGAGAGGAGAGAGAAATCCTGTGGAATGGATTATTTAAATTATACAAACTCCACTACAGCCTGTTTCGATTTGTGTTATGGAAACAGATTTCAGGATTTCATTTGGGAAGTTTCATCTTTCATCAGCGTATACAGATGTGTCAATTACTAGTACATAGAATATGATTTAATCAAAGTGACCACATTGGTGTAACCAATATAACCATGTTATCAGCAATTCATTGTGTTACATCTCTTCATAAATATTTGCAATCTGTGACTTTCAGACAGCAATACCACAGAATCTAAAGAGCCTCTTCTCAATCTGCGAGAAGTTTCGAACCCACGCCTAGCAAGTTCCAGGGCTCAAAGCACACCCTCTGCTAAATTACCCAAGACAGGCCGGAGCAGAGAATCAACGTTTCTCTCCACTGGCGGCCGATCTCTCAGGGAGATTCCAACACCGGTGCCAGAGAGTGAGGAAATGGTGGAAATTGCAAAACCTTCAACTCGCTCATTAGGTGGGTAGATTGACAGAAGTAGTGTTCAGCTGTTGGGAAAATTCTGAAGTGTTAACTGTAGCTTGGTTGCTTCAAAGAAACTAGAAACAAGCAGGAACTTAATGATTTTCAAACATGTTGATGTATTTGAAACTTGTTCACCAGAAGTCAGAAACACCCAGGGGAATTAATGATATTCAAGAGTAAATCTTTGAAACACTTGATTTATATTTTTACTTTGCTGGAGACTGGAGGTAATAACAATAAAGATGCTAGCTCTAGTGGCTTAGGTAGAATACTGGTATGGCAGGACATGTATGGAGAATATATTTCAGGCTACACTATAGTTGCAGAAGTTTTGCTGACTGATTATTTGGCTGTATTTATCGTCCCTTAGAGTGGTTGCCCTGTTCAGAGATTTCCTAATGACCCAAATATGATCTTCCTGTCTAAAGAATAGAGGATTGATTTTTTTAGTTAAATAATTATGACTATTAATTTATCGTTATTAGTACTAGTATTAGTATTTATTATGGTTATTTACTGAATTATTTATTGTTATGATCTTCTATACATCTTTTCCACTAAACTTATTCATTATTATTTGGCAGTGATATTGAAAATTATTTCACCTGTATTTTACATTACTGTATCATTAGCTGATTTTGGTAGAGTTTTCTTCTGCTGTCAACAACAAAGATAAGAATGATACTGGAAGTGGCTAAGGTGACTAAAGCAAACTTCAGAACTACCTCACTGATAAAGTTCATCTTTGTCTGGGTTAGTACAATCCTTTACTGTAGGTATCTTACAGTTATATGATTTTCGAACCTCAAAAACCACACTTTCCAGCAGTTCCATCACATCTTGGCTCTGCTTCCAGGTTTGCCAACTGACCTAGAGAAAATGCTGGCTGTCCATACTTACACCACACTGACCACTCGTACCTGGACAGACACTGATGTCACAGCGTCCTTTCAAGTGATCCCAGAGTTTCAGCAGATCAGTGACCCGAGAACAGCCCTGGTATTTGGCTGTCCTAGGATCAGCAAGAGGTGAAGCTTTGACGTAAAGATTTTCAAAATGATATGTTTGGGGCTGCATTATTATTGTGTACATGAAATTTTGGCAGGTGCTTTGACATTTTTAATCCTTAAGTGGTTATGGTAATAATAACTACTGTAGAGGTGTTTCTTATAATCTGGAATTTAATGTTCACAAAGAGTCAGAAATGACTTTGAAGTTTTTTGAGCCCCTGTGAATGGTTCCTCATCCATGTAAGAGTGCAGAAGTCTAGACTGCCAGTGAAAGAGTATTGGCTTATAATCACCAAACTGGCAGCTGTTTTTTGCACTGATGGAAAAACATACTTGGCAGAGACACTTTACTCCCATTTCCTCACTAAACTCAGGTGTGAATGAGTACCTAGTTTTGAAGCTAGGGGGACCAGGGTGCTGCAGCACGATGACTAGCAATGTCTTTGAAATGGATCTTGTTATGACCTCTTAATAGTATTACATGTAATATGTGGTGTTGTTGTATATGTGAATATCATGAATGAAATGTATTACATTGTATGGTATTGTAAAAAGAATTCCCTTCAGGATAAATAAAGGTGGAGTTTATCTTTTAACTTTTATTACAAACCGTTGGTTTTTTTTGTAATAAATTTTCCTACACTGCTATACTCCAGATTGATGACTGTTGTAATAACAAATAAGATTTTCATTTTCCCCAGTGTAAAAATCCATGGCAAGGACTGGTTGCCAAAGGCAGAGTTGGATCGGGCCCAGGCAGAGTTAGCGCTTGTTGCTGAGTGTCTCGGTACCCACCCCGTCATGGGTGAACAGGCAACACGTCATGAGTTGCTGAGCAGGCTGGAGACAGCGGAGATTGTGCACATAGGTCAGTCATTCATTTTTGTTGAGATTTTCATTCTTGCACCAACTCACAACTGGCTCTGATGGATGAAGCTGTGATTGTAGTTGGAGACTGTTGTGAGCAATAGAAAAAAAAAATTGAATGTGCAGTGCTGCATTGATGTGAGGCCTAAGGAAGATAGATATCACACACTGGTAATCCTTATAATTGTAGGGTTCCTGAAAAAGGTTGGATGTTATTTTTTTTTTTATTGCATTTTGCACATTGGCAGTTTTAGCAAAATTATTTAATGAGTTCATGGGCTGTGAAATGGACTTCTGGTAAATGATTTTATCTCCTAAGTTTCATTTGAATGTGTGTCACATTGTTGTGGGTAATTATTCATTCTGACTAAATTTCGTTTAATAAATTCATTTGGAATTACAGAGTGAACTTGTGGTGTCTGTTACAGATTATGAACATGTCATCTATGTGTATGATGGAATTATTTTGTATGTGATGGTAAAATGGGCAGTGGCTTGACAATTCTACTGTCAAGTGATTACATCAAGATGTCTCAAAAGATTGTGTTTTACAGCGTGTCAGCACGATTACGGCTATGTGCAGAGCTGACTACGAAGACCATTCATTGAACAAGAGTATTGTTTTCTTTTTCCTTTGTAGCTACATGGGCCTGTTTGCGTGAAGGCTTGTTGTTAGTCACACCAGATGCCCTGAATGACCAGTCAGAAGAATCGTCACATCTAGTGACAATCTCAGATATCCTGAATCTGAAACTTAGGGCCAAAGTGGTTGTTCTATCCTCCAGTGGTCTTACACCTTTCAGAAATGAACAAGAGTGCACTATCAAGTTGGCCAGTTCTTTCTTGTCAGCAGGTAAATTTACATTCTTCAGCTTCTTCTTCTTAGGCATTCAGCTAAGCTAAAAGTTCAGTCTTGCCTGGCTTGCATGCAGGATGGATGGAACTGATCTTAAGTTTGATGTATTAGCCAAGAAAACTTTTCAGCTCTTCCAGGGAGCATTACTCTAGTTTGAAGAACTATAATTTTTTGTATTCCTTCATTTATACGCAATATAAACTCAAGCTATTCAAGGTGCATTGCATTCATATTGTCGCATATATCGTGTAAATGACTTTACAGTTGAAATTTATCAGGCAGATAGGTAGTTCAATTGATCAGTATTGTTTGCAGTAAGAGTTGTAGCATTGTCTTGTTGTAGTATGTCATTAAAGGAAGGCATGGCTTTTCTCTTGTAAAGGATAGTGCATACAGTGCATGATGCCCTTTCTTAAGTCAGTGCATATTATGTACTTGAGACACAAATATTCAATACTACTCTGTAATGATATGATTTAATGTGTATGAGATATCTGTGTGAAATCTGGTGGTAAAGTAACCCAGTAACTAAGGAAACAGTGTTCCTAAGATCCCCACCCACAACAGAAAAAAGTACTGTACACCGTTGATTACTTTGATGCACTATTTTGCCTGCAAAATATACTTAATTTGAAGAGGACAGTGCACACCATAATTATGTACTACAATCTAGAAGAAAAGGCTGTACCTCACCTTTGGTATGACTTCATCCACATATAGTACTATTACATTTTCTGTTTCTTACATTCTGAAACTTACAGGGGCTGAGTCTGCTCTGGTGTGTAACTGGCCAATTCCTGACGACACTTTGTGTAAATTTCTCTTCAACTTCTACTTCACGCTTCAGAATGGTGCATATCTCTCTCAGGCTCTGAGCAATGGGGTGAAGGCCATTCGAGATGATGACAGGTAAAAATGGTCTTATTTCCTCGATGACCAAAAAAGTTCTTCCTGGTCTTATGTAATTATGGTCAGTGTGGGTGGCCAGTCCAGAATGATATGTACCTATCTTGTCATATTCATGCATCTGACCTAAACCATTTCCTTTATCCATCATTTGGTTATCCATCCATCCACCTCTATCCATCCAGCCATCCTTCTATCCCTCTATCCATCCATCCATCCATCCATCCATCCATCCATCCATCCATCCATCCATCCATCCATCCACCCATCCATCCATCCATCCATCCATCCATCCATCCATCCATCCACCCATCTTTCCATCCATCCATCCATTTCAGATGGAACCATGTATGTCACTGGGCCTGCTTCTCTCTGATTGGCAAAGACACCAAAGTCTCTATCAATGAGATCAAACATGCTCTGCTGGATCAGATGATTGACAGGTGTGAGGTGGAGCAAGAGGAGGAGTCAGAAACACCCATTCTCAATCCCAAAGCTGTGGTGCCAAATGGTGTGTGTCATTACTTACTAATAGTGCACAATTGTTGTTCAGAAAATAGCAAATGGTATTATAACTTATTATTTTACTGTAAAATATTTGACTAAGGATAATGATATTTTGCATTAAACATTTCTTGTTGTAGATACATTGGTCTTAGAGTAAATAGGACTTGATGAAAAAATCTACTGGTACAAGACTGTAATTTCCAGTTTTGGCTATAAAACAATCAGTACTGAAACTATGTGGTGAGGTGACATTTCACAATTTTCATGACCATAAACTCTGAACAGCATTTTTTTCCTAAATGTTCCATTGTGGTGTTGGTAAATCATACATGGAGATAGAAAAGAAGTAGGAGGAGAAGGAGATAGTTGTGTGAATTCTGTTCAGTGATGCAGTGACTTAAAGTACTGTAGAACCTTGATATTGAGTACTAATTTAATAAGTATACCTTATTATTAGGTATGAATTTCATATAGGCCTACATGCATTCAGTACTATTCTGTTTTATCTTTATTCAGGTGGACCTCGATTTTGGATATACCTAAACAACAAATATGTTTTTTCTATTCACCAAGGGTAGTTCATATTGATATTTTATTGATTCCTAATTTTGAAAGATAATTTTTTTTTCTACAGTGGCCAGCAAAGAAGACAATCTGACAGCCCTCCAGAGCCATATAAAAGCCTTGTTACGCGACCACTACAAACATCCTCAGATTATTCCTGGTCTTGTTGATTTGGTAGGTTTCATCACAGCCACTATCATTTACACAATGTAATGTAATGTAATGTAATGTAATGTAATGTAATGTAATGTAATGTAATAATTAATTTATACAGCGCACAAATTCCCTACAATAGTGCTCTAAGACACTGCATAATTACTTATTAAAAACTCCACAGAATCCATAATATTAATGCAAAACAAAATAGGAGAACTAAAATACTTCACTGGCATATCCATATGCACATACACACAAATAAACACATGAACTTGCACACACCTTGATATATTGCCATCCATATTGTGCCTATGCATGAAATTTCTCTCAGACAAGTTGGCTACTGAATATCAAATCCTGATTTAAACAGTTTGGTGTGAAGTTTAATAAATACTGTAATAAAGTTAACAGGACATATTCATGTAACACCTATACATTTTGTAATGAAGCTCACATAGAGTGAAATCTGACTTCCTGCAGTTTCTGTTGTTGCTAGTCTTTGTTGGTCTTGTTTTGTCTTTTTAGAGAGGCTCTGTATTTTTAAAAACCATTTCTTTGTTGCAGAAGTTTGTGTAAACGTGAGTTATTGTTTTGGATCGGCTTAATCTAAAGTTGTTTCCCTTGATAAGAGTTCAGAGGTCAAAAGTCATGCCATGCTTTTTGGTCTCCCATCAGTGTGCTCCGCATGAGAGACTCACTGTTCAGTGGTGAAAGACTGACCATTCTTTGAATGGGATGGTCAGTCTTTCACCTTTAGCTGTAGCTGGTTATTAGATTTAACTTTTTGAGGCTGGAGTGTGGACATTCTTGACATTTTCCATGACTTCTTTTTGAAACTGAGGCTCTGAAATACCATGGGGAAATAAATATGGGATCCTCACATCCTGAAACAAAGCAACAGCTTTAATGTGATGAATATATAGTGCCTAGATCAATAAAATTTGCAGCATCCATCTGTTAATGTGCTTAAAATGTTTTCCCAAATTCTTTTCATCTCTTGAAGTTACTAGCTTTTAAATTAGGTAATTGTTTTTGTTTTTGTTTTGTTGGCCACCTGGTATATACACAAACCTTACAGTGGCAGTCTCTTCAGTCATTACCTATTATTTCATGGTATTTTAGGTGATAGCTGATGTAAACCCATGAAGCCTCCTCANCACCACCATTCCCAGGCCACAGTCAATGAAATAAAGTCTTAGAATATGTACACAAATCTTACAGTCAACAGATATACTAAACTGGCAGTCCATTTCCAACATGCATGAAATGATCACCAGTCTAAGGCTACCACTCTCAACAGGAATGAACAGCGGTCACCTTATGCAGGTTCAACTGTTTCTTCTTTCTGTTACCTGCCTTATTTGCTTTTTAAACTTTATCGTTTTTATCGTCCAGCTGGATGCAGCTCTCAAGAGACTTCATACCACAGATATCAATCGCCAGCCAACCCAACTTAGTGATACTTTGACAGGAAGTCCCCAGGCCCTCTCATTGCTCAAGTGGCTCGGCTTCCATTTCCAGGCGAAGGGGGCACAACTCACTTGTCCTTACATCATCTACCCTCACTGGAACACAGATGAGCTGCTCATACCAGCATATGATGCTCTCAAGGCTGCCATTGGTGAGAATATAACAGTTGCATAAACCAAGCAGTCGTTGGTTGAAAAGCAACAGAATTTAGATAAAACTGTTTTCAGTAAGAGAACCTGTCATTGGTTAGCAAAGTATGACCTTACAAATTCAAATTGCAGGGGACCACTGCAAAATTTTAAATTTGTGAAGTATTTTAGCTCATGACAAAAATCACGTAGAAACTGAGGAATTCAAAATTGTAACATTACATTCAGTATATTGCTGATGAAAATCTCAAACCACACAGTTTGCGGAGTACCAGACTGACAAAGTTTTTTCTTCACTCACAGTTTGAACATGTGGTAATTTCGAGGGTTTATACTGATCTCTGCGGTATTTGATTTGAATGATATATACAGGGAACTGAATATATGATTTTGGTTAAAAAAGTTGTGAACTAGAAAGCTTTGGACTAACAACTGTTGGGAATTTTCACCAACAATATGGGAGTTTCAGCTGCTTGAGGTTCAATGCCATAAAGTCCTCATGTATAGAATTCAGAACTTCTTTAGCTAGGAAAGCTGTGACTGGTTAGGTTAGGAATCAGCTGTGGCAGATGAGCTGATGCTGGTTAGCACTTTCCGCCTGTACCAAAAGAATCTACATGTATAAATTGTTAGACAAACAATTTAATAATTATTACAGCAGTAACTTCCCTTTGACCAGGAACAGTTTTTAGGGCTAAAAATGTGCTGGAGTGAACCTTTGCACACACCAGTGTGTAGTTTGCGCTAAACAATCAGAGTAAATCCATTAACTAATGGGGGATGTGTCAAGGGGGAACATTTATGGAGTGTGGAATGTGGGCTGAAAAAGTTGGTCAGCTGCTATCAGTTAGCATATGAGACAGAATTAGCTTTAGAAAGTGAAGCCATGGGTCAATTTGCAGAATTGTCACAGTAAAGGAAGTTGCCACTGATCACAGAACAGAAGAGCCACCCCTTGTTAACACTGCCAACTCCACATAACTGCAATCCTCCTACTTGCAATGTCTCTTAGTCACAGTATATTTCTATTATAAAATAATTGATTTTCCATTCAAAACAAATAATTGGATAACAACCACTGTATTTACTTTCAGCATTTTGTATGCTCTTAAGAAATTGCAATTTATGGATTTGACCAAATAGATACAAGAAGTCTGGCATTTATCTCTAACGGATGTTAGTGATTTGGAAAGTACATGTGTGTTTATATTTTGTAAAATTACCACTGCTACTAAAAGACAATTACTTCCATTTTCCCAGAACTTGTGGCCAGTCCTACATGTGTGAATGCACTGTGTGAAGCTCTCCCTCTCTCCCAGGACAACATCTCCTGCATTATTGACTTGGTGAGTCAGTGCAATAATTGGATAACAGGATTTACAATGGTATTTTGTGATAATTTATACATTTGAATTTTGGAACAAAATGCTTATAGTAAATTGAGATACTCGTCTGCTATCTTCGTACATGGCCAGTCTAAAGAATGCTATCAAAAGTCCCTATGTTGAAGTTAGTTTTTGCCTCTCCAGAACATTTTTGTCTTGTTGATATTTCTTCTGTTCCTTCTCTTGTCATGATATGACTACACTGAGTATATATATATGTTAGAGCAATGGCTGGCCCGTGATGCACAATTTTGGTTATTAAGTTTATTTAGCTGAATTTTAGAAGTTACTTTGAAAAGTGTATGAGCTGCTGAAAGTAGCCAGTTAAAGGTGTAAGTAAGCCAGTCTCTATATCATGTACCCTCCTGTTTGTCTCTTTATCTGCCTGTTCAGATGCCAACATGTATGCCTACTCTACTACTCTTAATAACCCTCTCTCAGTCAGAAGAGAAGTGCAGGATTGTCCAGGCCCTTTATAACAATTTCTTAAATTAACTGAAACATCAACTATAACTTCCAAAAATAAATATTGAACACAGGACTTTCCATTATCCACAAAATTCATTACTTTATGTTGAATAAGAAGTTATTAGTGTAAGTAAAAATGTTCCATCATCCAGCACATGGTTTTTGTCACAAAAACAAAAAAACAAAAAAATCCAAGTGAGAGTGATGAAATCGGCACTGACCAACTAGGCAGGTGCTTCAGGTGGATTAGATCAGCCTCAGACTAAAGGGTAAGCTATCCTCTTTCTTGCATATATTTATACTCCCTTCCTATATATCTGTTGGCATATTAGCTTTGTCTCCTATCTACTATATTCATGCGTAATCTTTTCTAGATGAGCATCACCAAGCATGCACCAGAAATTCAGCTGAAGGTCACTGACCTCTCCGTTCACCCGTTGTGGCACCATACCAAAACCAAGACCATGTTGTCCTCCACTGGCTTTCACCAAGTTGGGCTGCTACTCACATTCAATATGATGTCTATTCACAAGTAAGTAATGCTTCTACCAACTGGACCAGTGGCCGTATGCATAATCCTTATATTAATACTAATGGCGCGAGGTGCCTCGGGTCCAGCCTTTCCCTGGCTGCATGACCATTGTTACGGATACTGAGCATTTCATGTGTTGTCTTTTGGCCAATCAACTGACGCCAGACTGCAAAATTTGACCGCTGCCACACATCATTAGCGCTGACATGCAATTTATTCTACCGTAATGGAGTGAAAGTGATAACTGATTGCACCATAGCATCACAAGGGTTAAATTGTGCATTACATTAACAATCCTAAACACTGCTCATATTTCTGGGGCTTTCTAAGATTGCTGCAGTGCATTAATTAATGCAAGAATTATGCATGTGGCCAAAGGTAATGTTTTGATTTTGAAAACGACTTTGTGATGGCAGAAAGAAATTCTGATACTTGCTTTGCCTGGGCAGAACTGCATTATTTTAACTCTGGTTTCAGAAAAAAACAAAAGAAGCTGAAAATTCCCCTGACTTGCATCCATTTTGCCTTTGTCCTTACCAAGCTTTCAAATCTGCAGCTGTTTTCATAAGTGTAAGTGCTGTACCCACAAACTTTTATAGTTGCACCCAAGCTGTGAAGCGAAGTATCATTTCTTAGACTGTAGACTGAAATGCGAACGTTCAAGAAGCTTTTAGAGAAGTAATGTATCAGTGAGGATTAAGGTGACACTCAGTTTACATACAAGAGTTAAATTTTCTAAAGAGAGCTCCTGTGTAATTTGTTCATTTTTGTTCTTTTACTTCCAGACAGTTGTTGGTATCGATGCTGCAGTTGATGCTGTCGATCAGCTGTCATAAGAGCCCAGTGTTGCTCTTCAGGCTGGATGTGAATCTTCTGGGAAGAGCTAGTGACACAAAGGTAGAGCTCTGTGTATAGCTGGTATTAGCCCATCATTTTTTTTTTTGGCCACCTTTATTGGAGGCCAGATGTCTGAACCAAAACATATATAGTCAACTCCTCCTAATTCCAACTTGCTTGGAGCATTTTATTCAATGACTTTTATATACAAATAGAGGATTTTGTCACGTAGATGTTGTAGTTAAGTGGAATTTGTGACTTCCTGGTTTGCGATTAAGCAGAGTTGACACTATGTGTTTGTCTTAGGTTCTTGTCCAGCTTGCCTATGCCATCCGGTTAGTAATGATTGGCTATGGAAACAGGTTCAGGGTCTTCAAGACCAACACAACATTATTATTTAAGAAAATGAAATTTTAAGAAACCTGGTTACTAGTCCAATAATTGTATTAGATTGTAATTCTAAAGAGGGAATGTGTAATCTCTGCTTATTTTGTGGACTTAATACCAACATTTGCAAAGGACTCAGATCTGCCATATGCAGTTTAACCTACTTTGTTCCTTTCTCTGCTGATTGCAATGATCTTTTGAGAAAATCCATTAAAACAAAGGACTGAAACACAACAACAACACAAATAATGTGAACTGAATTGCAGAATTCAGTGGTGATGGTGACATTTACACTTCTCTATTATTTACACTGAGATTTAAAAAAAAAAGGATAACTTGAAGAAATGATCATGTGAGGGTTAAGTGGCAAAGACTTTTAGAGATGTGATGCTTTTCTTTGTAAGTGATGTATATGCGGAAGTGAATGCAGTTCATTGTTATGGTCCAGCTACTGTCACTAACTACATTTCATACAGTTTCCAGTCTATTGTTTCAAAGCCAAACCACTTTGCTGGTTTTGCTTCATCACAATTTCAACAGTATGGAGATGTAGAAATTCTATCTGTGAATCAAGTATTTAGGTTGGCTAATCACAGAGGATCACTTTATCCTTTATTTACCAGCCTAGGTGCCCTTTGCTTTATTCTAAATGTCATGTCAAGGGCCACATCTTAACATGGATGTTACAAAAAGGTAGTATAAAACCAGAGATGCATAGCAGGCAATAGTGGATGATGTTGACGTGATAAGAGTTGGGGGATGGGCAGTGGGGAATGATCCGCTAAATAAAAGGTTAAGAGCGATCTGATGGACTTAAATTATGCCAATTTACACCAGGTGTTCTTATTCTTCCCAGAGTTCAGTCACTGAAAATCCAAAGCTGACGTCACTGACACCTTTGATACTTCCAAGAAATCAGGTAAGAATATGGTATGAAAGATTCAGGCTGAGTGTGTGCTAGATAATGAAAGTTGAAATGAAGATTGACTTAGATTTTGACATTAATTTTAGGGTTGTCTGTATGCCTAATATGAACAGTTTGGATGTGCGTCAGGTTCACAGGTAAGCATCTGGTTAAAATATGGCAGTTAGAAAACAATATTCAAGCAGTAGATATTTTAGGCTTAAAATTGTCAAAATTTGTCAAATTAGCATTCTGTGGTGTAGTGATAGCATGTTCAGACTTGCAAGCTGAGAGACACTGGGTTCAAGTCCCACTAAAGACAAGTCAATATTGTAACTAATGGAAGTCATATTTGGTGAACACCTAAACACAACTCCGCAGAAGCATAGAAAAAGTTGTGATTAAAAGGAGGTGCATTTATCCAGCAACTTTCATATCCAAGGTTAGAATTTGGATACATGGAAGTATTCCAATTAAGTGAAAGCTGGGAGTATCCAGATTGCAGTTAAGCGGAGTGGATTGTAATTACATTCATTGTGTTGTTCCTAGCTGAGGATGAGCACGCCATGGTTCTCTGCCATTGAACACAGAGATGAGATGAGAGAAAAAATGAAACTGGCCAAGAGGTAAGCCTGAATGAGATTGCTTCCGCATGGGGAAAAAATCACTTAGTTATGATTACTTTAACTTTGTATAATAGAACACACTTAATGCAACAGCACTTTACCCAAATCTTGGTTAACCTGAAAGAGAAGAAACATGTTCAAATGCCATCATTATTCATAGTAAAACTTTATGATTAATCTGATAATGAGTTTCAGGGAACCTTTGATAATATATTAAGTGATGCGCCAGTGAGGAATGAAAAAGTGATGGAGAAAAGGAAAAAAAATGAGTGTAGCAGCTATCCTTCTCCTTGACCATCGATGGTCTGGCACATAGAGATTAGATCAGACACGTGGTGAATATTGCGCCAAATTAATGTAATGACAATGTACATCATCGCCATCAATATGCTACACTATAACCAGTCAAAGCTGTTGCAGTAGTCACCTAAAAACAATGTCTGACATTTCCTTGGGTATTTCCCCTTAGACTGTACAGTAAATGGACAACACAAAACTCATTTAATCCGCAATAATTTGGCAGCTCCCTTCAATTTCATGTAAACGGAAGTCTACTGTATTTACTTTGTAAGTAGAAGCAGTGACCTTAACCTTCTATGGTCAATGAGGAGTAAGCTCAGATATTATTATGATTGTTGTATTCTACAACAGATGCTACATCCATATAATATTCTTTCATAATACACATATTTCCCAATATCCTTAGAACCAACTAACAAAACTTTTACTTTGGCACTTGCGATATGTTTCAGAATAAACTATCTTTACAGGAATTAAAAGAAATTTTAAGATGTCGTTGAGTGTACAGTATGTACTATGTTGTAAAGCCAGGCGATAGATTTGTACCACATTATTAAGTTTCCATCTTTCCCAGCACTTCCAATCTGAGTGAGGAGTACCAAGACTACCTGGAGAGGGCCAGGACCTGGCACCAGACAACTGTCATTGCCCAGGTGAGCCTATGGGTATTGTGACCAGGAATAGAGAAGCCATTTAATTTGGATGATATGATATGTATAGTCATTATGAATGGGGTACCCAGTCCCTTGAGCAGCAAATGTCCTGAGGGTAGACTAGATATGGAGAAGAGGATGAAAACCTCAGTGGTTTCTGGTCTTTCTGATTCTTTTTTTTGTTTTATATTTTGAGTCTACCTGAGTAATTCAAAAAGCTGGTCAAACACAATTTGTCATGAAAAGTTATCAGTGTAGTACTCCGAGATATCCATTTTTTCCAACAGGAAAACACCTCCTTTCTTCATCTTTGCCCATCATACATAAAAAGACCCCTATCATCAGTGTGGTCTGTTTGGCTGTTCTTTTCACCAGTGACACTTGCAAGAATTGCTCACTGTTATGTCATGTGTTTAAATAACTTTCGTGACGTGAAGGGGACACAATTTTTAGATTTTTTAAATTTTAACATTTGCACTCAGCAAGTCAGTTTTATAATGACAAAATTTTAATAAGTTTTAAAACTTTTATTGCATGAAGAATTTTGTTCATTGCTCTTGAAGGTGGAAATAAATTTAGAAATATGACATCAGTTCGGGAGATGGATAAAACGTGAAAGCTGTCTTAGAACTTAACAATTTTAATGGGTAGGGGAAGCAGATTGATCCGGGGTCAGAGAAGCCAACACTGTAATGACTCAGTTATGGATTTCTATTAAAACTGACATTTGTATTTTGCTGCTTTAGAGGCCTGAGGTAAGTATCATGTAAAAGTTCACTGGTAGGATCAAACATTTCTTCTCTTTTAGATGTTTTCCAGTGATGAACTTCTGTGTTAGTTTTGTTTGTGCTTGATGATGAATTTCTGGGTCTTGCCTAATAATTCTGAGTACATGTCTTAAGGCTGTAGTATCAAACATTATAGTTTCTCATCTGAGAGATTTCAGAAAATTCAAGTAAAATGGGCCCAACTCTAACTGTTGCGCAGTACAAGTCTATTCCACTTTCCAGAAGCTATTAAAGAAACTCCTTCAGAGCATAAATAGAGTTTTAATATAGTGATGATTAAATAGAAAATAATAATGTTATTCTGTTTTAAAGGTTTCTGATTATCAGGCATGCAGAATATTATCCGTTTATCAGATGCTGTATTTTGCATTTCATCTCATGATTTAATAAGACATGATGTGGTTGATGTGGCCACTCTTGTGGTAGTCCCTGTAACAAGTGAGGATACAGGGGGTGACTTGGAACCACTAGAAGTTGTTAAGTGCACCAGCAAATAATATGGAAAGTCAAGCAGTGGTAACAAATTATTGTATCATTAAATGTACATAATCAGTCTCATTGTTAGTGTGCATCACTGCCAGTGTTATAATGAAGATAAAGGAATGTGATTGATGTATTAAGATAACTGTCACCTCCCAGAGGTGGCCATAGTTAACCGCATCATCAAGCATGGAGTCTGCTCTATTTTGCACATAAATGTATTTATGCCAGAAGCATGATGACATAAATTACTTTATTGTTTTCTGAAAAATATGTTCTTATTAAACAGAAGTTACAGCTATTATGTGATTATATGAAGCTGATTATACTGAGGCTATTTTGCCCCTCGTACATGCAACACAATAAATTGGTGTTGTTTTAGCTGTGTAACATGTAGATCCATCTTTATGGGCAGTGACATTTAGGGTTGTGTTCTATCCATTTGTTCAGAAAACAAAAATACTGTCTCTGAGTTGCATTATTGTTGATGGATGGTGACTGGTGATTTGAACTCTTCATGCAAAGTACATCTTTGAAGTGGCTTGCTAGCTTTTCCTTCTCTGTCCCTTTGTGTTTGTACTGTCATTAGCTCGTCTTTGATTCCATCTTTTCTTTGCTCTGATATGAAATTGGCAATTAATGAGTCATGCTTTTTTTTTTTTGGTAGAGTTACAATGCATTTCATGCGTTGAGTGTTGAAGATGAATAACTTAGTAAAGCTATTTAGTGGGTGTTCATGTTGGAAAGCTTCAAGGTGTGGGTTTTCTAACAGCATGTTAATTTTTTGTCTGTTGAAATGATTCATGTAGAAAGAATTGCGCTGGATACCTGGTAAATTAAAAAGGTTCATAGTGATGACCTGGTGGATATCGGGATGGATTGCACACTCCTAAAAATGATGGGGGTTAGGAGCTCAGACACAAAGGGCTGATTCACTCACAAAGCGAATGCTCATAGGGTTAAAACAGGCATTTCTGTTTATCTGACAAAAGTATACTGATCCTACAAAAATTTTTGCATGTTCCCCTCTATTTCAGTCAGTAATTTTTAGATTTTTGGGGGGATATAGACTACTCTCAGATATTGTGCATGCTTGGTTATCTAAGCATCAAAAACCACATCTCAAACCATCATTATCTCTGCTTTCTAGTTTTCACTGTCTAAAGAATATTATTGGCTGTTATGATCTGTTTGCTGCATTGGCTTTCTTTAGCTTATATGCATTTTTACTTTTGGAAGGAAGATTTGATGACACACTCATACTCCTGCTTATTGTTACATTCTGCTTAAACAAAAAGTGAACTTTGTTGGAGCTGCCTAATTAAGAATGCTGTATTCTTTTACTTTATTGATCCAGAGACTAAATTCTAAGAACTCTTGTTCAGGTATTTGATGGTTGATTACTAAGTAATAAGGCCAGCCATAATTTAGAAGATTCACATTTCATGCATTGCTTTTTGGATAGAACAAATCATTGCTAAGAAATGGGGGAGGGGCTCCACCCCAACCAACCCAACACTCATCAACATTTAGAATATGTGGTTTGTTTCATATATATCTTCATACATCTTTTACAGGCAAATGAAAGCCTGGACAAATATGGTCGCCCAAAAACGATGCCAAAATTGAAGGTCAAGGTGAAGTCAGGGTCATCTGCATCACAACCAAGAGTTCCAGTGGATGAGCAGAGACAACTTAGCTCAAGGGATATAAACCAGAGAAGAGATTATGCTCACTTTGTATTGCAGGAGAGAGTAACGGACATTGATAAAAGAAAGAAGGATGGCATCATGAAGTTGTACATGCCATATGTAAAATCTTAACTCTGAATGGAAAAAAAAAACATGAATGGTTTAATCAGATGTATGGTTCTTAGAGCTTGTAAAAACCCGAAAGTCATAAATTTCTTTTTGTTGCATATTCTACAGGGTAAATCTATGATATTTGCAGTCAGACAGTAGTCTCTTTGCAGCAGCCTAGTCCATTTACCTGGGAAGCTCTTAGAGACACAGGAAAACTTGTGACTGCTTGTGAACTGGCACAATTTGAAAGCACTCATGGCTATCCTAGTGACAACAGGCTCTTTTCAATTTGATTTACAATTTATTTCGCTCTGTTTACCATAAGACACAGATTTGTGATATAGATTTGACATGTGATAAAAAAAAAATATGTATGAAGACCAGTCTATTCTTGACACTGTAATATTTGCAAAATTACATAGCATAATAAAAAAGTGAACTGCTGACTTCTCAATCATATGTTCTACATAGCGCAGATTGCAGGCTTAGTGGTAGCCATGATCTTGAAATTAAGCTTATCATGCTGCATGAAGTCTTTGTCTTGGTGAATTATCTCATTTTATTTCTTGTCACCTATAGTAAAAACCCTTTACAGAAATATGAAAGTCCGTACTGAGCCTGCAGGCCATCTCATGAACTGAAAATTACCTCAAAACTTGAATTAGCCCAATTGCTTAAGCTGGCAGAGAGATCAAGAGCTAAGAGTCTGTGTCTCTGTGTGAAAGATCCCAGGTTTGAATCCTGTTAGCAACAAGTTTCTTTTAGGGTATCTAATATTGACCAAGCCTTGAACATTGTTGCCAATCCTTGCATAAGGAGCTTAAGCCCGACAGGACCTCTGAACTTTCAAAATGATCCAGGGTTGGAATATTTTCTTCTCACAACATTGAAGTCATTTACTGCCAGGTATGACGGATTTCAAGTTTCAGTCACTCAGAATGTTAATGTTAACATTCATCATATGATGTATATTGTGTGCTTTTCATTATCAAAGAACAGACCTCTCCCCATTTTGTTGATCTTCTGTGATATGTACAGTTTGCTAGGAATGTGTTAAATTGTAAATAATCTGTATTTGAACATAATTATGTGATGGCTACACCGGGGAATGGGTCTGTGTGATTGTTGGGAGACATTTATGAAGGAAGTTAGTCTGGAAAGTCTACAGTAGTTATTTTCCGCCCAGCAGCCTTACTGCAAAGGTAGCATTGAAGCCAAGTTAAAGTGTTGTTGGGCCAGGATAAATATAACAGCCATTGTGAAGTTCTTAAGCCATTTGTTGATTAAATCCTTTCAGGCGTAGGTGAGTACTTCTTTCCATGTTTGTTTTTCTACTTCAGTGTATCTCCAAAACATGGAATCCCAGATCACTGATGATACTCTTGTATCGTCCAAGTTTCATCTTGCCAACACATTGATTATGATATCACTGGCATCATTTCACATGAGCGAACACAAACAGCCACGCATTTTTACTATCTTTGGAGTTTCTTATTCGCTTCGTTGTGAAATATGAGTCAAAGGCGTTCATGGGTAAAACAAGGACTCATACTTTTCATCTAAATGCAGTTTAGCAATTTATTGAAACTTCCTCTATGGCATTCATGGGAACTTTCATGCATCATATTTTAAAGAGTAAATGAAAGAGTGTGGATAACTTTACTTATATACCCCACAAAAGCTTCCAAAGGTGGCCGGTAATGAACTCATGGAAGGGATTAAGCTCAACAAAAAAAAAGTATTAGTTTCATAGAGTTTTGACAATGCTGAGTGGAAGTTGATTGCTGCAAGTGTAAATTGCTGAAAAATATTGCATACTGGAGTGTTTTAGGCCCATTATATGGTTTGCCTTTCTCCCTCTTTGTCCCCTCCCCTCACCCACTATGTAGTAAGATTTGTGAGGCCACCAGACTGATCTAGTGAAAACATTTTATTCCTGTTGCTGTGTTACTATACATGCTACATGTCCATTTAATAAAGATGAACTGTGATATTTTCAGTGCCTTGGTTTCTCATGTTATGACACTACAGAACAGTTACATTTAATGCACATATAGTCGAATGTGTTTAATCGCTATTCCTTGGAATCACAGAAAAGACGCAATTAGGCAGAGTTGCAATTACGACTACCCATTATTTTCACCCATTTTTTTTTGTAAAAGGTGCGTGGGTGGATGGTCACCATTTCCCCTCTTCAGTTTCATTAGACTGTTGCAGCTTACTGTCAACATTCCACTGTCCACCTATGCAATATGTTCAACTTGACAGAGCTATGCATGATGTACAATGGGTCGACCATCGAACCAGGGACGGGCTCGGGGCTGAAGGAGTTGTGAGGCTGTGGCTTTAGTTATTGCTGGCTAGGGCAAGGTGACCCTGTTTGCCAACTTAGTTCTAACTAAAGGTTTGTGATCTCAGCTGCTTCTTCATAGCTGGCATCAAGCAGTAGGATGGCCAGATTCAACAGTCTATCCACTGACTTGCAATACATTCATTGTTCTAGCCAACACCTACCTTGTCACCAAACAGCACAATACCATGTTCACACATGGGGCCATATCACACCCATGATAACAGTTGCAGCTGGGCTCTGTCAACCATCTCCCTCTGTCGTGCAGTATCCATTTTTATACATGTATATTTGTCAACTTTAACCCCTCTACCACCAATTTAGTGCTGAAATCTAGAAACCCTAGTTCAAAGCAGTACATACATGAAAAAAAACACCAAAAAACACATGGAGCTCACCAAATACAACTTTTCATGAAAATTAGATTTTCATGAGAAAAAAACACTTTTACAGTAGTCATGGTAATTTATCAGTGTAACACAACTGAAACATGTTTTTTTTTTCCCAACAGACCAGTATCTGTCCTATGAAATAAGATCACTCACCTCAGTCAAACCTGAAAGGGTTTTCTTTCCATCAGTGACAGCTGTGTGAATCAGCTCATTGTTTTATCATGTAGAACACAATCACTTTTACAACATGAAGGGGACATAAATTTCAACTCATTTCTAATCACTTGCACGAAGTTGCACTCAGCAAACCATTTTTAAAATGACTTAATTTTAATAAGCTTTACTGCAAACGGGATTTCATCTACTTCTCCTTAAATAAAATCAACATAATCTTAAATGAAGGGTTCTTATTTAATATTCACTATTTGTAATATAGTTGTCATGGCCCATAACAAGGACAAACCTTTTGGAATGGCTCTTTATCCAGCTGTAACAGAAATCATTCCTGCTTTTACTCTTCATTTGAATTTAATACCTGTATGTCTGAAAGCAACCTTTATAAATTTCTTATGTCCTATTTCAAACACAGTCTATCCCGGTCATACTCACACTGCCAAACTGAAAAGCTCAATGTTAAAGTTGATCAAGATTTTCTTGTTTTTCTCAACAGTACGACCTAAACAAATTCTAACCTTTCTAAAATCCACTGATGTTTATTCCATGATCTGTTCAGACCAAAATATCATTTACTTCAATAAAACCATGTGATCTACTTTGTTCACTTTGTAAATATTTTAACCTACATGTATTAATTTTATATGATTCTACATTATACATCTTAAAGGAAATTACTACATATGGGACAGTTGAACTCCTGCTTATCAAAATGCAGCTGTTATTGTCCTGACATGCTGAAAATGGTAAATCTCAAACAAACAGTCAACAGGTCCATCATGTAAGTATGAGACACAAAACAGAACACAAGAATCATGATGAAATATTCATGTATTTAGTTTCTGTTGATAAACTGATTGGAAATAAATAAATTAATGTCATAATGACGTCTGTTACAGCAGACAGCAGTGAATTCATACATACACCACCAACCCACGCTTTGGATCCCAGAGCTTGGGATATTCAGAGAATGGAGACCTCTTTTGTGGTCAGTTGTTAAGACAAAACTGTCAAATCCAAGACAGACAGATCATGGCTTCATCTTGGTTAATAAGGCGATGCTTTACGACTTCTGGTAAGATCACATAATAATAATTGTACAGAATGGAAATTCCCAAAACACATCAAAAAATGACTACATATATGTCATTCATATTCCTGGCAAGGCAGCCATGCCTGTGAGACTGCACCGTTCCACAGAGAAATGATCGCCCATCAAGCGATATCCATTAAAGGAATTCATAGTGGAAAATCTACATCCACACTCACCTAGTTCTTGGCTGGACACTATGCTTATATTTTAGATGGACCATGGTAGCAAGCTCGTTACATATGTCTATGTAAGTAAATAGGGAACAACTTTAGCATAGAAAAACCATAAACATCATATTTGATTTCCACCCTATTATGTGTTTCCAGACTTTACACTTTGGTAATTTGTGGAGCAATGTCATGGCAGTGCAGTAGGGGAGGCATGGTTGCTTTTCGTTTCCGGAAAGAGAATGTCCCTTCTGTTCAAAATCTATTCTGCGGGTAAGATAAAGGCCCACAGAGGACTGTGACATTTATTTCTAACTCATATGAAGTGGGTAATCAGTACCTATGTCACTTCCAGTCAAAGAGGCATGGCTTCTTTTGGTTTCCAAATGGCAAACGTCCTATCTGTTATTGTGTCGGGGTGATGAGAGACCACAGAGGATCCTGACATGATGAAGTGCATGAAGTGGTTAATCATTGGCTACATCTCTTCCAGTGCTACTTAAGTAGTGGTATAACTTCCCATCTCCAGATAGTAGAACTGATGCCTTTCCTGGCTGAGTAATGCTGAATAAATGAAACTTAGTTCATGTTGTGTTTATGCTGGAACTAAGGTCAAGACAATCATGACTGTCACGTTTACCAGCTGAAGTTTCATATGTGGTGTACACACTGCCAATCTTCTGTGTTTATTTGATACTTCTTGGTTTAATGTCTCATACATCTCTCCTGAGCTGCTGTATTAACTTCCAACAAAATGCCAGGGGAACAAAAGCTTAAAACTTCACTTTTTTTTTTTTTACTAGCTCAGCACAGTTTACTTCTGATCAGTGAAAATGTTTTTCTGCTGTCAAAGGATGTTAAGAAATAGTTCAAATTTTTATGTTTCCGATCCAGCAGTCACCTGAGCTTGAGTCCTTCAGCCTCATGCCATGTATGGTATAACTGATAAAGAATCAGTTACATATCTGTGGAACAAAATGTCAGGCAGCTCAGGTCTGTCACTTGAGAAAGCATATGCATCTTCCACTGACTTTCCATGGAACAGTTTCAATTATCAAAACATATCAGTTAAGAGTTATCACACCAAAACCACCAAAAGCCAAAGTTAGAAGTGAGAAAAAGCAAACTTTCAAATTAATTCACAAACCTGGCAAAAATAATCCTATGTTGAAAGCCACTATGCATGCATTTGAACTCAGACCCTTCGTGTTCTCTCAATAACTAGTACAGTTGCATGGCTGCCAACTATTCAAGGGCTCCAGGCCTGAAATTTTTTTCGCCTGCCGCGGGTCAATGTAACGTGCTATACTTAGTGACTAGGGAAATATGCCCATAAATCATACCCTTCAAGCCTTCTTTCTTACCCCCTCCCTCTGTTACATTAAATTAATAACAACAACATTAGGACATTGCAGGAAACTTTCACAAGGCATGGCTTGCATTTTCAGATAAAGTCTTTCAAATATCAGTGACATACAATGTCCATTTCATATTTATATATTTACATGTTGGGGAAAACCGGTCTACTGTTTGGTTGCATTAGCACCATCATCCGTACAAGAGCATCTTGCCGCAGTGGACACACCATACCACCCCAGGTTAAAACGGCTTCTTTAGCCACTGGGCTGACGGGACCATGGCCGGCCTAAATCGTCAAGTTCTCGTCTCCACTCCCATCGCCAGGCATTGCTACATTTTGGGTCCTGTTTGTCTTTGGCAATAGCGCGTGCATCACCAAAGTTTGCATATCCTGATGGCATAATGTGGACAATCAGGCAAACGGTCACACCTCGATCTAGAACTGCAACTGAACTAGAGCGGCGACTCAAATCGGGATGAAATTATGCAGGCCGTATTATGGAATCGGCAGCCAAAATCTGTCTAGATTTCTAACTTCAGGCAACTCGATTACTGCTTAGACAGGCAACTCGATTACTGCTTAGAATCTGTATGTAGTCGTCCTCGTCAGGGTGTGTCATAAGTAAAGGGCTGCTACTCCCAGACTGAGAGAGGAAAAAAAAAATTGGGTGGGTTCTTCGTACGCGCCGTACTTCGCTAAATTCGCGTTATTCACGAACAGAATAACGCATTTTCCGCCCAGTCGTGCCGGTTTTCAGACCCGGTCCGGTTTCGACCGGCCCCGCCAAGCCGGAACAGTTGGCAAACCATGCAGTTGTTGCTATTCATATTACAGCATCTCTGTAAAAAAGGCACATCCCAGAGTTATGTCCCAGTTATGAAGACAAACTTTCTGAAATGACTCATTTATGTAACCAGATAGTCAGCATAATAGAAGTTATCAAGATTTAACTGTCTGCACAAAAGTTTTCCACACTCACCCAGTGACTATTCCTCTTTTCAGATGAATCCTATAAGAATGATATTGACTACTTAACTACTGACCATTGTCTCCCTCTGCATGATGACTGCATGACAGAAGTCACATGACACTCTTTTCAAGAGCTGTCGCACACACAAAAAATCAGAAGGTTGCAAAGACAAAAAAAAACCAAAACATGAACAAAGTCCCAGTGCAGCTGTGAGCAATGAAAATTTCCCTCCTCCATTACTTGTGGTGCAAACCTCCTTCCTTAAACTGTGTGAGCCAACACCTTTTGTGTTGCAACTCAAGATTATGATAAAAGGAATAATTCATGTACCCCATAAATACATCCCCATTGTCACATGCAATACAATTATTTACAGTGCCTTTTATTTACAATGTTGCAGAAACTAACTGGGTTAAATAAAGATGGTCAGGTTTTCTTCAACCTACCATAAATGTTATCACATAACGGAGCAGTATTTACATTACAGCAGGCTGTACAATTTTATGCATTCAAATTAGCACTTTACAATGTTTTAAATCCAATAATAAGCTGGTGCATAAAATCTAGCCCTTTATTCCTAATGAATCAAAATATCCATATGCTCTTAAAGGCTAGACATTTTCGTTCCCATTCCGTCCGATTCTTCCCCTTCTATAAGCACCAGCATCTGTTTTTCACTTTCAGAAATGTGGAGCACTATAATTCAACCAAAACCTGTTCCTGAAACCTTTCAGTCTAGGGCTAAGGAAGGAAGCACAGAGAAGAAAATAGTCAAGGATCAATAGTGAGTATAACACATCAACAGAATTACACTGAAGTACAGAAAAAGAGTAGCCCTGTTATAGTGTAAATTTAGCAAAACATCGAATCTGAAAGAATTAAAAAAAATCAGAGCTGAGACTTCTGAAACACTGACTGAAGTGTAGAGAAGTTCAAAAATGATTCAGTAACAACCAAGTAGTAATGTTACCAAGTGACCAAAATATTTATCCATTCCTGCAGGCAATTTTTAATTCAGTATGATGACTGTTAATCTTGACATTGTATACTTTAGTTGATTTATATATGTCCATACTATTATGTCTGGTCATTAAATAGAAACACAATCTCACTGAAACTACATTCTTTGGAACAAAACCTAAAACCCATCTCACAAACAGCACAAGTGACATTTGATAGTTTTTCAGGAGAGCATTTTAAAGTTTCCATGAGATTTAGAATTGATAACATATGCCCAATCAGTAAAGGGTGATATCTCCAAAACTATACACCACTTCATAGGGACACAGATCTCGTTTTGGGCTCTCAGAATGTAGTCTCAGCTCAAAACACCAAAATTGTTGCATACACCCTGACGTGACATAAGTGATGAAAAATGCTGTTGTGGGGATATTAGTGATACTATCACGATTCCCCATACTCCAATACTTCATCATGGAACTAATGCTGTAATCCAGCTTTGGGAGGGGCAAGTGTTCATTTATGCTTCTCATACTTCCATTCTTTTAAGTGTAAGTTATGGGCCTGGTGTTTTGGCCAGGGAAATTTGTACTGCCAAGCCAAATACAAACACAAACAACGATCTGGAGAGATTGAAAGCACAAAATATTTTGATTTGCTGACTGGCACAATGCAATTCATGCCAATTTCATGTAGTTTGGGGAAAGATGGAAATTAGCCTCTACAAAGGAAGCTAGCATTTAGGAAATGGCTGTTACCATTAAAATGCTGTACATGACATATCACAGAATCTAAAAAGCTTTTAATTTCCCCCAAAGGAAATAAGTCCATTTTTTTAATACAGAGTGGAAGGATGAATTTTGAAACTGTCTGACTATGAATTCCTCTATTCACAACAAATTCCATCCAAAAAAATAACGGTATATGGCTCCCTATTGCAAAAATACACCATGTAGGGAAATGCAATCCTTTAATGTAGTGCCACTTCAGGGTTGAAAAAACATGACAGTAGAGTAACTTGTGAGAATATTTCCCCATCCTTCAAAACTATCAAAATGGACTTTCATCCCTTTTGAATGTAAAAAGAAAAAAAAAACAAACTATAAGCTTTCTCACAACCTCACCACACTCAGTGGGAAGCAGTTACTTTTTTCAATCATTTTTCACAAATCCAGCCACAAAGCATGACAATATACACATATTATCAGGACCTCATAACAGGTGCGTTGAACTTCATCTTCTCAAAGAAGCTACAAAGCTCTGAACTCGAAAGTCACACATCTTCTATATAGAGTCAACTCAACTTAATTGCATCTCAGATAGTGACAACTTCCAGTTAACTGCAACATTGTCCACGAAGAATGCTGGCATCCAATATGAGTAATCACAACTCCTTTTAATTACAATTTTTTTTAATGCCCCCAAGAAACTGCAATTAAAGCAGAGTTGATTGTAAAGTTCAAGTCACAATCTCAAATTCTGGATCAATCTGCGAAAAGTTAATGGAGGTTCTACCCAATTATAGCATGTGCTTTAATTATTGCACAAAGAGAAAGAACAGGAGGGCATGCATGGGCTCAGCCAGCACTGCCCACTGCCCTGACACAGGCACAAAACTGTGGGAAGCACAAAGACTACACTAGAAAGTTAAAAGATCCCAAAAAGCTCTCTTAATTTTGCAAAAAATATTAGTGTTGACATCTTTCAGGTGTGCAAATTCTAGTAAAGAAGAAAAGCAAGACAAACCACTAACCACATCAATGGTAAAGACAAAGAACAGAAATGAGTAACTGTACTGTTACAGAATTGCAGGGAACAAAATGCATTTCTGCCTGGTGGTGATTCAACTACATTGAAAAATTAATGTACTTAATCAGAAAACCACTACATAACTGAAATAATGATGTAATACGGCCATAAACTTTCAAATCTAAGGCCACTAAAATATTTGGCAGTATTTTTCTTATGACACATATAAAACAATGTTTTGTTATGAAACAGCATTGGTCATCTCAAGGATGAGAATGGCTCCTGAACAGAAAGGCAGTCCAATAGAATGAAACTATGAACACCGTAAATTAGAAGATTCAGGGAATGCAGTAACCAACAGCAAAATTTTTGAAAACCAAAATCAATTTACTTGTCTCTGTTCAAGAAGAAAGTTGCACTGTCATTTATTTTAATTTTTTTTTTTTTGTTGTTGCTAAAATGCATGTTTTTCATATCTACCTTTCAATCTCTAAAAAATTTTTAGCACTCTGCCATCCCTGCGTGCTTTACGTTATTCTTTACTTGTTCTGTTTCTTCACACAGTGCTATGATTAGCTAAAACTAAATCTAAAGCTTATTGGTTTCAGGAATAGCCCAGAGCCCCTGATAAGGTATATGGCATTTACCATCCCACAGAATATGGGTGCAGAGTCCCAATGATAAATATACACTGAGATGCTATAGGAAATTAACAAATGATGCTTACAGTCACAGTTACTGAGCAGTAATGTTAAACATTTAGCTTTTGCAGTTAGTCATTAAAGGGGAAGAAAGGCCTGTATTAAGCAATTGCCTAAAGAGTGGCATCTTCGTCTACAATCTCCTACAATGTAGGAACGCACATTACTCTGGCCCTTACGCACTAAGTATTTGGATTTTCTTTTCATTGCTAGTTCCTATAATAAGAACATTTCTCTTTACGACTAGTACTGACATATGCAAACATGCAGATGGCTCATAGCACGATTTTTCTTAAAGGTAATAATGTACTAATGTTTATTTTCATATCTATAAAATAGTAAAGAATATTTCTCCAGCACAAATAACTTGAATGAAGGATTTGTTTACCAACATCTGCAAATATTGCAAATGTGGAGATGATTCACAGCACTGGTGATAATGAGCAAATAAGTTTTTCAATTCTTTTTTAGATTTTATGAATATTACATCTTTCTTTTTCATTTACCTCTTCATTAAGAACTGGAACACAAATTAGAATAAATAACATAAAAGTAAATGGGTGTATTAACAAATTCGCAAAATTAAACTACGCATTAGAAAAAAAAAGCTAGACAATCTGCACAGCTCCTTTACAAAACTTGCACGGAAGAAAGTTTCTGTCTATGAGTGGAACTTGCTCTACGAGGTGCGAATGACCCAATTCTGTCAGGAGGGTCAAGATCTTGTGTGCCGTCCTATCCTCCTCTGGTGGAGGTCGGTAGTTCTGATGGTGATCATGATGTTGATGATGGTGATGCGGATGCTCGTGATGGTGATGATGATGATGGTGACGGTGAGGATGGTGGTGATCATTCTCTGTGTCTCTGTTCTCATCCTGAGAATAGTCCTCACTGTCCTGACTGTAGTGTCCATTATACATGTCCGGTCTGGGAAGAAAGAGAGTAAAACACACTGTGGTTAAGGACGTTTATTTAGTCATGTTTTCTCATAACAAATCCCATCTACTTATTCTTGTTTGTGAAACCACAATATCAAGAAAAAGTAAATGAAACATTTGTGCTCTTGCTAGAACCTCTGTAGATAACATGATTTCACATGTTACACATGTACATCTTTAAAGTAGGACACGCACATCAAAAATAATTTTCCACTTTTCAATACCTTTTCTCTCTAAAAATTATCTATGGTGCCCACCGAGTCAATTTTGCGAAGAAAGAGCATCGTTCTGTTATCGTGCGCGTATGTAATATGACGCAATAAGGAGAGCTAGAGTTACCGGGTTTGGCCCTTAAGTCCAGAATTATTCCCCTTCCCCGATCAGCAGAAGCCCGCGGCAAAAACGCTGACGTCACTTATGTTCCAACATCTGCAGACACCTCTACCTGACAATGTATTATTCAGCTTTTAATTAAGGTTCTGGTATTCCAAATTCAAATGTAAAGTTTGATAGAGTAAGCCAGAAAAAGTATTCTGCATTTTTATTGCCTCAGCATGATTTTGTTTGGCATATCTACTGTTCACAGAGGAATTAAAACATTCATACCAACATGCTATCACCCGTTCGCACAGCACTGGCTAGACAGCTGGGCCATGTGGCGAGAACGTATTTGACGTAAGCTTATGGCCGCCACGCGCGCAGTGGTTGTAACAATTCGGACTTTGGATAATGTAATCCTATGAGTTGTCTGGGGCCAGCAGAGGCGTCATATCATTATGACACACACTTGAAAGACTGTTTTATTGAAATAATAGGGTACCGTCTGATTTAATATGGTCTGTAGGACGGTTCAGTCTTCCTTTAACCTGATACAGACAGCTCTCAGACATACTGATATTCCCAAAAGCAGCATTCTCATGTCCATAACAGATATTCATACCTAACATTTCCTACATAACGAATTATTTAAATTTTAAAAATATTGAACGAATAGTAATTTAAAGTATTGAACGAATAGTAATTTGGTGACATCAGTACTTTAAAAACATGACTTAGAAGAGGGGTTAAAATATATTATGAAACAGAACAAGAAATTTGTGCCATGGGACAAATATGTTAATAATTTCACATGCAATGGTAAGAACACAGGGAAGCTGATTTTTGACGAGCTTTATATGGTCTAGAAGAAGCCGCAGGGAGACGAGTCATAACATCAATTTATACCACCAACAAAGAAATCACAATTCTGTATTCTTAGATATGCAAGGAACTCTTTTTTGACAGAAAAACAATGTCTCGCTGATAAAAACACCATATGCATGATTATATTAAAACAAGTTTTTGACATAAACAACTATGATATCATGCATTTTTGCAGTGCCAACAAGAAAAAAATGGAAGTTTGAAACCGGTGCACATAAGTTCTCAAATTTTACTTCTGCACTATAGGCCTACCTGTTAGCAGGGTGTGAGGGATCCCTGGGTGAGGCAGGGGGAGATGACTGTGGTGTCCGATCTGACTCAGAAGGTGGCCCTTGTTGACCACCCACGATTGGCTCCACCTCACTGTCGGTGTCACTCTCTGAACTGGTGTAGTCAGGCCAGTCTGTTATAGAAAGCATAGGAAAACATGAGAATCACACAGCAATTCTAACTTGACTCTGCTCACTGGAAAAGTATAGCATCACAGTTAAACAGAAAGGGAACTGAAGTTTCATTCAAATTTTGTAGTAGTTACAGTAGTTTTTTTGCTTTTTTTTAAAAAAAAAAATCAGTAGTCTATTTTGTCTAAGGCCCACATCATTCTAAACTTATAACTTGAAGAGGGCGTAATGGCTCAAATATATATGTTTAATAACTATGGACCATACTGTAGAGGGCTGACTCTTAAAGGGATATTATGAAAATTTAACTTAGAAAAATAAAATGCTTCGGTAAGTAGGCGCACTATTGAGTTGCAGGGCTGGTGAACTAACAACTGTATCTTGAGATCAAGGTTTCCTATAATCAACTTTCACAATAGGAAAGAGTGCATTATTAAGCTCTTGGGTGCACAGCTTTGCATAAAAAATGTATAGAATTAGAAAAGGCCAGTGCACAGAATAATGCACTACAATCTACTGTTGCAGGGTGGTCTATCCCTTTATAATAGTACGCAAAATTATTCAGTTCTTCTCATTTGACCCAATTACATGACCTTACACATTAACATGAATGATATTTAGTCTTCATTAACATGAAAATCTCTGCACTGCAGTATGTGATGAGTGCAAGTCCCAAATTTAGACTCTTATGCCTGTAAATAACAGCAGTGGCCACATTCAGACACTGACCATTCTGGTAAGCATTGACTGGTCCATTGCTCATTTCATGATGCTGTTGTTTCTCATGATAATGACTATGATGTGGATGACTAGGCACTGGTGACAATCTGCTCTCCTCATTGTAGCTGTGCAGCATGTTTCTCTCCCCAAGCAGCTGCATCACTAGAGCTTGTAGCTCACCCAGTTTGTCCTGTGTAAAGCAAATACAACAACAAGACCATCATGAACAGGCTCCCACAAAAGAGTCACTAGAATTGTATTTATACTACTGTACAAGGATTTAAAAGAAAAATGTGGATGACTGCTGAGGCTGGGCGGAACTGACCTGCATTAGACAGGCAACTGTAGAACGAATATGATTAATACATCACAAATACTACTACTGAAGTTATCAAAACAATTTTAAAAAATGGAAATTTACTCCTATGATAATAGGTTTAGGGTCAATGATTGTTTTGTCTAAATTCAATGTGTCTATCCCTCTTTCTGTTAAACGGTGACTGTGAATGACTACCCATATATTGTCCCATATGGTTTAGGCATGACCAATAAATGTTTTAAGCTCTGCCACTAGTTTGTCTTCTCATCTTAATGAAGGGATGAAATAAATGTTTCTCACCAAACAGTTCAAACGTCATGTGACAAAAGAGCTTATATACACTAAAGCTGAGTGTGAGAAGACCGAGTGGTTAGGTCTGAATAACTGCATACAGCTCTTGACTACAAATAAAATTCTTTTGTAATTTGTGCTTCCACATAAAGGATATTGGCAGTTTTACAAAAAAAATATATTGTGAGAAAATTAGTACTGACATGCCAATCATGAAGATGCTCAACAGTGATTCTGGCATCAAAACAGATATAAGCCTTATTGTTGTAAGACCTTAAAACGAAATACAGAGATTGTACCTCACCTACTTTACAGTCGTCAAAATCTGATACAGTAAATAAAGCTTTACTGTTGATGTGGTATTTTGTAGGGTACTGGAAATACCAATTTCACTGTTCTGATAATCTCCTGAAATCTTATCCAAATAGCCAAAACAAGACAATGAATAACCTGCCCAAGACTATGCCCTTCCAAAAAATCTCATAAAACTGACATTAAAAGCATTACTTACAAAGTTACATCCCAAAACAGGCACCGGGTATGCATTTCTACCAAGGGGGGCATATATTCAACTGAAGGTCCAAGAGCCCCACAAAAGAATAATAAACTGACCTGTAGTTGTTGCCTGTCTCTGGCCAACTGTGCAATATAATCATTCTTCTGTGTTTCCCTCTGTTGAAGTAAGGCCCTTTGGTGGTGGTATAAGGATATGTATTCTCCTGGAAAGTGGAAGTAGAAAGAATTAGGATTAAAGCTCATATAAAAGTGTAACATGTATGCATCAGTTTTACATGCAGTGGACTTGGTCTATATTATTATTAAATGGAAAGATGAATTACTTGCAAGATTCACAAATAGTTTTGACAAGCCACAGCTTTCTTAAAACTTCTCAATCAGCTCAGATGCTCAACCCATATGTAAGCAACAGAAATATTTTTCCATATTTCAACTTCTTCCCATGTGATACACTACGCTCATTCACATGAAGTTACATTGCAATTACCTCAAGAGAGCAGAATACTCAGTAATTTTCTTTGCTCTTCAAACAGCAAACAATTATTGCCATTCTTCTGTTTGTTGATCATTACCACCCACCTGTAGTTTCACAGACTTTATCTACGTGACCAAACTGCAGTCAAGTAATGAACTAGTTGACATGTGCTAGTGCTGGATTCGAATATGAAATAGATAGAAAGCCTATGGGGGAAAAATATTTGGTCTGGATAAAATGTTTAGTCCTTGATGACCATCTTCAATTTCAGTATTTCACAAAACTGCATAACTTTTTTAACCTTTACCCCCACCTTGTAAATCCATACTCCCCTGAGCGGCTGGTAAAACCAGGACTTGCGTACCAATTTTTCAATTTCTCAGGGTATATAGATGTTGAGGCCAGACTGAATTAGTTATCTTTCGAGTTCAAAGAGGTAAACTGTACGACTAGTATCTATATCTAGAGCTCTAAAGACCAACCTATAGTGTCGGTCTCTCCTTGCAACTGTAGCACCAAATGTTCCAGCTGGTCAGCCTTGTCTGAGAGATCAGCTTTATCCTGCATAACGTGCATGTACTTCTGCTGGATCTGCTCCATAGCCTTCTTCAGCTCATTGTACTCTGATCGGCTGATCTTGTCACTCTCAAGGGTGTCAGCGGCTGCAATTCACAAAAAGTGTGCACTGTTAAATGAACTATTAAATATAGAGCTGGGTTCCCAAAGTTTCTTCAGATTGATATTCCTGATTTCAAAGCCATTAAGATTAGTAAGGCCATGATGGGTTAGATCCTACACCTATTGAAAAAAAAAATAAGTGTGTTAATAAATTTCAACTTCAAATTTGCCTTCCACATAAAGGCATGAGTTAGGTAGTTGATAATAAATACATTTGGTGCTGACCTAATCCTTATTTGTTCAGAAATGGCTAAAGAAGTCTTTTAAATAAGCTTTGTGTTCATTTATATTTACATCTTTGGTTTCTTCTTATAAACTCTGGCAGTTCCGCAATTTTCCACCATAAAGTCCTACACTTTTCCACTTTTCATATTTTGCCTTCTGGGAAGATTTTCTGAGAACCCTGTTAAATTGTGATAGGGTAAACTTTCTATTATTCTTAAAAGTTTAGTCAGATCAGGGACCATGGAACAGAAACTTTCTACAATCCTATCAGAAGTCAATCACGTTACTGTAGATCTATAAACTTCAATAGTGTTACTGGTTTCATCAGGGGCAACCTGAATATTGAAAGTCTCTTTTCTGATTTCCTCCTTCTCTAATATTAGGATTGATAACAACACACTCATCATGTTTGTATGCAAAAAAATGTACATCAACTGAATTTTGAGTTTACCATCAAATCTAACAAGTTGATTTGACTAAAACCCAAACCACAGCTGCAGTAAATGGGCCAACTCAGAAGACTGACCAATACAATGATAGCCATTCAGTTTCAGGAAATGCAAGACCAAGGAAAGGGAGAATGGAATGTGCCTCTGTCAGAGACACCTATCAAGCATGCAGAAATACAAGAATTACCATAGCAAGCTTGCACTTCGATAACTCACATTTTCTAATAACTTCCTCATTCAGATCTGCAATCTTGATGCCGAGGCTGTCTGAAAGTTGTCTTTGCTCCTTCAGACTCTCATACAACTGTGTTCTTTCACTTTCAAGTTGTCTGATGGTGTCTTGGAGAGACTGGATCTATAAAGGAAAGAAAAAGAGACATAATATGATCTATCCATGGAGTTAACTGGCTTGTGGATACAAGGATACCTTCAGGGGACAAAATCAATGGAGCGAAAAAAGTTAAGAAATGAATTAGTATATATATAAACTGAACAAGTGACTGGAAAAAAAGGGCACAGCAAAGAACACCCTAATCATTGTAAAGAAGGCTCTAGGAACAAGTAACATATAATTCTCTCTCATAGTCATGACTAATATGGACCAATAATAGAGGATATTCCCTCTGACCCTAAAATCATCTGTGTTTTCAGAAATACCCCTCCCAATATTATGGGGTCAGGGGTCTTTGGACATTATCTATGAACCTCAGGAGGCAACCTGATAAAGGTGCAGGGCTATGTGCAAAACACAATGCTAACTTACAATTTCATCTCTTGGGTTGGTCCTGCCCTCCTCCCCTCCATTCTCCATGTTGGAATGCGAAACAGGCTTAATCTCAGTAGCCTTGATGAGCATGGTCCTCAGTTCACTGTTCTGTGTGGTCAGAGCCTCCATCATATCCTGGAAAAAACATAAAGCCAAAGACCTAACATCAGAAACTTAAAATATCAGAGGCTCAAAGTGGAACTTGACACAAGAATAACAAGAATTCACACACCAGAGTGATTGTGGTAACATTTGCTTAAGCATACTCACTGCCCCTTTCTAAACTGATATGCACATATCAAGATATTACTGGGTGAATACTGGCCATGGCATTTTCAAGAATGAAATAAAATCATGAACATGAGTCGAGAAATTAGTGTGATCTAAAACATGCCCAGATGCTCAGTCTCACATATTACGGGACCTCTGAACCTGCCTTATGCTACTGAGAGCAAGATTATTACTGGATTCCTAACAAGTCTTTAAAAATGTTCCTCCTTTCAAAATAATTCATGCTGAGGTTTCCATGTTCTCTGCATCCACTGAGGGAATCATATTGTCGGAATTAAACATTTTTTACTCTGAATCCATACTTAAACATTAAAAGGCACATACAAAAATCTCTGGATAGAATTTTTTATCCATGAACTTATACATGTTTTTGTTTTTTCCCTCATAAATCTGAAAGTCTCAAATGTTGCCATTTTTCTTATTTCTCCCTTGGGGGTGTTAAAGTTCTGATTTTCTCTGAATGCTAGGGATCCTGCAGCTTAATGTATGTCAGTTGTGTGTGTGCCATCTGGGCTACACAAAAGAGATTCACGTAATACAAAGAAGACTAGAAGTCTTATCTCTTCTGTAAACAACAACAATGCCTGGCCCAGGGTTATTTTTTCATTCACAGATCATGTGGGTGTCCAAACTGCTTTTCTCACAGAAATTTGTCCACAGAAGCTGTAAGCGAAAGGTCCCTCTACCTACCTGAGCGGCTGTCAGTTCATTCTGTAAGGTGTCCACTAGCTGTGCCTGGGCCTCATAATGTCTCAATCTGTCTTTCATCTGGTCCTGCTGGTACATCTCTTTTTCAACAGACCTGGTGGCCACTGTCAGCTCAGAAATTTCACTGTCTTTCCCAGAAAGCTGTCATATCACAGAAATGAAAATACCATCAGTATTAAACTAAGCAGATATGGCAGAACATCAGAAACTCAAATTTCAGGGGACATTCAAGAGAGAGATGAATTTGAAATGGAACTACAACACAAGGAGCCTGAGGTTTGCAAAATGTAGGCAAAGAATTTGAGAACATGAGGCCTGAGGTTATAAAATTCTAAGCAGTCTTCTCCAACAGCCACTTGGTCTTTTCGGAGTTTCTTTCTATTTGATAACATATTTTATAGGACTGAAGATGCCAATTATACCTGGCAAAGGGTAGGCAATTTGAATTCCTACGAATTCAGAAAATTGGCCAGAGGAATGGAGGAAAGAAGGGTTGGATTTTAATGTTAAAGAAATAAATATGTGTCTCAGAACAGGGAACTTTTTACCACTCATGTGTAAACTGTGATTGTTGCTAGGGATCCAAGGTTATCCTGTCTACTGTATGAAAAGGCCTAACATCTTAGATGGTCTAATTTGCTACCAGTTTTCAGAATCTAACCTGTATCCTGTTATCTATGTGTCAAAATTTGAAAGAAGAGCTAAATAATATGCATGCTTGAGATATCTTGATATGTTTGTGAGGGGGACTAAAAGCTTACATGGTCAACGGCAGGAAACACATCGGCATATTCCTATCTACAAAGAAATATGCTTCTAAAATCTTAAATATAATCATCAAATATTACTTTAAATCAAGTTGACGTATTTCATTGCAAAACTGTCCACTTCCATTATGCTTATATATCAGTAAGTATTTTCCATAACTCCTGACCCTGATTAAAGTTAAAAAAAAATAACAAGATATAAAAAAATGATTCCTGTAAAAAGCCAAGCAGTCTACAATGAAAATAAGAGTGTTTGGAACAGTGCCCAGTGCTATTTACTGAAGATGCCAGTCTGCCCTACTACAAGAAACAAAAGAAAGAGTGAAATGAAATTTGTTCCCAAGTTCCAGAAGCATTACCACAACATGTTGTAAGACTATGCAGTGCATCAAATCCACTGCATCAGTTTCTTAGAAATGCGCAAACTCTCGCAATCATTGAAATACTAAAGATTTCAACTGTTTTAGGAACAATGTAATGATAAAATGTGGAGCAGCGTGGCCTAATGGTTTCGGCATTGGACTCAAGATCTAAAGGTCCTGGGTTCGATTTCCGACCACGGTCATATTGTAAGTGCCTTGGGAAAGCATTTCATTCACAGTTTCCTCAGTCCACCCGTCTGTAAAATGGGTACCTGGCTACAGGCAGTGGAAGATATTGTCAGAATGCTAGTGATCAGTGCCATCAGTAATGGCAGCGGCACTGTATGCTCCCCAGGGAGTCGAGAAAGTCCTAGAGTGATCAGGCCTGCTGGGGTAATAATAGTGTGAAGTCGCATGAGCGGGCATTAGCCTGGATATGAGACTTATAAACCGCATTATTATTATAAAACAGACTCATGGTTAGGTCGAGTCCACTACACACTTACAAGTTCTCTGATCTGAGTGAGCTCATCCTCCTGTTGGGATAGCTTGGTTGTGAGTTCATTGGCTGAGTGCTGCTCTGTCTGCAGCTTGGTCACCAGCTCCATGTTGTCATTGCTCTGAAAACATGAAGAAAATGATCTCAATATACCGCACTGTGCCATTCTAAAGAAAGTGATAATATTTTTTTAACAACTAGAAAGCACCATAATGATTTCAATCCTAAATTCACTACATCTAGTCCCAGATCATATGGAGTTGTTATGGATTGCATTTGTAATATCATGTACTGTATTTACATATGTAACTATTACAGATCTATATTTTTCTTTCTTATGAATGAGATGTATAACATTGTATAGCATTATAGAACAGAGTAACTAAAGTCCTATTTCCTTTTTTCGTTTTTTATTTTCATACTTGTGCAAGTCAACAGCTTGGGGTATAAAATTATCAACTGACAAAGCACCAAGATGATTCCACTCCTCAAATCACAGGATCTAATTCCAGATCACATGGATTTATTATAGATTTCATTTGTAATATCGTGTATTCATATGCATAAAATATACAGCTTTATGTCTGTATTATGATTGTATGGCACTGTAAAACAGTTTCCTTCAAGGCAAATAAATGTCCCATTTTCATATCTGTCCAAGTTAAAGCTTGTGGTACAAAATTATTAAATCAGTCTTTAAATGTCATACAATTATTATACTGACAGTATATAATTTCCATGACTACTCTACAGCATAAAGCATGGGAGGGTTGGACAGGCCAAGTGAATGTCTCATAGCACGCTGTTAGTTCTTGACTTGTACGCAGATAAGGATGTGTATACACGCATTCAGTGAGTTAATTTCAAAGTTCAAGGAGTATTCATATCAGATTCCAAAAGCCACCAGTGCACATTTCAGACTGGGAATTCCACATCACCATGCAACAATGAAAAATTCTGACATGCAGTCTCTCAAGGAATGCAAGACTATTTACTGATGTGCTGCTTTTGTACGAGACAGCCTTGTCCATCTTTGTGCCCACATCCCATTTGACTGGTGGCCGCGTGAACTTTGTCTGAGATGAGACAGTAACAGGCATATTGATAACATGCTGAGGCAGCTAGGCCATATGGCTTATAAGTTGTTCTCAGAAACTTAAGATTTGTCGTCTAAGTTTATGGGTTTAATTCACAAGCCAGGGGGGTTTACATTATGGTGTCCCCAGGAAAGACATTTAATCCTATTTCCCTGTTTGGCTCAGGCGTGAATGGGTACCTGGCTTTTGAGCTGAGGGGACTAAGGCACTGTTGAGTATGTATATAGTGATATATGTGTTTTGTGCGCTGTTGTATATGTATAGTTTATAAATTAAATGTATGACAATGTATAGCATTGTTAAAAGAATTTTCTATGTGGCAAATAAAGGGAGATTTTATTTAATCTTTTTTTTCCATTTTGTACTTTATAACAAAGACGATTCCCCTCAATGTGGCTGTCTTACATGGCCAATCAATCCTAAGTGAAAGTGAAAGTTACCATTTTCACAAAGCCTTGTTGAAGCTCTTCCAGTTGTCTCTTCAGCTCCTTGTTCTGCGACAAAGCTCGGCTGAGAGCTGTCTTGTCACTCTGTATACTCTCTAACAACTGTGCCTTGTCACCCGCCTGTTCACCCATCTCCTCCACCGATCGCTCTAGTGACAAGATCTTTTCTTCCTTTTCCTCAAGCAACCTGGAAAGAATTTTGAACTCAAGAGTTTGGGAGAGAGAAAACAAAACCTTCATCACATTCAATTCTCCATTCCTTTCATTACGTCATCGGGCTTTATTTTCACTTTTACATTCTATATCAAATGTCACAGCATTAAATACTTCCCTCATCTTGCATTCCTTTTCTTCTTAATTCTGTTTATTTTGCAAAGCTTCATGATCTTTTTCTCCTCAGTTCTTACTTAATCGGTTACTACTCCAAACCAAAGCAAACCAAACAGAACAGGCTGGTCTTTATACACACACTGGGACCACCTCCCGTATGCATGTCACTTCAATGAAGGAAGTTTCTTGAAAATTACTTAACCAGTTAGACACAGTATGAATGTTTTTTTTAAACATGATTAGAAACAGTGTTGGACATTTCCTGATAATTCACAATATCAAGACTAAAAATGACCCGAATATCACAATCTCCCGGCAAAACTGGTGACAGAAAATTTCTTAATGACCTGTCAACAAATCACTGCAATGAATTCTGACAGGCAATTCAAGCAAATTAGTGCCAGTTAATTATTTTTCAGGTCACTCTTACCTCTGCACAGATTTCTTGCTAAGTAAGCCAGTGATCCTCTGGTTTCAATTCTATTCGTCATAAATTTTTCATTTCAATGTATTTTTTTTTAAATGCATGTGCTCTCAATTTTTCCTCTGCATTCATTTTTATAGTTGCACTGCTCTAATGTCGTGGGTTTGATTCCTGACCACTGTCATGTTTTATTTTAAGTGTCTTGCAAAAACATTTCATTCACACTCTCTTAAGTCTGCTCATCTGTAAAATGGGTACCTGGCTATAAGCAGTGGAAGATATTGTCAGAATATAGTGATTAGCTCCTATAAATGGTAGTCGCCCTCTATGCTTCCCCAGGAGTTGAGAAAATCTTAAGAGTTATTAGGCCTGCTGGGGTAATAAAAGCGTGAAGTCTTGTGAGCAGGCAGTAGCGTGGATGAACCACTTATGAAAGACTTATGAACTACACTATTATTTTTACTATTGTCTCAACTATATACATAGAAAAATGACGTTTACAGCATAGGATACTGCACAGAGTGGACAAAGTTCCTCACCTGCTGAGCTGCATGTTGTCTCTAACCTGGGCCTCTAGTGCCTCTGCTGCCTCCCTCACATTCACCCTCAACTTGTCCAGTTCCTGGACCACTTCTGGGGACACTGATGGCTGGGCAGGTTGGGGAGCTGGGATAGGGGGCATGCTGCCTATATCCTCTGGTGAAAAGAGCAAATCAATCATCAGAGACTTATCTCTTATAATGAGATGATGTGGTTAAAGCTAGATTTCTCAAAAGGGTACCATAACAACTACACTTTAATAAGAAAAAACAAATACCCCATGTGGTCAAAAGGTTGCTGACACATTCCCAAATACCTAGGAAACCTTGGTTCTGGATAAATACCTCTGTGTCTTTTACATTTTTGATTAATCACTTGCCACTTGCTGCTGGGAGTTGCTTCATTACAGAAAGACAGGCTGCTTCCTTACAGAGTCACATGGGTTGCTTCAATGCAGACAAACAGAGGTTGCTTCATAACAGACACAGGTTGCTTTATTACAGAGAGACGCAAAGATTGCTTCGTAACAGACATGGCTTGCGTCATCACAGGTAGACACAGGAATTGCTTCCAAACAGAGAGAAACTGAGGTTGCTTCATTACAGACTAAGAGAGGGTGCTTCATAACAGAGAGTCAAAGGGGTTACTCCACTTCATAGACACAAAGACTACCTCATAACAGACATGAGTTGCATCACCAAAAACACAGATTGCTTCATAGCAGAGGAAGATGCAGGGTTTGCTTTATTATAGAGAGGGATGTCAGTTCCTGATCAGCTTCCCCATGCGACTGCAGAGTGGTCAGGCTGATAGTGACCATCATTACTGGATTCAGTTCCCTCTATTGGTTCCCACATAGCTGATTGTTGTGGCCATAGCCACCAGTGAAGCCCTATTCCCCTATCCTGATTTATCCAAAATTATGAATGTAAAGTAATTATCACACCCATAACCTCATCCTGACTGCTCAACATACATGTTCATATTTTTATGTTGGAAATTTGGAAATGCTGTAATATGGAAAAGCTAAACTACAAAGCAAGAAGAAACTGATAGCTACGAGACCTACCTAGCTTTCTCTGTAGTTCCAAAACTGCTCCCTCCAGGTCATGCTGTCTGTTGAGTAACTCCTCTCTCTCCTCTGTTAGCACTGTGATCTAGGTAAGGAAACAGAAAAAACAAACAGACTTTGACATAATTCATATCACATCACACACCTGCAGAAACCTTTAAACATACTGGCACTGTTCAGTAAGTCTTTCTTCTTTTTCCAAAATCCCACAATTAATAACGTGCATCACACTGCTGTCTCCTATGCTGAAATCTATCAGTAAGGTAATGGTGTCAGATAAGATACACTGTTGATCTTTGGCATGAAATTTAGGTCAGACAAGTGGGACTCACATCAATCAAAAGTTACACTAAAGAATGATATCAAATCCCAAAGTTTATCCATTTAGTAGGTCAGTCTTCCTCATTTGTCCATCCTTTCCAGCCCTTCCTACTTTCACCGCCATTTCAAGGGCTGCCACAAAATGCTTCAACTTGTTTTCAATGACTTCTCCACATTTCCAGTTGTCAAATGTTTGTTCTAAACTCATCATACCCAAACTTTCTAGCCTAGAAAGTCTATGCAATGTTTGACAAATTTTCACTCTGGCTAACAAATAGGAGAACAGTTCCAAATAACAGTCTGAACAGCTCATACAATACTGTTTTTCCATACCTACAAGACAGCTGGCCATCCCAGGTATTTACCAGATTGGGAAAAGTACCAAAGGCAAATTTCCAGGATTTTTGCCAAACTGTCCCACAATCATAATAATAATGTAGTTTAATAGTCTCATACCCAGGCTGATGCCCACTCGTGCAACTTTACTGTTATTCCCCAGCAGACCAGACCACTTTACAACTTTCTCAACTCTCTGGGAAGCATACTGTGTCATTACTATTTACAGGTGCTGATCACTAGCATTCTGGTATATCCTCCACTGCCTATACCCTGCAAGATTTAACACCCACCTGTTGTGTGAGTTGTTGTGATTGATGTCTCAGCTGATCTGTATAATGCTGGTACTGTTCTGTGACTTGGTCCCTCTCTAACTGTAGTTTCTGTGATAACTCTTCTTGCTGTTGACAAATATTGTTAATATATTATCAAAAATGCTTGCAGATATCATTCAGCTTGAAATGACGTGGTCCTAGTTTTGATTCACAAAAGTAGGATATTAATATTATGAGCCCATAAAGTTCAAATTAATGGCATATCACAATAAGGATCTTTGACATTAGTGATTTTCTTCCTATCAAGCTGGGCCAATAGATCATAAAATTCACTGGGCTATCACTGCCATATGGCAACATAAATTAAAAAAAAAACAACAGAAAAAACCCACACAACTGTAATTTAAAATGGGGCAAAAAAATATTAACTTTTAAAAAATTACGATTTTTATGCCACCTGTTTTCTTAGACCAATGTCAACAATGATTTTTGAAACATGCCACCATTCTCTGATATCAAAGAATTCTCTGATAAGCGGCATCACTGTATATGATTGTATAGTGTTTTCTTGTTGCACGGCAGACCAGCACTTTTCTGTAGCCCCTGGCATGTTGATAATGTTTGTGTCTATCTCACCAGACCTACCTGTCTCAAGCGCTCTAACAAGGAATCTTTGTCTTTCTGTAGACTGTTGAGTACCTCCACGCTCCCTTGCGAGCTCTCATTTTCACTGGAAAGCTACAATGATAAGAGAAACAAATTTAATTGCATAAAGCTGATCTTCATGTTAGGAACTTGAATTTTTCTGGTTCCAGACAAAAGAAAAAAAAAACATAAGTAGGTCAACTGCAGCCAGTGGCATGAAATGCCGATTTCAATCTGAAATAAAAGATCTGAAATCTCACATTCTGCATTTTCCAACTGTTTACTATCATCAGCTGACATAATCCTGGTTTGATACGTTATTGTCCCAGTAGTACTTGTGAAATTTCCTACACATGTACCTTCACAAGTCTCACTCAGGAATTCTGCTGTTGCATGTTTTTTCCAGTAATATTACAAATGCAACAGCATAAAATAAAGCTGAAGTTTCCAGGTGCATTAATAACATCCATATATCACTAATAAGTAATATTTTCTCTCTCGGCATCTTCATATTTTGGAGTTCTCCAACATCATCCAGTAAACCATATCACAGTTAACCATTGTTTTTCCAGGTCGTATGGGTTAAAGGAGACAAGTCTCTCTTTGTCATAAATATGAGAGGGGGAATCTGTGAATTTTCAGATAGGATTTTTAAGTTTTTCTCAAGTCATGCAAATTTTGGAGTGCAGGAAAGAAGAGGAGATTAGCACACGTTCCAAGTATTTTTAGAGGAAAATTTAAAACATGAAGAGGTGAACTGTGTGGTCTGGAGGACTAGATTTATGTAAAGTTATCCCTTGCCAGTACTCACAAGTTCTCCAGACACAGTTCTAACATACAATGTTCTAAGCCAGCACTCACCTGTTTTGCATAGAGTTCTGCCATCTCTAGCCGCTTCTGCAAATCATCAACCGTATTTGATAAAGAACTGTTCTCTGTTGCCTGCAAAGTATAAAAAACAGACAATGATATAATTTTAGGGAGGCAGCACAGCCATGCAGCTTGTGAGTCGTACTTGGAAATTGGAGATTATCGAGTCTTAGGTTTATGTGTTTGACTTGCGAGCTGAGTGGTTCATGCTGTAGTGTCTTCGGGAAAGACACTTCATTCCATTTCTTCACTCCACTCAGGTGTAAATGAGTACCTGGCTTTAGACCTGGGGGGACCAGAGGGATGCATTGCTGGCGACCACCAGTGACTTTGTTATGTATTTCATTTGTACTATTATGTATGTATTTACATGTATGATGTGTTTTTATTATTAATGACATGTATAACACTGTATGACATTGCCAATTAATTTTCTCACAGGGTAAATAAAAGTCATAAAAAAAACTTTACTTTTCACACAGTGTTATTAATACACGTATCTCAGTTGTTTGTTTTTTTTTCCTTCAGTTAAAAGAAAAGGCTACAAGCCATAACACCATGAAAGAAATTTGATAATGTCTTTTGTAAAGTGCAGTTAAAGTAGCTTCTTTTGTGATCCCTTCACTAAGATTTCACATCCCCAAGAAACAGTATCTCCTTGTCTAAAAGGAGATAGGCTAAAGATTTCTTGCACCTAGTGGTTTGCTTTGTGGTGTCCTTGGCAAAGACACTTCACTCCCCTTTTCCCATTCAACTCTACTGAGTAAATGAGTACCTAGCATGGGGGGAGGTGGGGGAATGGGGGTGTGCAGGCCTCACACTAAGGATGACCAGCAATGATTCAGTTATGCATTTCCTTTGATGTGTTTGTATGTATGATGTGTACTATTCTAGGCATTTGCCTTAGAAATGATCTATAAAACACTGCATGGCATCATAAACCAATTTTTCGACAAGGTCAAGAAAAGTCCTATTTTCATCATGTTTCAAGCCAGCAATTCAAAATTCATCCATATTTGACACTGGGCTATTTATCATATCAAACAGACACTGTATGTTCACAAGCACCTAACCTTTGATTGCAGTTGTTCTTTCAGTTCAGAAGTCTGTTGTTTGAGTTCCTCATTTTGTTTACTGAAAAAAAGAAAGAGAAAACTTGAATTCTTCTCTCTGAATGTTGGCTTTGATTCTCATGAAAGGCTACAATTTAATTTTGCAGAAGTTACTCTCAGTATGCAGTTCACAATAAACAGTTTTGGAATATCTGACATTCATATTCTTTAGGTACTATCTCTAGTTTCAAACTCATGAGCAGTATAAATGTCATTATAAATTTAAACAAAACATAATCACCTAATAAAATCATCATAAAAGTGCAACTAGTCAATTTGACTTTACTGAAGTTTAAACAGACCAATGCGAAACATGAATGAGGAAGGAACTTCAGTTGTAATTTTCATAAATGCTCATTTTTCTATTGCATAACGTGAGGTTAATATCATTCCATCCATTATAAAAACAAACACAACAGCATCAGTAATTCACTTTTCTGAAAAGCTACAAAAAAGCTTTCCCTCACAGCTAAACTAGGCCAGCCATTGCCAACATATTATTTCCTTCGCAGCTCTGCTGTCCATCACAAACTTTGTCAATAAAATAACCGTAATCATTACTTAGTCAATTCGAGCCACACTCTTAGGCCAAGGCAATACAGGATTGATTGTTCTGGCTGGCTGATTTTAATATGTGAATGAAAACAGCTGCTACCATAGCTTAACATCATAAGCAGTACTTCAGTGGGAGTATTTCTAGTCACTAAAAATGTGATTTAGTCAGTAATAACATGAAATGTCAAACAAACAGAAAAATGAAGATACCCAACTTACTTGGCTTTGTACAGGTCTAATTTTAATCTGTCAATCTCTTTAGCATTTTCTGCAGCAGCCTGAAACATACAGAGATTGGAGGGACAAATATTACATTTGTGAAATCAACCAACAAACCTGCTCAACTTCATTTTCTTTTTCCGCAAGGTCCAACCTGAATCTGAGGTGAGACAGAATAAGGCATACTTATCTGTGTTTTCAAATTTGAATAAATCATTAGTATAAAGATATTCATGGGCAAACAATACAATATTTTAAGTTCATTAAATGCTGCAATAAAACAGCAGCCAGAGCTTAACAAATGCATGAAACACACTACAAACAGAAGAAAGACAGACAGTACAATTTAAGCAAATGAGCTACAAACTGCTCACTCTCCGAAATAAGTTCACATCTCAAGTTCCAAAAATGCCCAGACAATATTCCATAAAGATACAGAGAAAAAGAGTTGCAGCATTACAGTATTACACCACCTCTTAAACTTTCGTACAACAACAGCTAAGGATTCCCAGTTTGTTTTGTAAATATTGAAGAACAAAGCACATGCTACATATTTATCAAAAACTTGATCAATGTGAAACTGAAACAGTTTGTAGGGCTTATGCTGTGATATGATATTCCATCACAATCAGGTATCAATGCAGGCATAAATGATTCTGTACCACTAAATTACTGTAACTCCTACAACAGTGTTCAGGCAGTTGCTTAGCTGTAATGTCCAAACAGAATTACTGCAACAAAGATCAAACAAAGAAAACACTGCCTCACAAGTCTCTACCAGAACACATACACAGACAGCAGATGTGTAGCTGAAACTCTTCAGGTATGGTGTTACACATGAGAATGTGATTTGAGATATGCCCTGCTGTTCAAGGCCAAACTCCACAACAGGCTGTGTGTGCTGTCATCACAAGCCATCTGTCTCCTCTACACATTCATGAGCCACCTGGTAAAGCCCTGAGTCTCCTTTGTTAATCAATAGTGCTCACTATTCTTCAGCGCTTTGGTTTTATAGATTTGGAGGTGAAAATGTTAAAACAAGGTTGCAAGTACACAGAGCTTGGTATGCACATCTTCAGTATTGCACTGCTGATTTACTAGAATTTGGAACATCATCTTGCTGTGTTAGAAATGAGTAATCTGTTGATTTTCAAGATTCCATTTCTACAGTGGGTTCACCTCCCAACTAGCTATCGTCATGCTGTACATTCTTAGAAAAGCATATTTACATTTTCTTCAGTTTATCTGTCTCTAAAGTACCCTGCTATCGGCAGCAAACAATATTGTCAGAATGTTATCAGCACCTGTAAAAGGCAGTGACATTGTCTGTTTCTCCGTAAATGAGTTCACAAAGTCCTACAGTGTTCTGGCCCACCAGAGTTAGAAAGAATGAAAAAGATGAAGTAGGCATTTCGCCTGGATATGAGACTAATAAAATGTCATTATTGAATTATGATTATCATCTTGGGTGTTGGTAAATTATGAAGTGGAAGGATTCAGCCTATCAAACATTTCAATTGTTCTGCTATGTCTTTCTGCCGGGGACAACAGGTGACCATAATCAATCAATGACCATAATGAGTCTACAGTGTATAATTTAAGAGTCGTACTGAAGGTCATAAAAGGATGATATGAGAACGACACTTGCTTCCCCCACCCTCCCCGTCAAGCCAAATGCCCATGACCTAAACGACAAGACACACCTGTCTGTACACCGCACCAACGCAAGACCATGAAGCACTCAGACTTATGTTACAGTCAGGGATGGCAACAGCTGACGGCAAAATTTTCAGACACTAAGATCCACAGCCTCTGTTCAATAAATGGAACGGCTTTGTCATTTTCCTTCCTATTTTACTTGCTCCTTTCCTTGAACCTGATTTTTAGTTTTCCAAAATTTTCAGAATTCTGCCATCCCTGTACAGTATCACAGCGTGTGTTGTGGTCATAATTAGTTGACAATGATCAACTCCTCGCAGCACATCCTACCATTTTCTGATGCAACCAGGTTTCTTATTTGTACATTTATATTCATAGAAATGCATCACAAATGAAGAGAGCACAAAATGAAGTTCAATCTCCTAGGAGTATGAAAGATAGAATCCACCAGTATGTTAAGTTGACATGCACTAGAAACTTACACAGGCCTAAGCAACCTTGACTAATGCATCCAGTGATGAAAATTACAGCTGTATAACAACACAGTCAAACTAATCAAGCCAGCCCCAAACACTGAACATATGTGGTTCCTCTACAATACAGTAAACATCTAAACCCCTGCATTCATCCTCAATTATGAAAAAAGCATTCTAAAACTATAACTACAAGACAAAGATAACAAGACAGGCATGGCACTGTATTTTACACAGGCAAACAACATATGATATAAAGGAGATGCATTACCGCACCACATCACTGACCCTATGATCCCTTATCTATAGCACAATAGGAAGACTACCAACAAGGGTTCTCACTTGGTAAGCAGTCCCCTAACCCCTTCATACTCTGTAACATGAATACAGCTTTATACGGCACGGTATACCCTTCTACACTTAAGCACATTCAGTACAAAAACAGCAAGCATTTCTGCATTTCCTGATGCCCCATTTTTTTCTCCGATGTGACATTTGTAAATGATTATGCAACCCCCACCCCCAGCTTGACCCAAGGCTAGACAATGGTCTTTAACAAATCACAATTCGCCCCAGGGAATCCTTTACAATCTCAGATGCTAACAAAATCCATATTATATGTCATTCTTATCATATTATAGATAATGTCAAATACGCTTAACTAGATCAAAATGATTTAGTGTGTCCCATGAATTTCATAACAAGCAAGTTTGAGTGTACATGAAGTCCAATGATAGTCTGTTCTCATTGGTGACCAGAAGAAAATACAGTCACTGCTTTCAGTATTCTTATCAGTATAAGCTGACAAACTATAACCTGATAAGATACAAAAGTCCAAAAAGAGCACCAATATTTTTTAAACCATGATGCTGGCGAGAGGCACAGGGTTAAAAAATAAAAGGAGCTCTTAGAAAAATGTCAGGGTTAACTAATAGTACAGATACAGTATGGTCTGAACAAATTACTCTTTAATTCTGAGAATCATTGAGAACCATCGCTTTAAACGTCCTACTTGTTGCTGAGAATCATTGAGAACCAACACCCTAGACGTCCTACACGTTGCTATCTATCCTCCCACTGATAACAAACTTTCCCATGTTTAACGATACAATTGAATCTAAAGCTTAACACTTAGGTCTAATGTCTATTATCAACCTAAACAAGGTTACATCTCCTCAGTGTCCTATGACAGGAAGACCATAAATCACCCTGCATTATCTGCACTAAACAATGGTAAGAGCTACCACAGCTTTCTTTGTTACATAACCCAATATCTTAATTTGTTACTGATAAAGCTGATTTATTACAAACGTGATAAGAAAATTGCAAATCCCAACGTTTCAATACTTGTCCTCTTTGAAAATATGAGAATTGAGAGGAGGAGGGGGGAGAAGAGTAAAATGATGACATAAAATTGAAAATGACACAGCAAGACACCATCTTCTCTGTGCACAAAGATAAAACGAAAAACAAGACTGCAGTTATTTGAGTTATGGACCAACTTCTCAATAAGCTGATAATCTGGTCTTGGTTTGTTGAATATTTTCACCCGTGTATGTCTCACTGATAGGGTGATTTTCCAAGCAATGATATAAAACTGAAAATGTCACAGCAACCCATCACTCTGTGCAAGAAGGAAAATGAAAAACTAACTGCGGATATGGATCAACTTCTCAATAAGCTGATGATCTGTCATGGCTTGTTGAGTATATTCAGCCCAAGCTAGTCTTACCGGAAAAAAAGTTTTCAAGTGATTATATAAAACTGAACAAAATCCCATCCTTTCTATGCAAGAGGGTAAATGAAAAGCAGACTGCAGATATGAACCAACTTCTCAATAAACTGATGATCTGATCTTCACTTGTTGAACATTTTCACTCTGTGTGTGTTTTCCTGATGAGTGATTTTCCAAAAATCAGTAAGAGTAGGATTTGAATGCTTTTGAATTATGTAAAGGGAAATAATGTAGGGAAGTTGTATAATTATGTAGTTATGTATAATGTAGTTATGTTATTCATAACTAATCTTATACTTTATTGTTATTACTTCTGCAGTTATGCTGTTATCAATTCAAACTCTGTTTGGGATGGATTAATTGAGAACTGCACTTCTGAATGCAAAACTAACTCCCTTTTCTAAGAAAAGACACTTACTTTGGATAAACACTCTCCAATATTCCAGACATTCAAACAAAGGAAAACATTCACGACACAGTAGCTGGAATATCATTATAACTCTTCCAATACTGAAAGTAAAAAAACACTTGGAGAACAAAAATTCTGAAGAAATATACTGGCTTGTAAAGGCTAAATAAAACAATAATTAGTGAAAAGCAGACTAGAAGATGCAGAAAGCTAAGAAATAAAATTTGATGCAAATTAATACACGTAGCAGGGAAACTGATATGCTAGGAGCAATGGTTTGTTTTGAAGCAAACCATGGAGAATGTCATTCTAGAGGACTGTAAGCTTTTCATAAAGCTATTTCTATTGAGTAGGCCACAGCAAAAGCAGCAGAAGTGCTAGAACCTATAAACAAAAACCAAAAAGGATTTACAGCACTTTATCATTCAGTCACCAAACATTAGCCTTGGAATAAAAATGCTTGCAAGGAATGAAAATAAGTTTTGGTTGCAGCTTTCTGTTCCACATTCTATCATGTTATTTATTAATTTACTTTGGACATTCATGGAAACATGAACCATCTCTGTCAGCTGAGTTACAAACAAAAATATCAGGGCTATGTTTGTTAAGTCTTTTTTAATGTCATTCTGAATGGGACTTGATGTCATATTTTTAGTATGACAGCTGACTCCACTCACCCATATCATACTCAAAGTGAGGTCAATTCATACCGCTCACTGGCTGTATCACCCGTATCATACTCAAAGTGAGGTCAATTCATACTCGAAGAAGACCTAACAAACATAGCCCAGCTCAATACAGTCCAGATAGTTGTCCAGGTTGTTATGGCACATTAATTCTAAAGAAGATGATACCCTCTTTCTCAAAGCTACATAACAGCATGAACCAAACCCAATAACTGGTAAAAACCTACTCAAAGGTAATGTGCAATTGTTAACTGTATGCTTCATTAATTAATTAAAAAAGTGAAGTTCAATGCTTCAGTCTTTGAATCTCTTGTAAAATTTTGATTTGCGGAGATTTCCCCTTTTTCAGCTTGTCTTTCGAACAAAATCTGGTAAAGTTTCCATTGGTGTTTTAGAATTTTTTTTTCCCAGCACACCTGAGGAAACCCACACACACTGCAAAGAACATCAGATGCTATCAAAGGGCAGTATCTAGATCATCTAAAGTACATGCACACTAAAGGAGGAAAAAAAAGCTTGTGCTCAAGAAAAGTTGCTACAGGTTAGTGGAATATATAAAATGCACCCTGGACCCACAGATACTGAAACAAACATAAGTCTGACTGGCTTTAGTATAAGGGTGGATGAATATGTATGGATGTCTCACCTGTTGTTGCTGAGGTTAAAAACAAAATTGTTGTGAAATATTTAGGAGGACAAAGAAATATAACTGTTCTAGCATTTTGTCAGTGCTGACACATAATGTCAAAGTGTAGAGCTCCATAAAAAACAATGTTTAGCTCCATAAAAAACAATGTTTAGCTCCATAAAAAACAATGTTTAGCTCCATAAAAACAATATTCAGGGGTAAACAGGATTGCCTGCAGTCTTCCAATTCATGAAACTCTTTATGTCCAGAGAGTTTTGAGCTCATAAATAACATTCCCAACATTGTCACTGAAATGCCTAAAATTCTGAGCAAANAAAAAAAAAAAAAAAAAAAAATCTATATCTGACCTGAATTGTTGATTTCTATTCTAGATCAAGATGGACATTTTATATTCAACTGACTGTGGACAGAAACAGATTGGTATGAAGCCTTTGATTTGAGATCATAAGCTTCATAGAATTCATATCTCATCACCGTCCCCTAATACTGTCGTAAATGCAAATCTACCAAAAATCAGTTACGACAGTGTTAGGAGACGGTGACGATCTATAGATTGTTGTTCTTTCCACAGCAGATCACTTCACAACATGAAGCTTAATATTCTACACTGAAGGATACAAAGACCTGGTATTTCATATTTTATATTATGTTGGAAATTTCTTGCGTCCTCACTTGAACATGATTTTTTGGCTGAACAAGAAATAGACGAGAGAAACAGAACTAAAACCGGATAGAACTTAACAGCCAGCACTGTATAAAGGAAACATTTATTTTTCCAGACGATCTGCGGCACCATTAGATTTTGCAGGCCTAATTGTATCAAAGAAGTCATCAAGTCACATCTGCGGGCATTTCCACGGCCCTTTGCATACTTTTATTGTGTTCAGGTGCATCATTTAATTTTAAGTAATCATAACACTCCAGGAATTTGGTTTCATAATGCCGACTTGATGACCCTAGGCTGTAGCAAAGTTTGGCGCTTCACCAGCATGCATGGAATACCGCTTGTTAGTTTTGTTAGCCAATGGATTTGTCCCCAATTTCACATCACATTGGCTATTTTGTGGCAGTGTGAGTTAAAAAGTGAATGGCCTTTGTTCAAAAGAAAATAATTCTTAGAGATAAGTCATTATAACTTCTGCAACCCATGAAAGGAACATGCTTACGGTCGAAGGAAGATAAACTAAAACAGTAAGTTTCTTTGAAATTTCAGCAGCCATAATGACCCAAGGCAAATTCAGGCAATTTTTATGATTCCTCCTTGATACTGAGCTCTGTTTCTCTTTGTCTTCCCCTACAAAAAATAGTGTTCTAGCAGGTGCGCACTGCTTTATATTGTTGCAAAAGAAAAGAGTGATAACAACACCGGGATAATTAACAGCTCCATAATTTATACTGATTTCCTCTACCTTAAAATAAACATTAAAATCTCTAAATCAGACCTGCATCACCTGAGTGTCTCTTCACTAAGCCCTTCGGTGAAGAGATACAGTCCATTACACACTACAAAAGGTTTAGTATTGTCTATAGGGAGCAATCAAACAAATATCTTACTCCTACATATGAAAAGCTATTACACAGAGCAGCTAAAAACATCAATCATTTTTTGAAAGTGGCATTTTCTTCTACCAAACTTCAAGCAGATATGTCAGCTTTATTTTCTGAGACAACAATATGGAAAAAAAAATTGTTAAATGAAAACGTGACTGAAATTTATACATATTGCTAGTATAGATTTTTGCAATTTGTCTGACATGTCGAGATGATTAAAAAAACATTTTTTACACATATTAGAAAAGCATGGAAACATTATCCTACCTACCTATCAGCACAAAAAACTTGGAAAGGATTCTAAAATTCTAAGACATTAGTAACAGAACTTTCCACAGTCTATCATTTCATGTCTGACTTATGGGATAAGCATGCAATGCATTTTGTTAAAATGGACCATTTCCAAACTAAGGAATGGATCATATTCTTTTGTGCAACAACAAAACACTGTACAATCATTATTTGGCTATAAGATGACACAGTGTTTTGTCACTGCAAGGTAATATTCTCACCTGACCAAGAAAAAATACAAAGCTCCAAAGCTTACAGGGGTTAAGAAGGGACACAATTTAACAAAGTACTGCAGTACCCTGGATACCCTCCATTACTTCCCTTATCTTTTCGGCCTATTCAAACTACAGCCAACGGTACTTTTCCCCCAGACGAAAACCAAACCAAAATTTGCTGTCCAATTTGGAAATATCCTACCCATAGCTATGCTTGAAGGTTGCTGCTGTGTCCAACCAAAATATCATCACAAACACCCTGTAACTTGATAAATTTCACTTCACATGTAAACTGTACTCTTTGACCAGATTTATACTGAATGCCATTTGAAAATATCCAGTACTTCCATGATGACCATTCACAACCAAAAGGTATACCATAAATATCCCATCCATTGCTGCACAATCATTATCACTGCCATTACCACCACCACTACTACTGTCATTACAGGCATGTTTGATTGTCCAGATATTTTCTAATGGCATTTACTAATTTAGTAAATAAGTTTTGTGACATTAGTCTTTTCATTTTTTTTTTTTAACTAAGCTGAACAAATTTATAATAACACGATTTTTGTTCTTGTAGTGATTTTGTTCTTTTAGTGATTACAAGTTTGGACAAAGCATTGAGCAGCCTACTGGCACAGCCTCACACCAATAACAATCTAGCTCTCACTTAGTAACTGCGTAACCTATACAAAATCTGTTGGAACACAGGATACTAAATATTAGTGCAGAAACACATGCACATATTTCACCAACAGAAAAGAGATGCTCAGATTGAAAACAAGCTCATTCCACATTTGACTAAGTCTTTTTTTTTTTTTTTGATGATCTGAGTTGTTTATATGAGTTTCCATTTATTTCCTCTTTCCTATTAAAACAAAAAGTGACTTTTGACTCATTATATCCTAGGTCTACAAGATAAACCACATTAACCTCATTGTTTTGCTTTGAGCAACAGAGTAAGAGTGTTAAATTTCTCAAAACCTCAAAATCTGACTTGGGCAAATGTGGAAAGAGTGTGACGATATATCAGAATAATGCAGAATTCCATAAATTCAGCCAGTATATCAATATCCATGCAATAATAGGGTTGCCAAAGTATATTAAAACTTACAAATTGATTTTTTTTTCTCATATCCCCGAGCTGTCTAACGTTTTTTCCTATATTTTTTCCCATGACAGATGAAATATTAAAACAATCTCAGGATGAGCTGCCACAAAGAATTGTAGTTGTGTTCCATGGAGATAAATAAGGCTCACACACAATAGGGTGAACAGTTCCAAACACTGCTGAGAGCTGCCAATCCCATTTTTTAAATTTTCCATCATCTTTCCAGGAAAGTTCGTGATTTTTGTTGATTTTTGGCGTTTTCCAGCCCTGGAAACGTCAATGACAATCCTCCATAAATTTTTTCCAAATTCTCCAAATCTGTGGCAACCCCGTGCATAGTGTTCACTCTAGGCAATGAAGGAAGATACAGGGCAGCATATCCCATCCAAAAAACTAGACACACTTTTGAAAGACTAAGACATATGAGGGAGGACCCACCTTTTCAATTTGTTGGCTTGACTGTGAGGAAGTGGACAAGCTGCGTTCTAGGTCTGTCACACGCTGCCTTGAAGCTTTCAATCGTCCACTCAATTCCTCTATTTCCTCTGTGAATGTCATTGAATAAATGAGATGTCACTACATGCAATGCTATACATTTTCCTGAAAACTTGTTCATATAATAGGAAGCCTTTAAATTTGAAGCTTTGGTAATACCCTGCAATACACCCATTATAATTACCAATGATGTTTCTGTGCATTATTTTTTCCCAGACTCAAAACATCCAACTTGCCTTCACATGTTTCTATGAGCTATATCAGCACTAATGCTTCATTCAACACCATAAACTGAATTTTACTATGTTATGGTTATGACCCAGCTTTAAACTGGCCAACATCCTTACAACTTATTCATACTGCACAGTTCTTCAACTCAGTAGATTTTAAGGAGGTACACTACTCTTTTATTGTAGAATATAGTGCAGTACAGTGGCGCGCACTGCCCTTGTCTAATTCGAAACATTTTGCATGCAAACCCCACAACCTTTAGATTTTGAGACCAATGCTTTAACCACATGGCTACACTGCTCCACTTATGAGCTTAAAACACCTCACGAACTCAAAATCATTGAAAAGTCCCTGAGAATGTCAGTTTATCCATAAGTAAAATGCGTGTCTGCAGATATCTATTTCAGTCCCTGTCTCACCTATTCTCTGGTCTGCTATCCTCTGGGACTGATTGACCTGAGACTGAAGTTCAGTTTTCTCAGCCACTAAGATGCCAATGGTCTGTATATGAACCTAAAACAGAATAAAAATGCATGTAACACCAAATGTGCTGTGACACCAGAGAAGTTCGTTAGATAAATCAGCCTTTCAGGTTCATCTGACGAGTAGAGCAACTGATGCTTAGCAAACTATGTTCCATGAGATGCCCCACTGCTTCTACCCTTATAAATGATTAGCTACTCCAACTAGCCAGAGAAAGAGAGAAGGAAGAAGAGAGACATACACACATAGAGAGAGGGAAAAAGAAAGAATTTAATATGGACCTCGAAAATAAAAACTCCAGCTTCAGGGCTGGCCTAGCCTTGCTCAAAGTCTCCAAGCTGGATTCCGGCTTCCTGGCTCATTAGCCGGAATCCAAAAACTGCATGCAAACTGGTAATACATTTGGTTCTTCCAGAATTTTTCCCCTCCTTCCAGACTTGTATTTTTAGAGTGGTATCAGTTAAGTAAGTAATTAGAGGGTTACCTGAAGATCGTTTAGAGAATTTTTTATTCTGAGGAGATTTTACCTGCATATATATCTTCCCAACAATATCAACACAAGGGAACAAAATAGAAGAGCAAATAGAAAAATCAAAGGTTGTGGAAAGGAACCAAGAAAGTCACAGTGCATGAAAAGAAAGTAAGCTGTTACCTGTAATTGTTCTTTTAGAGATGCAATGTCCTTTTTATGTTTCTCATGGAAAGAATTTCTTTCTGACTCTATCTGTTGCTGCAAGCCCTTGGAATGTTCTCGCTGGGAAAGTGAAAAACACAAAAACAGGGAGATAATAACGAGTCATCAAAGTAGTTCAGGGTTTTCCTTGCGCACAGTTACAGGGAACAACAGCCTGCGTATTGTCATACCTTACCCTTCAACCCAAATGCCAGTAAACTGGTAGAATTTTCCACTTACAATGTCCTATTGCAACGGTTCACCAGTGTGGATCGCCTTTCCACATGTTAAGAGTCCATTAGGAATTAGGGTTAAAAGGGTTAAAGAAATTTCTTCTTCACAACTATGCCCTCTTGTACAGGAAATCCATGTTGCATGAACTGAATTCTGCCCTCCAAAGGCAAGTCATTGTAACCGTGCAGGTATGCTGGGATGCCTGGTGGACCACTGTGACATTGTTTTGCCTTTGTAGAAGGCTTTGGAAATGTTGAATAGTCAATATTGAATGTTAAAAAGTCTGACTGTCTGCTGATATGCATTTCTTCTTCCATCAAGATTTAGAATACATACATGTGGGCAAAAACAAATAGGGGTCTTAAAAAATGCAAGAGAACTGCAGTTACATCAATCTGCCTTTGGGAGGCTGAATTGTATATAGTGTGTGCAACATCCCTAATTCTAATATTCTTGGAATTATTAGAATACAATTATGTCTTCTTACTGGATAACACTAATAATGGGGGCAACTGCTCATGTACAAATTGCCAGCATATGGCAGAAATCTGATATGGCAAACATTTATCTGTGACACTGCTCTTTTTACCTCAGGTGACAAATACTTTCACTTCTCAAAAACACCCTCTCATCCTCTTTAAAAATGTTCACATCTTATGCCTAATTAAATGAATACTAAGAGATAATGTATAATGAAATTTATGAAAGGACTATTTGTGACTATATAGAGTAGATCATCCATCTTTTGCCATATCACAACCACCAAACCATCCATGCTCAGCTATGGCCATTGTCGTGAGTGACAGACATCACCTTGACATTTGAATAAAGTTACAATCACCCTCACCTGACTTGTGTTAGCAGCTATTTCACCCTGGACAAAGCCCTCAAATTCACAACACTTTTGATCAATTGGTGTGAATTACACAACCCCAACAATAAGGATCACTACAAATTTGCACTTCCGCAGTGATTTCTCCAGGTCATATGAGCTGGGGCACACATTTGCCCTTATCACAAATCTGAGGGAGGATTTGTCAATATTTAAAAGGGACTTTAGATTTTTCTCAAGTAATACAAACTTCAGAATGCAGGAAAGGAGAGATCATCAGCATGCATTCAGAGCCATTTTAAGAGGATTTTGAAATTTTAGGGTGACCTGCACAATTGTGTGGTGTGAGAAAACATTGCATCAGGAAATAAGTGAAATACTCACAAGTTGTTCATTCTGTGAAATCAACTGTTCATTTGCCTGAGCATGTTTCTCCAACAAGGCGGCCAAGTCTCTGTTCCGCTCCTATCAGCACAAAAAACAAAGATGTCCTTGTTACTGAGTTTACAAACATGCAGAACAAGTTATATGACACAGAAGATGAAAAGGCGGGTATTAGAAAACAACACTGCTGTACTAACTGCTCATGAGATTTTTTGCACAGAGGAACATTTCTCAGAGGTGCTATTTCTCATCATTTTTTTTGGTCTAAAATTCTTTCTGTATGGGGATGACTGATCAATAAGGCATCTTTTCAATGCCTGAACTTCCACAAAAGTTCATAACTAATGGAAACTTTCTTGACATTATGTAATTTCTCAGAAATTTACAGATAAAAGAAAAAAAAAACTGCAAAATTCTACAGCCTTTGAAGTTTTGTTTTGGTATTATTCTAGAATTGAAGACAATTTGGCACATGCCACTGCCATCAACACAAGATATTCTAAAACTCTGGAAAATTCATAAAAACATATTTGGGGGGAAAGGGGGGAAGGGAGGAGGGAGAGGAACTAATTTTCAGTATCAACTGATGTATTTTGGGCCAATTCATTACCATTAAGTGGAGACTGACAGTAAATTTGTTTCCATATACAAGACTATTCATTTCACGAGAAAACTGCTAATAACTGTGGATAAATATAGTCTGTGTGAGGCAGACTTCTGTACTGGAAATTATTCTCTGATCGCAATTTCCTCTGATATGCTTCCCTTGCAAGGGGACAACCCTCTACCACTTCAAATGATTATAATAAGGGGTTGAAGCAATAATGTCATTTCTGGAAGGATGCTGTTTTGCGATATATGAATTTAAAGCTTTGATGAAAGCTGTGAAATCAGAGACTCCTTTGTATGGTCATATGTTTTTTGTGATCTGTACACACTAATTTAAGCTTTTGAATCACCTCAGTGTTGCAGATATTCTAGTTTTTTTGAAAATTGACAACTAAAAAGCTGAATTTTTGCAGATATGGCATTCTGGCATTCTTGCTTTTAACACCTCGATATACTGGGCCAACACTACGCCAACAACATTTTCATATTATGAAAGTACACATCTGACTTTTCTTAACATACGTTTTTGGTTATCTTGATGTAGCTGAAAAAGTGACATGCACCCCGTTACAAGTGGCTGCCAGATATACAATTGTTGTAATGCATGAATGTCCATTACTTAAAGCGCTGACTGACTTGACTCAATTTTCGATGACACTGGTTTTTTAACCTTAAGTGACAAATACTATCACTATCCAAAAACACACACTCTCATCCTCTTTGCATAAGTTGACATCTTATGCCTACTTAAATGAATACTAAAAGATAATGTATAATGAGATTTCTGTATTGATTCGACTGGACACCACCAACTGCTACATATACATCCATAAAAATAAAATCTAAATATAGCACTAATGAATTCAGCAGACAAAACTAGCTAGCTTTCCCTTCCTAAAAAGAACCACTCATGTTGTTTAATTGGATAAGGTGAGTGAGCGGGGAAAAAGGAATGGACAGCAAGGTAGGTGTCACATTGTCCATGGAAATGAAAAAGCAAGGCTTGTTCCCTCTGACTTTCCCCTCATATCCTCCCGTTTCTCCTTTTCCTTCCTTTCGTTAAGTTCCCCAATCCACAATTGTGAAATTGTCTTTAACCTGAAACACCTAATAATGTGCTAAGTGATGTTAGGTAATACATTTAATACCACCACCATGCAGATAAATATCACAACCCCAATGACCAGAGTGAAGTATTATGGGCAATGTGGTCTTAAATGTAAAGAGTTGACATCCATGAGCCAAACCCCTAATAAATCCATAAAACCACTTCCTCTATGCTCTATCACCAGGGAGTCACAAACATGCATAACTGCATCTACTTCCTCGTTTGCTTCTTCATATACATGAACAAATGTAAGTGAATGCAGGAGCTGACCTAGAATTTGTTTTAAAGCCTTGCTCAGGGTATAAAGAGACAATGGGACACTTCACTAAATACACTTCACGAGTGAAGCATTTCATATTGCAGATTACTAGTTTATTGTCCCTCCAAACCTGAAGGTAAAACACTGATATAAAGACTTCTAGCATTTAAGATTATGAAAACAAATCCATTCAAGTTTGGGCTGTGTCCACAGCCATTCATCCTAAGAAAAACATTGCTGTGTCATGGTTTTCATGATAATGTCCTCTTCTTACACTCATGGAAGAAAAATATGTTTACAACAAATGGGCATTCTATATTTTTATCTCTGCTTGATAATTTCTGTATGGGAAGGCTTGCATACATGCATATACTAAGTGTATAATTACACAAAGCAAGCTAGTAAGGATTTAATTCTATTTTTGGGAATGTAAACTTTGCTACAACGAAAATGTCACAGCAATATTACCCAAAACATTGCGAATAGCACAAACTTGACTGCAAATATAAATTTTTAACAGCAGGAATATTAGATATCTTACAATCCCAAAATTTATGTAAACATGAAAACCTTTACTGGCAAGTTTTATCTCTAGCTTAGTGTTTATGAGAAGAGTTATGGATGTTTATTCAGTATTGTAGATTCAGTATTGTAGATTAAGGCATACGAAAGGATTTCACTCTCCCTACCCTTATCTGTCTTTCACGCTTGTGTAAATATCCTCCTTGTAAACAACCACTGTACCCACCCCTGCCAAAATACCAACCCCATCCCCTTCTTCTCCCAAAGCTGTCAGACCCATTCATCTGGCTATTGCATATAAATGCAAATTAGCAGAACAGAATCATTCTCATGAAAAAAAGGGAAGTCTTTCCTTATTCTTTTGCTTTAAGTTTGCAGTATGTAACTGAATGAGCAAAAAACCGCAACTGTTGCCAAAGAAATGACAGCTTTTGGTTCCTTACATCATGCCCCACACATACATGTACCACACACAAAACTGCAAGTTTACAGTAAACTGACTCATGTCTTCATAATGAAATTAACTGACACCCAGGGATGCCACTTACTTTTAATAACATTCGCTGGTCTTTCTGCAATTTCATATCAAGTCTAGTCGATATTAGCAGCAATTTACACATCACAAGGACATGTCTTAAGAAATTTATATGTGCATAAATGCATATTAACTAGACCTTGTTAGTTTCTAAGAACAGGAGAAGAAAGACCAAGGCAAACAGAAAACAAGAAACCAAACCAAAGAAAAAAAAATGTGTAAGATTCTGATTTTTTTTGACACTCTTCCCCAGACTGTCAAATAACCTCTGAAAGATGCCAACATTCTGTGACTTCCGAGAATTCTATTAAGCTTTAACCCTGGGTATACCATCTTTGACAAAAATCCTTAGGCACACAAGACTTTGGCACACAAGACTTGACACCGGGACCAAGCCACAATCAGCCACAAAACATATAAGCACCTCAAGTTCTTGTACCCCATTGTTTGTCGCATCATCCCCGTTCAGATATGAGGAGGACTGAAATAAGCAATGAGAGCACATGAAAAAACCTATTTGTGGAACATGAAGTGAAAGTAAGAGATCATGCAAAAGCCTGGGCCAAAACTATTTTGCACGGCAATAAACACCCCAAGCTCATAAAGCAACCAAGGGAAGCATTAAGCATAAATTAATTTGCAAAGTGTGAAACTGTGAGAAACAATTCTTACTACTGTCTTAAAAAAAAACCACAAATGTCCACAAATAATTTTCTAATTTCTATGGAAACGATCTAACCTCTACTTTTACAGCTTCACTAAACAACAATATAAAAGTTTTGTTTCTTTCTGTTTCATAACTCCTCTTCAATTTTTTTTTTAAACCAAACTACAAATGTCTTGCACACCATGAGTAGAGAGATAATCATCTATTATGTGTGAGCCAACAACTCATCATTACCAGATACAATATAATAAAGGTTAGGGTTTAATTCTTATCCAGCACTGAGAATGGATAATACCAAATATTTCAATTCAGTGGGGTCCTGTCTCTAATCAAGCTATTACAGAAATATTAGGAGAAGTATGAATGACTATTAATTAATTCATGTTTCTTTCTGGGCATCAGTCATTTCTGAGAATAGCTGATAGTGAAGATGGAAACATTTACCATTCTTGTAAGGAAAATAGTCAAGCAAATAAAGTCTAAAGCAGAAAACCAAAAACAAGTGAAAAAAAAACAGCCAAAGCCAGTTACAAGAAACTACAGATCAACTTATAACGTAAAGATATATTCAGTTTCACAAATTGCATTACAGGAATGCTGAGATGGAAAGGATTTGGGGAAAGCAATGAGGATCAAGGTGTTAGGATGGTTGAGATGCCCACAGGATGGAAGGAAAAGGTGTTCAAAGAGGGATCAATCATGCAAATGTGTTTAACTAATACTTGAGCATAGTTGCTCAATTACAAAATCATTGCTAGAATATTACAAAAATTGAGCTTACTCTCAAGAACTGAGAACTCAAGAAGAACTTTATTCTTACAATCTTTTCAAATGAAATATTTTGTAATATATTAAGATTCAAGTTTCTTCATTCCAATTTTCCTCATGTCAATACTGTATTTTCAATAACAAATTTATACTTTTTACCATGAACTTTTGAATCAGGCCAGCAAAACACTTGGAGATGTGCAATATTACAGATGTGATTTTTTTGTCCACTCTTGACACATTCATAAACACTTAAGCAGTAAATATGTTGACGGTAGGGTCCTGAAATGAAATTGTGCAGTTGACAAACCTCAGAGAGAAGCCCATTAATTTGTCTGGAGAGCTGCTGCAGGCTCTCTGTTGAAGCCGTTGTCCTGCTGAAAAAGAACAGATCACAGGCTATTGTAACACAGAAATTGACGATTCAAAATTCACATTTCTGAAACAACCAGCCAGGACTAAAAAAAAAAAACATTTGGCATGGCCTGACAACAAGACTCAAAAGCATGAATAATAGAGTAATGCTTACAGTTGTTGGTAAACAAGCAATTGGAAACCAAGCTGCAAAGTAAATTAACATAATGAGAATTATAAGATAATGAAGTGTAAGAATCTTTGTAACTGGTGTTCAACAAATCACCAGGTAGGTGGCAGCTGGTAAATCCAACTAATCTGCCTTTCATTGTAAACAAATGATGTGAAGCTATTCCAGCAGAGTGTTAAGTATATGCAGGACATAAAATCAAAGTATATGCATTTATAAAAATCTTTATTAAGGCAACAACTGTCTGGGCTAACTGATGAGAGGAGGTAAGTCAGTGAGGTACAACAATAAATGATTGTAACTGAAATGACTTCCTGCTTACCTTAGATTGTTTTCTGTTTCATTCAGAGTTACCTCTGGTTCAGGTGGGCTTACTGCAATAACAGGAGTCTCACTCTAAAGAAAAAGAAAAACAGTGGTGCCCTGAGTGCTCACATTATAGGCATTTTCACAACTGCTGCAGACAAGTTTTATGACAGGTTTAGAATCTGGTTCTGTTTGGGATTACACATTAAATGCTTTATAAATATCAAGATCCTGTCAACATATATATAAAATAAAAAAAGATCAATCAAATTTGCAGTAGTAATGATGATAAGAAGTTGCATTATGTCTTGACTGCCACTTTTATTTTCTTTTACTGTTACTGGTGTTACTGCAACCTTTATAAACTTTTATCTCAGATCTCACAGGCATTCCCAGCTGGCAGCCTATTCAATGTTGCTGGCAAATATTGGTAAGTTTTGGTTTCAAGTGTTTGAATGTTCCATGGCTATAACAAAAAAGGAGGACTGAAAGGCAATCAAATCCAACTTAAAGAGTCACAGTTAAAGGTGAGTTAAATATTTCCTAGTGAAATCATGAATATCAGAGCAATACTGAGCTACAAAATATTCCTTAACATGTTCAGATCCAATTATCATACCACAGGCATACATCAAGAAACACTCTTCGTCTACTGATACTGAACGATATAAGAAAGTGACTTTTAAAGGTACTTTTTTTTGCCACTTTGAAATGCAAGGTTGAGATTTATAATCCTGTGAGCTTTTCACTGGCAACTGATCAGCTGATGTCACTAATTACCCTCAGAGCCTCCAAAACCTAGTAAACAAATCTGTTGAACTTTATTACCTCAACTGGTTCAGGAGAAAGTGTCCTCACAGTCTTCTCAGCAGGACCCTGTCTTGGAACCTCTCTCTCTGCTGATTCTCTATTCCGAGAAACACTACGTGCCCTTCCTGATTTCTGAAACTGCTTCAGCTGAAAAAAAAATGTTTCATTCTCTTTTCCAAACCCTCAACACAGGACCATTATATCTAGTCTAAGTTTGGTTTTAGACTAATCTAGCATGCTACTAGATTATTTGATCTGAGTTTTGTGCACATTATTGTAATTAATGTAAGCTAAGCTTTCATCATAGTATAGTCTCCCAGAATCTATATTTTGGGTGTGGAGTCAAGATAAATGCTTTCATGGAAATGAATTTTTTCTTTAAACTGCAGAAAAGTTTGAAAAAGCATGGATGTTTTGATCAGATGCTGAGATGCACAGACACCAGTACTGCCAAATGACTAAAAAAAGTATGTCATGTAAGTCTGTTTAGAAGCTATGATCTTAGTATCTTAGATTTGTGACTTGTATCATCCTGTTCACAGACACGGCAGTGATGTGGGCTACTATAAAGAAGTTCTTCATCCCCTTCAACCCTCACTAAAATAATATTTTTAAAAAAAAACACATTCAAAGAGGCCCACAGAGTCATACTTTTAGAGGGAGGAGCCGATCACTAGGCATAGTCAACAGACAGTTGAATTGGTAACACTACAGTGTCAGTACTCTGTCTCTAGTCTACTACAGTCACTAGAAAATTGTGAATATTTGGCATTACCGTGGTGATCTGGTTTTATTTAATCACTGACATATTTTGCTTATTGTTCAGTACGTCGTTTAGGACTTGTCCAATTCCGAGTAAAACTGATTTGCTAAGTATTTACGGACCCACCGGCGATGTAAACAAATCATGACAACGTCAACGTCACCCAAGTAGGTACTTGGATAAAAATTTCAAACCGATTTAATTAATGTATAAACTGTTTCATTAGATAGAGCTTGTTAAGACGATTCCAACGATACCAAGATGGTGATTCTATGTTTAATAGTAAGGAAGTTGTGACGTTTTTCGTTTTCAAATTTCGCCCTTATATGTCTTTGTA
>JAWQUT010000216.1:860221-874157 GCA_033807755.1 Ellobium chinense
GGGGGGACACTGTATGATGCCACACCGCCAGCCATGACTTGTAAATAGAGTTGTGTTGCAGATCGACTAATTTTTGTATTTTCACTCCACCTGGTGTTTGGTGTTGTAGTATGTGGCGAGGGGACAACTCTCCTACATTGTTAGTTTAGGGTATAAAGCATAAAATTCACTTATCAAATAAGGTATACACAGGGTATTACTGTACAAGAAAGTCAGTCACATATAATGAAGTAAGAACACGAGAATCTTCTAATCCTATCATAATCCTCCTACAAGGATGTGCATGCTGTTTTTATACCACTGGCTACAAGCACCGGTCACTGGCTGGACTCATGCACCATTCTAGAAGTGACGCGATTTCTATAAAATGGAAAGGGGGTTGGACGTCTACCCACGATGCTCTAGACTATGCCTGATCGGGCTAGTGTAATCCTTGCTGTGTTGACCGACCCGACTCAAGCCACTAACCTGATAACTACATTAGCGCTGATCTTTTTAGACCGAGCCAATAACCGAACTATTATAACAGCACTATACAATAAGACCCTGAGAATTCGAATTTCAGTGGACAGACCGAATTTCATGGTTTTTTTTTTCGACAAAACACCGTATAATCATACAACCATATTAATAACGATTATACAATATTTTGTCGTTGCAATGCAGCCTTTTTTTTAAGTGACCCAAAGTGACTACTCTCATGCTCTGTCCTGAGTCCCTCACTTTCTACATCAAAGTCTGCCAGGAACCGGAACACTTTAAAAATTCCAAATTATTGACTGGTTCTCTGAAATTGGAGTCTGGGAGGTCTTACTGTATTTTGTTGTTGCACGACAGAAGGTCCCACTTGCGGGCATTCCATTTCTCTAATTTCATAAAGTTTAATAATCAATATTATATATTCGATTACCTATACCATTTTATACTTCCTCCAATTTTTTTCCACGTGCTTAATTGTAACACCGGGCATCGTCACTTCTATCTAATTAGCCTATTTCTAAAACAAGGCGTATGCCTTAACTGATTAGAGAAAAAGCCTGCCTTCTCATTACCCTGTGGTATATACAAATGTAAGTTATACATTATTATTTCACATGATATGTGAAATATCGATACTGAGTGGCGCATGTTGATAAACTCTCAAAATAGACACATCTCACAGCAGACATAAGAAATTTTCGAATATTGTTCCTTGAGAGTCCAAATGTCCTAAGTACCAATTTGGACAAAATCGAGCTATTACAAGTTTTGGAGTCTTGGCGTGTCATGCAGTATTGTTTTACCTCGCTACAGAGAAAACAAATCGTATGTAGTATGCAACATTTGTTTTTCCCCGTATACACTATAAGTAGGTAATGAGGTCTCAAACATTTAAATGCGTCTTTTGTTTTAAAAAAATGTGCCGATGGCACTTGAGACATTTAGGCTCTTAAGAGCCAGCATAATGATCGAGGTCGTGATGTTCTACGACGTGACATTGTATTGTAGCGTACAGCTGATGATACAGCAATAAACCATAATAATATCTGTTTTTATCATATAAACGGGGCCTAATTCCGGCGCCATAAAAGCGTGTAATAATTTTTGGATATGTCACACGTTACATAAATTTGACCTTTGACCTGCTTACGAATATTTTGATTGGAAGCCTTGGAAACTCCTAGGCCTATAAATATGTGACGTCATTTCTTTTGTGGCGTCATGAATATGTGACGTCATTTTTTTTTGGTAACTATTTTCTCTGTCTAAATTTTTAAAAAATCGGTCTGTCTTTCTTTCCACTTGTCATCGTTCTCTTCAAGTTTCAGTTTTAGTTCATTTAAATATTTGAATTAAAGTACTTGAAATGTCACAGTGTCTCTGTGGTCTAAAGTTTCATTGATGGTTGTCAGTTGTTTGGGTCTACTTTGTGTCGCCTAACTGTGTGGTTCATTCAGTTCATTTGTGATTGATGTGTCTCAAACAGGGTGAGGGCCACTTATTCAGAGTCCTTTTCACGATTAAAAGTTCATTTTTTTATTAGTTAGACTTTATTTGATAAAAAGGATCTGAAACTCGTATTTGTTTGATATCAGAGTTATGAAATTTGTTATACATTTATCATGCTGAATTCCGTTACGGAATATTGGAACATTAATTTTTGCGAGTTTGAGGCTGTGACCTTAAGCAGTTGTATTACTTCCTTCCTCCCTCTCCGCACCCTAAACCTATGACCCTCTCACGCTGACGAACAGGGTTACCAGACTTGCCTCTTTCGGAGCCAAATATTTTCTATACAAAAAAGTACTTATACTTTTATCAAACTGGTTTCAAAGTGAACGGGCTTCCGTCAGAGTTGTCGCATGAACACAAACCAAAGAACGACCACTGTTACATTTAACAAATTAATATTCTTATTAAAAAATGTTACTCTGATATATGTAGAAAGGTTTATGATAATTATAATGATCACGTATATCCAATACACAGGCAGTTCTTCATAAATTTCTTGTCTTATGTCCAATCCTGATCCCAAAAGCCTTTTTTATTTGGGGGGGGGGGGGGGGGGGNGGTTCAAATGCCATTTGGCCCCCACTCGAAAAAAAAAAGTCTGACAACCCTGCTGACAAAAGCATCCTGTGAAATCCAGTCCTAGATTCATGACTGCTTGTGCCAATGTCATTCCGACTGGAAGAGGAATGGTTTTTGAATGAAGGAATATTCGACTTGGCAATTAGACTTTGTGTCTGGGCTCTAGGCCTAGTGTGGAAGTGTGGTCCTGACTAAAGTATCGATACACATATATATTTATTTATTATCGATTTACTGGTAATCAGTACTCTTATTATAAGAATGCCAGTTTGCCAGATTTTTAAGGCAAAGTCATGAGCCTAAAGAAAAATTCTCATTGTTTTGACATGCACAAAAAAAAATCATTCCATAACAATTTATTACCTGAACAGCTGATATTGTTCTGCAGAATTAATTTATAATTTGCAATTTTAACCCACTTGTGAATGAATACGATACAATAGGGTGATTATTCTATACATCTTAATTTTGTTAAACTAACTTAAACGTTCTTATATCAACATATTCCAGCATTAACACTTAATTATTAATAAATTTAGATATATTAAGACATGTTTACATCCTAGCACTCATATAACCTACCAGGTGCAATATGGGTTGCTATAAGAGACAGAAGGGTGGCTCCAGTCTTGTCAGGGATAAGCTCTAAGAATCCCTGGCTAGTTCCAGGGCATAGTCTACTGATAAAATCCATCTCTGCTCAACCACAAGGCCCATTTTTTGTTTGTTTTGCTACAAGACCTTTGTCAATTGCTACAACAATCCCTGATCCACCAATATGAAAGGGATTTTGAGTTAACTACATCCCTAAAGTAACTATACCAATGAATTGCTGTCTGATTCCCAATGCCAGTAAGATCTAGGGTTGTGCAAAATGGGATCTTACGGAATCAGAGAAAAAAAAACAGCTCTACAACTTTTGCATGTTTCTTATATAATTATTTAAATTCTGCGAGTGTTTATTTCTAATATGACAAATATTTTGATTTGCAATAACTAATTTGGCATATTGGAGTTTATTTTGTACATGCGTGGACATTGAAAATATTACCAACTCATATAGTCTATATATAAATACCAGCTTCTGATGAACATATACTTACTAGTACATATTCGAGCTCTTAGAAAACACCAAGCATTTTGGATGCTTCTTCGACGATTTTATATTGCTGATGTTGTTGTTGTTTTAGCAGTCCTAAAGTAATTGTAGAGCTGCAGTCTAAAACATCTGTACTGATTGATTTGATGCTTAGGTGTTCAGGGATGTACCTGTGATGGATGAAATGCGACTATGAATTTGGACCAAGGTTTGAATGACCTGCTAAGTCAACGTGTGAGATATTCACTTAGGTACACAGAGAGAGAAAGAGAGAGAGAGAGAGAGAGAGAGAGAGAGAGAGAGAGAGAGAGAGAGAGAGAGAGTACATTGATTTCAACAACAATAATGATTTTATCAAGCAAATTTATTTATTAATTTTCTTTTTTAAGATGCAACAAACACAGAATAAAGGACTTCTGACATCGATAACTGATCACGAATATAGCAATGTTATTATATATTCGATACAATTATTATGTAATCGATAACAAATATTTGAGGTTATTTGTAGTCGACGCTGCTTTTAATTTTTGTAAATCAATATATATCGATACTTTAGTCGGGACCACACTTCCACACTACTGCCGCGTGCTGTGCATTGGTTTAGGTGTTCTCCATGCAGAAAAATGTGTCATCAGCGGGTGTTAGGCGATTGAAATTTTAAGGTGTTGTCTCATAGCCGCATGTTCTGACATAGATCTATATCTAAACTAGCCTAGACCTATCTAGAATTAGAGGCTGCATTGGTTTTACTGTGACAAGGGAAGAAGATCCAGATCTAGCATCTGTGACTGATAGTTTGATACATGTGCAGTTAACGTCCAAGAACAGGATTTTACCTTTCTGATCAGTGAATATAATAAACTAGATAGCCTAGAATAAACTTTGACCTTGACCTGGTAGACCTACATTAGGAAGAATCAAAGCCTAGATTAACCGACGGTCTAGGCAATTCCGTTATTACATCTCAAGGCATGGCCTATTTTTGAAGCAAGTCTAGGCCTTTTTATGACCGGAAGGATTAGGCCTATGTGTGTCGAATCAGAGAGACACAGCACAGACTGGAAATTTGTGTAAGATCTGGTTGCAGATATCTAGGCTCACCACAGGTTATATAATGTCAACAGTGTGTTAGACTGGTTTTAGGTTCACGAAGGAGAACAGCATAGATCATCTAGATCTACATATTAGTATGGCTTTGCAGTGCATTGGTGCATTGCATGCAAGAAATATAAAAGTGGATTCTAAAATAGACCTAGATGATCATGTAGAGGCATCCAGGATCTAGAACAGCAACAGGCAGGGGATAGAAACAAGAAAGGGAAAGTGAGCAGATAACATCAAGGAGCCTGTCTAGTTCAAAAATGATTACTGGTATTTCTTTAGTTTTTTGTTTTTTTTTGGACAGACTCTGGTAGTAGATCAGAATCTGAGTCAGAAACAGCAATCACATATAGAATAAAAAAAACCATAACATATAGAATGTTGAAAATAGTGGCTAGATTGACATAGATCTGTGTATTCATCACTATGCCACAATGTCATCCAGAAAGAATTTGATAGACACAGTTACCTAGACTAGGCAAATTATTATAGTTCCGGTAACGTTTTGATGCTGAGGGCATAGTATTAGTAAGAATCGAAATTCACAATGTAGTGTTTGCATTTCATGTAACATTTGAATATAACAGTCTTAATGATGAGGAGCCGCACACTTTATTTAACTATAGTGATAAACTAATTCAGTCAAAGTAACTGCTAGAAACAGTCTATCAGATAACTTTTCAGCATGATATATAATACTTGCTGCATGTAGTCTAGATCATCTAGAATATTTTCTATTACTTAATAAATAATCAACTTCATGAATAAAACGCAAGATATGTTTTTCTAGGTTAATCTCCACAATCAGGGAGTTATTGCTAGTCCTATGTAGGCCTATTATTAATGTAAATCCAGTAAACTAGTGATTTTGGGCTCATTAAAATTCCACCGTTCTCAAAATTTGGCAAATAACCAGTGAGTACACCATATAATAGACTATAACACCGTATTTACTGTAATACTAATAGACATATAATAGCAATATGGTTGCAAGTTTGCATTCACTCCTGGCTCTATTAAAAAAAAAAAAACAACACTGCGATACCTTCGGCAGTGATAGGGAGACCTTCCGCTTATTTTCCTTACAAATAAATTTAACTAGACTAGTTTTTCATAGGAGTTATTTTGATGCAATGTGATGCTTTCAAAAGCACATGGTGAAGTTTCCATTATGTAACTGCTTTCTTGTGCAAGAAAAAAAAATATAAATGGATAGTCTCATTGACAAGACAAAACGGCGGGACTGAATTGATCACACACTCTGGATTATTTGTATGTGATATTCACAGTGAAGTTGGTGATATTAAAGGTAGGCACAGGGGTGTTTGTGAGCATGTAAGTTAAAGCATGATAGTCAAGTGAAATTGTGCTTGTCTATTGAAGTGGATTGGGTTGCTGCATTTCATCTTTGAGAAGCGCTTCATGTTTATCTTCTCTTACAGAGGCTGAGATTAGTGAGATATAAGCCACATGAAGATAGTGAGTATCAACAGGGCGCACACAACAGTTTGCTTTGTTTTGATCAGCAATATAAAGGAAAAAAAAAGTAATCTTGAGATCATAATATTGTATTACTCAGCATTTACTGAATTGTTTACCACAGATTAGAACACGATAAAATGTGTTTCCATTCGTGACGCCATAGAACACCGCCAACTGATAATCACATCCGAGGACGCAGCTCTTAGTCCTCCTACCTCCTCCCCCCCCCCNCCCTACTTTTTCTTTCTTCTCCTGTCAGAAGCGTCCAAAAACATAAGAATATGTTTTCATGATGAGGGAGACATATTAATCTGATGTTAGGAGAGATGTTAGGAAGATAAACAAAATATTAACATTGCTTCATAATGAAATGCAGCGCAAAGCACCTATAGTAGAATCTGGATAATTAATATGCTCTTGTTGTATGGAAAAATAACTTTTATTACTGATGAAAGCTTAATATGGAGATCTACTAAATAATGAAATGACAGAATGCTACTGAATTAGTGTATGTTAATTTCATACACTAAACTGCATACTGATAAGATGGATAGTCTACTTCAAATCGAGGTCCGTCTGCCTAAGGAGTGTCATATTCTGGTGTCACAATGATTTACATGTACGGCTCGTACGAACAAAAGCAGGCCTAATAGCTATAGTCTAAATCAGTTTGAAGTGTTGTGGAGATGTTAAAAAAAACAACAGGAGCTTTTCCTTGAAAACGACGTTGATTTTTTTAAAAAATCTGCTATAATAAATAAAGTGGCAGCTTGTCATTAAGTGCAACCCGGGAAGTGCTGGATAAAGTTTAGTTCAGAAACCACAGACATTCTAATTGATTTCCAAAAATTACAGAGACTCGGCAATACCAAATGGTAGGCATGCAATTAATAGAAAATGATCATAGTAATATCATTTGGTGGGCGACTGAGCATGGTCTAATATCAGGAGAGGAGAGGTTGCACAGGTAGCTTTGGGTTCCACGAGCCGCCGCTGAATAAAATGATTAAATGATCCAACAAGTCCAGATAGTTCAGGAACACTGAAAGGAATTTTCACAATGCTGACAGACAAAGGCGTGGATGAAGCCAACAAGTGGAGAGTATTACAAACCACTTGGTTTTTTTTTTTGACCGCCCTTAATTAATCGGGACTGTTCACAGACACAAACATTGACAAAAAGTATTACTCTGTTTATATATCTTTAGCCTGGAATTTTTAGAACCTGTGACTAATTACAGTAAAACACAGGTTGAAATGAAAAAGGTTCAACCGAAAACGTCGCTTAAATGAAGTAAAACAAGAACATATCACAAGGCAGTGCATTGCAATGCAACGCAACGCAACGCATTACAATACAATACAATACAATACAATACAATACAATACAATACAATACAATACAATAACAATACAATACAATACAATACAATACAATACAATACAATACAGGTACAGGTACAGGTCAGTGCAATAAAAAATGTACAATACAATACCATACAGTGCATTGTAATACAATACAAAACAACGCAGCACGGTGTAACGCAACACACACAACATAACCCAACCGAAAACGACGTAATACAATACAATACAATACAATACAATAGAATACAATACAATACAATACAATACAATACAATACAATACAATACAATACAATACAATACAATACAATACAACACGTCTACTTTGAGGTTCTTCTTACATAACATGTGGCAATCAAACATAAATGATTTTAAAAGAAACATCAAACCACATAAAAGTTGCACAGTTTATATGTAAACACAGAAGCCCATACAAATATCACCACAGAAACAAAATATACAATACAATATTTATTGGTTCTGGTTGTATTAACGCTGTCCTCCTATATCTCATTCATTCGCTCTTCCTCCTTCTGTTTCTCTCTCTCTCTCAATCTCTCTCTCTCTCTCTCTCTCTCTCTCTCTCTCTCTCTCTCGCGCGCGCTCCCTTGCACATCCACATTGTTTTCTTCAAGTCATCCCTGTGTATGTATCCCTTTACGCACACCCATTTCTGCCGTTAAAAAGAAAAACATGGACAAAAATCTCACGGCTCATCAAGCCAAGAAAAAGAAAGGAAGACATCTCAGTCCGAGCAATGGGTCAGTCATTACAGATTTTAGTATTCAAATGGTCAGTGACACCAAATAGACAAGCAATAAATGGACAAATAAAGGCAAAACAGTTACACAAATTGTACAATATGACTATTACCGTTTAAAAAAATGCATAATATATTTTAAAAATGAAGTACAGTGTATTCAAAACTAAAGCATTGAATCCTTTATAGGAAAAATTCAGATAGGGGACGGACAAATTTACAGAGATTTATGAGGTGTTGTACTGTAGTGGAGTTAAACAAACTTTAAATACATTTGGGTTTTGATGAAAAGAGTGGGGAATGTACTGCTCCCTAATTCCTGAGAAAAACGTGCACTCAGATAGGTAGTGGAGTTCATCCCGCAGCGCGTTTTCATTGCAAAGGGGACATGTTATTTCATGCAGAGGGATGTTTGGCCATCGCCCCTGTTCAATTGGTAGTCTGTGTTTAGACATACGAAGACTACAAAGAGAGACGCGTAAGATTTCTAAACACGGTTCAGAATAAAGCTTCTCTGAGGCTGGGGGAAGGTGACCTGCTGCTACTTCAAACGACTGTATCTTAAGCCAGACAAAAGCCAGGTCAAAACTTTTTTCACCTAATGCCAGTGGACACGTTAAGCTTTTCATAGCATATTAACAACGTGATGAAGTCGAAATGCGACTTAATCCTCTTTTTCACCAGCTTCAAAACAGTTCAGGCCTCACGGGAGAAGAGGCATAGTGTGGAGCATAGCATTGCACGTTACAGTCGTTTTAAGGTATGAAAATGCCAAGTACCTGACATTAGGGTATGCAATTTTGAATAGTCTCTATAACTTCAGATAACTGGCCATGGGGAGGGGCGGGGAAGAGTTGGATTTGAATTTTAATGTCAAAGACTTAGATAAGATTTAGAATAGATTTAGAATAGGTGGGCTTTTGTCACTGGGATACCATGATTACTATGTGAACAGGCCTATAATATTAGGTAGCCTGATTTGCTGCCCAAGTTGTCAAAATCTAATCAGTTTTGATGCCTTTTTCTGTGGGTCAAATTTTGGAGTTTAACAATATGTATGGAACATATTTTCACCCCTTGATAAGTTAAAGGAAGACTGCACCGTCCTAAAGACCATATTAAATCATACGATACCCTATTATTCCAATAAAACTGTCTTTCAAGTGTCTGCAAAAATGATATAACGCCTCTGCTGGCCCCAGACAACCTACAGGGTTGCATTATCCAAAGTCCGAATTGTTACAACCACTGCGCGCGTGGCGGCCATAAGCTTACGTCAAATACGTTCTTGCCACATGGCCAAGCTGTCTAGCCAATGCTCTGCGGGCGGTATGCATGTTTTAATTCCTCTGTGAACAATAGATATTCCAAACAAAATCATGCAGAGGCAATAAAAATGCAAAATATTTTTTCTGGCTCACACTATCAAACTTTACGTTTGAATTTGGAATACCAGAACCTTAATTAGAAGCTAAATAATACATTGTCAGGTAGAGGTGTCTGTAACTGCTGGAACGTAAGTGACGTCAGCGTTTTTGCCACTGGCTTCTGCTGATCGGGGAAGGGGCATAATTCTAGACACAAGGGCCAAACCCAGTAACTCTAGCTCTCCATATTGCGACTTTATTACATACGCGCACGGTTACAGATCGATGCTCTTTCTTCGCAAAATTGACTCGGTGGGCCTCATAGATAAATTTTAGAGTGAAAAAGTATTAAAAAACGGAAAATTATTTTTGATGTGCGTGTCCTACTTTAAAGAGGGGTCTAAAACACTATAATGCCAACAAGGAAAAAAAAGAAAAAAACATTGGTATCTTCATACCTTAAGCGCTCAGGGCCTGTCAAGGAAATGAGCACTATATAATTGTCGGAAATGGAGTCGTCCCCCTTGTATGGGTTCCATTGTATGCAACTTTCAAACAAAATTCTCTTCCTGTAGCTACCTGAGATTTCATTCACAATAAAGCAGTAACAAAGAAGCAATTATTGTATACGTGATAATGTCAACAAATAACAATTTTATACAACTCAAATAACAGTACATTGCATTACATGAGAAACAAAGGCAAGTAGTATATTAACTTGAAGAGAAAAAGTCGAGCTTAAAGGAACAGGGGTAGCTATCTGCTTCACGGCCTTAAAAATCCACAATATTTTTTCATAAATTTTCAACCCCTTACACGTTTCCTTCGCCCAAGCGCTTCCGAGAAAATGCAGCTTGAAAGTCGGGATTTTCACACCGCGCGGGCCGCCATGACTGGTTCTCCGGTCAGCGCGGGAAAAAGGCGTGACGTCATAAAGCGAGAGGCAAGCTAGTAGTCGTTGTGCGAAGAGAATTATCCACATGCAATAACTTTCCTTGGTGCTAAATTTTATGCCTTTTTTTTTCATATTATTATGATCATTAAGTCTTTTGTTGGAGACTGTGAACAAGTGCCCGACTTTGATCGCAATGCTGTAATATTAGAAAAGGCAGGATGAATATTGGATAAAAAAACCATCTGTCTGAGCACTGAGTGAGTCGCTTTATTAATGTATGCATAGCCTATGTATGGGTTGTCTGTGCCGTTTGTCCCCTTGTATTGTTTAATGAGCTCTCATTGGTCTACGGTTTTGACATTCTGAGGGGCACATAGGTTGTTAAGATGTTTCACAGCAGGATAGGATTTGATTGACAGCTAACTATTCTCTCAGGCAGTGTTTTCTGCGCTTAGGGGCGGTGTTAGTTGCATCACTAGTCATAAATCAGTCAACCTGCGTCGAAGAGCCGGTCAAACAGCTGGCATATCGACGTGAAAATAGTTTGACACTCTTATGATGGCCAGAAATGACCGCGGGAATAATTTGGAGAATACTTGTGAAATCTTTGGAAAGAAATAACCGGTCCTCGCAGTCAAAGAGAAAAAAGAAAAGGGCCATAGCAGTTAGCATGGATATGCCATGTTGAGTATAGCAACAGTTACGAGATGGGGAGGGGGAAGGGAAGAGAGGGGATAGATGGGTGGGCACAATATTACAGGGATGAAGCAAAAACGTTACATTTACAATGTCTTTGGGGTTGAGAGAGAGAGAGAGAGAGAGAGAGAGAGAGAGAGAGAGAGAGAAAGAAAGAGGGAATAGAAGTAATAAGAGAAAGTGAGAGCCTGAGTTGCTAAGCGAGAAGGCAGGTAGTGAGCAGTGACTCAGGGGACAAAAGCATCTTGGCTTCTTTCTCACTCATTCATTCTCTCTCTCTCTCTCTCCGCTAGCGTCTAGTTTTTGTTTTTTTTTTTGTTCTTACCCCCTGTTTTTTCCTAGATTCTTATTCCACCACCCTATTGCTCCTTGCTTTATCCCCCCTCCGCCCCCCTCTCTTCATCCCTGGAATTGTGCCCACCCAACCCATACTAGGATCTATCCCATTCCCCTCACTGATAGTGATAGAATTGACCAATTCAATTTTTCAAAACTACAAAAGTTTTCAAGAGGATTCTATAAAAATGCTCCCGTGCTCATCTCTGATCGAAATAAGAAAGTCAAAATAAATTTCACGTTGATGTATCCCTCTTTTTTATCTGCTCTTGTAAGCCTTGACTGTGGCGGCATCTAAATTATCTGAAAGTGCTCCTCGAGCAAATAATAATTTTATATTGTCAGAATCTTAGGCCAGTGAGAGCTCACTAAACCACACTGCAGACAGCAATATAAAGGCATTGCAAACATTAATAAATAGACTCAAATAGTAGTCAGACATATTATGTTCCTTTTTCTCAAATATTATTTTATCCTCCCTTTTCTAAGGTTGCAGCACTGCGATCTAAGTCGGGCAGTTGTTCACACAGTTTAACAAAAGACTTTTCTCAACGATAAATGAAAAAAAAAGGCATACTAGTTAGAGCCAACGAAAGTTATTGCATGTGGATAATCCTCTTGGCATAATGACTACTAGCTTGCCTCTCGCTTTCTGACGTCAAGCCTTTTTCCTGCGCTGACCGGACGACCAGTCATGGCGGCCCGCAGGGTGTGAAATCCCGACTTTCAAGCTGCATTTTCTCGGAAGCGCTTGGGCGAAGGAAACGGGTAAGGAGTTGAAAATTTATGAAAAAGTACTGTGGATTTTTTAGGCTGTGAAGCAAATAGCTTCCCCTGTCCCTTTAATAGACTTCTGAACATTTACAGGACACATTTCCCATTACACGCGGACGCTACACACATACATGCTCTCAAAGGCACGCACAGTGAGCGTTCTTGATATGAAAATAGCAGTCTAGCATAGTACCACAGTACCCCGAAACAGTGTTGCAAGACTCATTTTACCAACCAGGTCAAATCAGTCGTAAATTATTGTGAAATATTATCATGCCTAATTTGAGAGTGTAGTGAATGTCGTAATAAGGTAGGTTGATTGTAATCTATAAACATTTCAATGACAATAAAAAAAAATATATATATATATATATATCGCTTAGTACTATTAGGCAAATAGACACACTCTAGCTAGGTGGATCAATAACAGCGTCTCGCTAACTATACTTGAACATGGTTCCTACCACATCTGTGTATTTAGATCAACCACTGCTCCAAAGAATTTGCAAGTCCTACAGTAATAGATGGATTTGGTAAGTTTATGATGAATATTGCAAGAATACTAAACACTTTTAATGTTTTCTTTACATCCATACAAACAGGGAAGGTAAAATTATCATTTAATGTCATTCCAACAACAAAGCATTCAATTTACTCATTACTATCTAACAGAATGTTAAGCATTACTCATATCATCCTTCCTTACGAAATACAGTGACAATAAATATACAAAACAAAAAATACAATACAGTGATTCACTCTGGTCTCTTGTGGTTAGTGGCATGCCACTATATATTGTTATCGTCATCTCAGTTCACAAGCGCTCTCTTCCACTCGGCAAACCCTGGGACTTGCCCATTTGTGTGCATGGGTTGGTGATAAATATCTGAAACAGCATTATTGCTAATAAATCTACTCTAGTTGATAGCTTGCTAGATCTATTCCCTGATAGGCTTAATCTGCCTGACACTTTCAGGGTACACACGCGCTTTACTATTGATATCACCTAAGCTGGACTTACTCCTATGAGTGATACATTTTTCAAGTGTTTCTTTTTCTCTCTCCCAAGGGCCTAGTGACCTTAGCTGTGACCTATTCTAATGCATTTGTCACTTTCTGTGGCCAGTTTAGGTTAAATTAAAGCAGCACTATTTGGGGTAGGGGGCTAGAAAGAGAATAGGACCTGCTAATGAGCTAATGTTTGTTCTCTGCAAATAGCCTGAACCACAACTGAATTTTAATGGGGGTGGGGCAAGCGAAGAGATACAGCAAAAAACTTTACCTGGCATGGGCTGTTAACACTACTTTATTTTGTTAGCTCGGATGCTTATCTCCAATACTGGTCAGTGGGAATGGTCAACGAACGCTAGCCTTGAGTGCAGGGGCGTAACGCGGACTTTGCCAACAGGTAAGCAGGGGTTGTCGCCATGTATAACACTAATCTTCTTCCCTATCCCCCCCCCCCCCCCCCCCCCCCCCCCCCCC
>JAWQUT010000216.1:884784-896612 GCA_033807755.1 Ellobium chinense
GGGGGAGGAAGGGGAAGGGAACTGCAGTAATGTTTTAGTAGTCAGTGACGATTTGTCGTTCTTTTTACCCTTTTTATGTAATGACTGGTCATTCCATGGGCATAATATGGATGCCAGATCAGATGTGGGAAGAAAAAATATTTTCTGTTTCATTAGGTGTCTTTGCCCCTCAGCACCTTCAATTCATCCAGGGTCCTGATCTGAGGTCATCTCATTCACTGGCGTATCCATTTATTTGCAAGAATATCGTAACATGGGCGTACTTTCGGGTAGGCTTGATTAGGGATGTGGGGGGAGGGAGTAGGGGAGGTGGAAGATGAGACGGAACAAGGATCTTGATTTTAGAAAAAAAAATTTTTTGGAAAGAAGTGGCTGCCAAGAGAGAGAGAGAAAGANGGGGGAGAGAAAGAGAGAGAGGCGAGGGGAAGGAGAGAGAGAGAAAGAAAGAGAGGGAGAGGAAAGCAACAACAAAAAGTGACTCTCTGGATGTTTGTTTATAAGAATGTGTGAATGTAGGTTACAGTCTCCTAATTGGATGAAAATAGGGTTTGATCATGTGCCTTAGGAAGACAGTAAGAAATTATGCAGAATGGGTCCTAGATTTATGAACCTGCCTGCGAATTAGTAAGCATTCCCTCCTGATTTTGTAAATTAAACCTGAAGTTTGGGTCATTCACTTCGGTTTCGGTGTGGCCTTCGCTGCAGAGCACTTGACGTTAAGGACACTAGTTAGCTTTTTTACGCCTTTCGACTCTTAGCTCGAAAACGAAATGAAAGACTATATTTTAAACAAAAAGCTCATTGAATACTGCAAACTATTACAGAAGACTTAGAGAGTGTGGAATTTCTTGTAAGTGACACTAGAGAAAACAATTTATTGGCTCAAAAAGGCAAACTGGATTAGACTTCTGTAACCTGCAACGGGTTTAATGATGAAGAAAAGGGGGTGTGGGNGGGGGAAGGGGGAGGGAGTAGGAAGGATCTCTGGCAAAATATTGTAGTTTTACTAATGAAACATGCCTCTGTTTAATCATCAATGCCTTGAAAACGTACACACGCTACGCCCTGATCAGCCCAATCTTTGGCCGTGGTAACCATATCGCAAAACTACGTCGTTGTGGAATTCCCGATCACTATTACAATGACCCCGTGCTGTGCCCTATATTAACACTGTAGCGGTAACTGCCACAGTAAATGAAAGTTTAAAGTGTGTTTAACACGATAGAAGCACCATAGATCTATATGAATGTTGTGTCTGTGTGTCGGTCTGTGTGGGGAAAGGGTCATGAGATCGCTAGCAGCTAGTGGCCGTATGCATAATCCTTACGCACCGCCGTAAACACGGGAAATTCCCCAAGTGTCCACTGCTTTTAAAGCAATACGTTAAATATCGTATGGATTATGCATACGGCCACAAGCCAGCATGGTAGAAAATCCTAACTCATCCCCCCCAAAAAGTGGGGGTTTTTTTTGTTTAATTTGACAATTTTTCACCATTAAAATTAACTTTTTCAAAGAACCTTTATGTATTGATCAATTGTTAAGTGAGAGGTCTTACCTCTAATTTTATCACGATAAGAGCCATTTCCGTGGTTGTGAAATGAAAAAGTGCTAAACACGTTCAAAGAAATGTAGTTTGCGTTTTCACTGACTTTCAAATAAGATTTTTATATTTTTGAGTCAGTTATATATTTATTTGTGTTTAATAAGATTCAGTGTCTGACTTGACTATTAGTAAAATGAAAAAGTGCTAAACACTTTCAAGGATATATAGTTTATTTTTGCACTGAACTTTCAAATAAACTTTTTATACTTTTCGAGTCAGTTATATTTGTGTTTAAAAAGATTCAGTGTCTGACTTGACTTGACTGTTAGTGCCATCGTGGTGGAATCTTCAAAAAACATTCTGCATGACACCTTCTTTCACAACACGAGTAGTAAGGGAGTATCATTTCTCAGTATCGGTGCTTTCGATATTAGGAATCTCCATTCAGGATGGGAAGTATCTAAATAATCGAAAGTGGCGGAAAGATCGAAAACATCGATTCTCCAATGGTTCGAGCCTCATTATCAACTTACATCCCAGTCTCTTCATTACATGGCCAAACGATACCAAAAGGTATCAATTTTCGATCCTATGCCGACTTTGAGTCCCAAACAGCTAACAGTCTCCTCAATACTTGAAAATATCGGGAAATATCGGAAGTATCGAAATGTCTAACCGATACTGAGTATCAGAATCGAAACAGAATCGACACTTTCGATGCTTTGAGCTTTAAGGCTTCAAGTGTCGGCCCACTACTAAATGTAACTAACACAGCTTCGAGAGCTTGGCCTGTGCCATACTTGCAGTACTTGGAGTACTTGGACTTCACTTGGACGGTATGAAAATGTCAGTATTTCTTTCCACTGTTGAATATTTAACTTTTTACACCCTTCATTAACTCTTCTTGGGGTCCTGTGACAAAATACTTTACACACATATTCTTTAACTCTTTCTCCAAATTTTGACACATACAAAAATGTCCCAAGACCAATCAGAATTTGAAAACTCTGGCAGTGGATTTGAAAACCTGATATTTAAGGCCTTCTCACACAGTACATAGATTAACCGTACCCATCTAGCAACAAAAACACAGTTTATACTTGAGGGGCTAAACCTCACCTATTCTGAGTCTACAAAAGTATTAACATCTATCTAAGCCTTTGAAATTCGAATCCAACCCCATTTCCCTCTCCCTTGGCCAATTTTCTAATTTTATGGGGGGAAACTATTTATACCAAATACTACTGGCATCTTCACACCTAATACTGTGATCTCCCAGCGAGAAAAAAGAAAATCAATATTGTGCTGATAAACTACCCGCGCCGTAGCTTAACTTATTTTTAGCTCTCGGAGCAAGTCGCTATAAAAAGCAACTTCGTCTGTTTCTATAAATAGCCCTGACACCTCGGTGTATAAAGAAGACAGAGTTCATGTCTTAATATCGGCGGGGTCAGTGTTTTCTTTGACATGGGGAGGACAATTCCACCCATTCACACTTGAGAAACAGGCTAGCATGAACCTGCATTGACAATAGGCGGATCATTTAGTCTTCAAGACCTTCAGATTGCTGCATTTTCCTGTGTCGTAGGCTGATGTTTTGTCTTAGATTAGAACCAGTGTAGGCTAGAATGATGGCCTAACAGTGTGCATACTCCACTGGTTTATCAGTAGTGAGACTTTGGGAGTTTTTGAAAAGCAGTTTATATACCGTATTTGGATTTGCAGACGCCTCCTTCTTCTAAGGGACTATACGTAGCCTAACCAACCAGTCAGCATGGGAGCGAAGACTTCAAAGCCTGATTCTGTAGTGTTGCTTACATTTTTTGGTGAGTTCTCTTGTCATTTTATCATTGGAACCTTCCGTATATTGTATTCATTCGCACACTGGGTAGATATCAATATCGAATACTCTATACAGAATACTTTTCAAGGTATCTGTATCCGCAATCCGCATATACATGTCTTAAAGAATCGAATAGTTAAAGTTCTTCGTAACAGCCTTATTGGCCTAAAATTTTTTTTTTTTTTTGTCTCATATTTTTGTCCGCTTCAGGAACAGCGCAATACCCTCTTTTTCTGAAATAGACAGTGTACGGCAATGTTCCTCTACACATCACCCTCTCACAAGACATACATATACAATATGTAATCAACACTTTAATCCTCTTCCCACACAAATTGAATACCTCTGCGTCTTTAGCTTTCTCATTACTGATCTCGAGTATTTAATATCAACTGGGAACACAGTGCAACAACGCCAGTCACACTTGGCTGCACAATTTCATCGTGTCACAGCGACAACTGCCTGAGGCATGCTCCCCCTGGACAGAAAAACGCATACAGCACCACTTAAAGCTTTCGGTCTATTATCGGCTCTATTGTTGGCGAAATAATGAATATAGCAAACTTTCAACAGGCAGTTTAAAGAGTCTATATTTTTATGTATAAGAACATGACAGTGTACATTATTCAGTTTTGAGCACGCCACAACAGTTTTCATGCATGTGACAGTCCAAAGCCCGTTATTTGCAGGTGAAAATGTCCTCTGTCAAGTCCTTCACAGCCTATATAATTAAATAACTCCGAAGAGTGGCCGAACTTCCTACACATAAAGTTCTCCACGACGTGACACAATTAAAAATAACGCCGCGCTGATACGCGATTTTACCTGTACACTGGGCAAGACATCAAACTGCCTCCGGCCACCTTTGATGTTTTGGAACTAAAGAAACGCGATTAGTGCTGTGGTAGGTTGGAGCCTACCAACAACTAACATGACACCAGGGATTGTTTCTAGTTTACTCTTAGGGCCTGATGAAGAAAGTTGAGACTTTCGAAAATTTTCCATTAAAGTTTTAATATCCCTTTACTTTTAGTTTATTCTTGCCGTTTTTATGTGCAGTTTGAAGGACTTTAAAAAAAAAAAAATTCTATACATGATATTAGGAGATGCTGTATCTGTAGGTGACCTCATTAATTGTTGCTGTAATTCAATTGCATGTACTTAAATACTTATTACATTTTGCATTTACAACCAAAAAATCAGCCTTTATTTAAAAACCATTCTCTCTCACTCTCACTCTCTCTCTCTCTCTCTCCCTCTCTCTCTCTCCCTGTTTTCTCTCTTGGTAAAATTTCACACCATCTGGTTCCTATTTTAAAAGGTCATTTTCTTTTACTGTCTTCGCCCCTGAAATTGATTGTTCCCCCCCTCTCCTTCCCCCGCCTCCCTCTCCCCAAATTCTCCTCTGTCTCGCTACCGCTGCTTTTCACTCAATGATATTTCATGTCTTTTCTGGCAGGTGTCGATTTCGGACAGCAGGTCAAAACACTGGGTCATATTCGGGAAGCGTATGGAATGGAAGCTATGCCATGGGAAGGTACACAGATACTCGTCCTTCTGTTTTTCTTTCTTTTCCTTGGCTCAGACTGTTAGAGAATTCTATGCAATCCAGTAACTGTATCCGACTAAGTCCTCTGTATTAAAACAAAATAATTAGAAAACTTGATCATTATAGAATGGAGAAAGAAAACCAGTAAATAAACTATAGATACAGTTGAATTCGCAAGAAGTGAACTCGCTTCATGCGCATTTTCGGTTGAAATGAACTCTAGTGCTGAGGTCAAGATTTATTTCTTCNGATGGATGGATGGATGGATGGATGGATGGATGGATGGATGGATGGATCTATGAAAGAATAACCAGTGTCTTTTTTCCCTTGAGTGTGCTTATGCAGCAACGGTAGAGTTCGCAATCCGTCTTACTTACCACAGTCATTCTTACTAGACACTCGCCCTCTTTAGCCTTATCACTCTCTCGTCTCTCTCTGTCTACTCGACCTCGTCATTCGAACCTCATCTACTCAAAACAAACAAACAAACAAACAAACAAACAAACAAACAAACAAACAAACAAACAAACAAACAAGCAAACAAACAAACAAACAAACAAACATTTACATCGACTGACCCCCAACACCCTTCCCTATAGACCAGCCAATGCACATTTTGCCTTTTTCTCTCATTTCGAACACGTTGTTGTGCACCAGCATAAAATATCCATAACAACAATAATAACGACGACAACAACAGCCATGACGACTACTACTATTACTACTACTACTACTACTACTATTACCACTACTACCACTACTACTACTGCTGCTACTACCACTACTACTACTACTACTACTGCTACTACCACTACTACTACTACTACTACTTCTACTACTATCACCACTTCTACTACTACTATTACTGCTACTACTACTATTGCTATTACTACCACTGCTACTATTACTACTACTACTACTACTACTACTACTATTACTAATACTGCTACTACTACTACTACTACTACTACTACTACTATTACTAATACTACTACTATCACTACTACTACTACTACTACTACTGCTACTACTACTACTCCTACTATTACTAGTACCACCACTACTACTACTTCTACTACTACTATCACCATTACTACTACTACTACTACTACTGCTACTACTGTTACTGCTACTAATACTACTATTACTACACAACAACAACAACAACAACAACAACAACAACAACAACAACAACAACAACAACAACAACAACACTAAAGACAACAACAACCAAAATAACGACAACGAGAAGAATTCTAAGTCAGTATGATGGGATACTGTCCAGATTGCTTCATATTGGCTGGAACTATGCACAAACATGGTCGGCGTCGAGTTCTTGACATTGTCCTTGTCATCATTGTTATTGTTGGTGCTTTTATCACCATCGTCATCTTTGTTGTTGGCAGGGGCCTGCGAAGACGAAATATTGTCTTCCAGACTCCGTTCAATCAGTAACACAGGGCATGTTTACGAAATGCCCCACTACCTGAAATTCAAGGTGGCGTTGCTGTACTTTCGATATGTAAGCGTAAAACGTGATACAAAATGACTGGACAAGAACAAAGACCGCACCTAATAGTAATGGGGAATATCTTAACTCGACACATTTTTCAGTACCAGACGTGATAGTGTTTATTATGGATTATTATTGTCTTTTTTTATGTATTCAGGAAGATTGACGAACATTTCAAAGAACTCCATGGACTGCGGGTTTATATGGTGGAATTGCTTTGGAAGATGTCCTATGGTATGGTGTAGGATGAATGGAAGATAGATGGATGGTTGGATGCACAGATGGATGGTTGAGGGAGGAGGGACTAACTGACGGACACATAGATGGACGGGTGATGGACTGACAGACAAATGGACGATGGATGGATGGATGGATGGATGGATGGATGGATGGATGGATGGATGGATGGATGGACGGGAGGACAGACAAACCGACGGGTTTTTTGTTGGTTTTAGATTAGACATATAAGCACCATAAGACAATCTCGGCTAATATGAGTCAAATTTCAACTGAGGAGTAACTGAGCTATTGAAGTCAATAGACTCTGAAGTTCATATTTAATTCTTTTTTTTTTTAAGCCACCCGATATTATATTGATTATTGTTCACATTCTCTCAAACATTTGAGCGCTTGCGCATTAACGATGGAATCTCTGACCATCGTAAGAATTGCATTAGTGCATCGGTGGTGTTAGCCCCTTTAATAGCGAAACATTCTTATGATTGTATGAGATCCCATCGTTAATGCGCAAATTCTCAGTTCACTCTTTGTACGGTTACCCTCTACAGAGACCAATCGTTATGCAATATTTCTCCTCCGCTGAAGTTCTCATTCTCGTGGTAAGCTCCAACAAAGAGATCTTCAACAACGAATTCTTCAGACAAGTAATATACGAGACTGTGTCCGACCCCAAACTGAGTGCCGTCACTGTTTTAGTGGTTGTGACGTCAGAAGACTGTGACGTCGAGAAGAGACTCCGCGCAGATGAAGTGGAGCAAGAGCTACAGAAGACTTCATTGATGTTCCCTCGACAGGGTTTGTGTTATATCGTCACGTTCATTCCATATTTGCCCTTTTTTTTCCATATTAAAATAAATGTAAAGCTTTGAGAGGTTATTTTATACCGATTTCACAAGCTACACCACATGTGCCCCATTGTTTTGCTGTGAGCACCATGCTGAGGGTGTTAAATTTCTCAAAACCTCAAAAAAAAAACCAACACGCAAATGTGGAATGAGTGCGACGATATCAGGTTTCTTGCGTATGGAGCGATTCATGTGCCCACACAAAAAAAAAAAACGAAGTAGATCTAGGCGACACATTTTTGTAAAGCCACAAACAGTTATTTTGTTCATTTACATGGGGTTCACAGACTTAAACTAGCCATATGAATACTAATTTTGCTAAATTTTCTTGCTGTTTTGATTGTTTTGATCATTTCTAGATCATAAATTGCCGTCCAACCATGTGAATTTGTCTCTCGCCCATATTGATCCATTCGTAGAATGGGGAATTAGTCTAGTATCAAATTATTTCGCATTTCTAAATGCTGATTACATAACTGCTCTCTTTATCCATTCACAGATTGGCATTTCATGGAGTCCCCAACAATGAGCAAGGAAGTAATGGGAGAGATCATCAGGCTAACAGAATCTCGTTGGAAGGAGAAAGAGGCAGTAAAGGACAAACTCACCACCCGCCCCTCCAGTGGCAGAAAAATGGGAAAAATGTGGAATAAATTCATCAATGTCTGGAAATCCACATTGTCGTATTGAAGTGAGAGGAATATAAAATCGACTCTACTTTTGATCGCAGTCCAGCCCAGACAAACTGAAAAAAATAAATTCAACTTGCTCAGTTTGTTTTGGATCAGTGCTAGATGATGAGTGTTATATAAGCCTATGGATTAAGTCATTACACATATTAGCAGACAGTACAAATGTCGTGTTATCATATACTTTTTATACCGTTGTGTTCACCCTATGTCACCGATTCATTTTCTCTTGTCCATGTCTTTCTCGTACCCTTTTTTTCCACCTTCTTGTCCTTCTTGCCTTTCTCTCCTCTCCTCTCAATCTTCTTTTCTCTCATGTTTTTCTTTGTATTTTTCCTACATCTCCCTAACTCCATCCCCTTTATATTTTTTAACTTGCTTGGTCTTTTTCTCCGCCTCTCTGATTCTAATCTCATCCTCATAGAGCAGTTTATCAAGGGCAGGTATGCCTGTAGCGCGTGACAACTCGCCACTCACTGACTGGATACTCCATTGTTTTCCAGCTATAGCGCAACCGCTTTCTAAATTCTACCAATCAGATCACAGAATGACCGGGGGAACACTTTGTAATATCACAAAGTGACCGGGGGAACACGTTTCAGAGGAGACACTTTGTGATGCCACACCGGTCCTATGCGGGGACAAACGATATGCTTCTCATGAAGCTGAGAATTTNGTTGCAGATCGACTAATTTTTGTATTTTCACTCCACCTGGTGTTTGGTGTTGTAGTATGGGACGAGGGGACAATTCCCCTACATTGTTAGTTTAGGGTATAAAACATAAAATTCACTTATCAAATAAGGTATACACAGGGTATTACTGTACAAGAAAGTCAGCCACATATAATGAAGTGAGAACACGAGAATCTTCTAATCCTATCATAATCCTCCTACAAGGATGTGCATGCTGTTTTTATACCACTGGCTACAAGCACCGGTCACTGGCCGGACTCATGCACCATTCTAGAAGTGACGCGATTTCTATAAAAGGGAAAGGGGGTTGGACGTCTACCCACGATGCTCTAGACTATGCCTGATCGGGCTAGTGTAATCCTTGCTGTGTTGACCTGACCGACCCGACTCAAGCCACTAACCTGATANGTTGCAGATCGACTAATTTTTGTATTTTCACTCCACCTGGTGTTTGGTGTTGTAGTATGGGGCGAGGGGACAATTCCCCTACATTGTTAGTTTAGGGTATAAAACACAAAATTACGACACCACTCATCAAATAAGGTATTCACAGAGTATTACTGTGTACAAGAAAGTCAGTCACATATAATGAAGTGAGAACACGAGAATCTTCTGATCCTATCATAAGCTTCCTACAAGGATGTGCATGCTGTTTTTATACCACTGGCTACAAGCACCGGTCACTGGCTGGACTCATGCACCATTCTAGAAGTGACGCGATTTCTATAAAAGGGAAAGGGGGTTGGACGTCTTCCCACGATGCTCTAGACTATGCCTGATCGGGCTAGTGTAATCCTTGCTGTGTTGACCGACCCGACTCAAGCCACTAACCTGATAACTACATTTACGCTGATCTTTTTAGACCGAGCCAATAACCGAACTATTATAACAGCACTATACAATAAGACCCTGGGAATTCGAATTTCAGTGGACCGACCGAATTTCATGTTGTTTTTTTTTCGACAAAACACCGTATAATCATACAACCATATTAATAACGATTATACGATGTTTTGTCGTTGCAATGCAGCCTTTTTTTAAAGTGCCCCAAAGTGACTACTCTCATGCTCTGTCCCGAGTCCCTCACTTTCTACATCAAAGTCTGCCAGGAACCGGAACACTTTAAAAATTCCAAACTATTGACTGGTTCTCTGAAATTCGAGTCTGGGAGGTCTTACTGTATTTTGTTGTTGCACGACAGAAGGTCCAATTTGCGGGCATTCCATTTCCCTAATTTCATAAAGTTTGATAATCACTATTTATGTATTCGGTTACCGATACCATTTTATACTTCCTCCAATTTTTTTCCACGTGCTTAATTTTAACACCGGGCATCGTCACTTCTATCTAATTAGCCTATTTCTAAAACAAGGCGTATGCCTTAACTGATTAGAGAAAAAGCCTGCCTTCTCATTACCCTGTGGTATATACAAATGTAAGTTAAACATTATTATTTCACATAATATGTGAAATATCGATACTGAGTGGCGCATGTTGATAAACTCTCAAAATAGACACATCTCACAGCAGACATAAGAAATTTTCGAATATCGTTCCTTGAGAGTCCAAATGTCCTAAGTACCAATTTGGACAAAATCGAGCTATTACAAGTTTTGGAGTCTTGGCGTGTCATGCAGCATTGTTTTACCTCGCTACAGAGAAAACAAATCGTATATAGTATGCACCATTTGTTTTCCACTTATACACTAAAAGTAGATAATGAGGTCTCAAACTTTTAAATGCGTCTTTTGTTAAAAAAAATGTGCCGATGGCACTTGAGACATTTAGGCTTAAGGACCAACATAAGGATCGAGGTCGTGATGATCTACGATGTGACATTGTCCTTGTACTGTATAGCTGACGATACAGCAATAAACCATAATAATATCTGTTTTTATCATATAAACGGGGCCTACTTCCGGTGCCATAAAAGCGTGTAATAATTTTTGGATATGTCACACGTTACATAAATTTGACCGTTGACCTGCTTACGAATACTTTGATTGGAAGCCTTGGAAATCCCTAGGCGTATAAATATGAAACGTCATTTCTTCTGTGGCGTCATGAATATGTGACGTCCTTTCTTTTGTAACTATTTTCTCTGGCGTGGGGTTACCCTCGGTTTAGATAAAAAAAAATTCCGCCTGTCTTTCTTACCACTTGTCATCGTTCTCTTCAAGTTTCAGTTTCAGTTCATTTGAATATTTGAATTAAAGTACTTGAAATGTCACAGTATCTTTGTGGTGTAAAGTTTCATTGATGATTGTCAGTTGTATGGATCTACTTTGTGTCGCGTAAGTGTGTGGTTCATTCAGTTCAGTTGTAATTGATTTGTCTCAAACAGGGTGAGGGTCGCTTCAGAGTCCTTTTCACGATTAAAAGTTCATTTTTTTTATTAGTCTAGTTAAAGTTTATTTGATAAAAAGGATCTGAAACTCGTATTTGTTTAATATCAGATTTATGAAATTCGTTATACATTTATCATGCTGAATTCCATTACGGAAAATTGGAATATTAATTTTTGCGAGTTTGAGGCTGTGACCTTAAGCAGTTGTATGACTTCCTCCCCCAACTCCGCACCCTCATATGACCTTCTCAGGCTGACGAACAAGGTTTCCAGACTTGCCTCTGTCGGAGCCAAATATTTCCTATATAAAAAGTAGGCCTACTTATACTTCTATCAAATTGGTTTCAAAGTGCTTCCGCCAGAGTTGTCGCATGAACACAAACTAAAGAACGGCCGCTGTTACATTTAACAAATTAATATTCTTATTATGTTGCTCTGATGTATGTAGAAAGGTTTTTGATAATTATAATGATCACGTACATCCAATATACAGGCAGTTCTTCATAAATTTCTTGTCTTATGTCCAATCCTGATCCCAAAAGGCTTTTTATTTTGGGGGGGG
>JAWQUT010000216.1:907550-923316 GCA_033807755.1 Ellobium chinense
TTTAACCGGTTCCCACAGTATTTAAGAAGCTTGCACATGATGCAACTATTGTATTAGCGAAGCAAAAAATAACAAGAATGGAAGCGGGCAGTATATAGTATAGGTGTAGAAAAGATAGTGGCAAAGGAAATAGCTGGAGAAACAGTGATAGTGAACAATAAAGTATAATCAGTTGACTTACTTATTGCTTGTAATTGAAATGAACTCGGAGGCAAAAGTCAGCAATGAGTATTAACTATCAAGTCAGACCTAGCCTGTGCTAATACCTAGCGGTTTAGGTTGGCTACTGAAATTTCACCAAGCGAAAGCTAGTCAGGCCAACTTGCTGGTTGTGCATGTCGATAATAATAATCATCACTGGCATCACGAAAACTAAATTATTAGCTAATTAGGTTTGTTTCCCCGAGACATTTTATATAGGCAAGGTCATTCTTCGGATCTGTCAACCCTCCCCCGCTAACAATGGACTAACCCTGTTTTTTAATTGTGTATGTGTATGTGAGGAGGGGGATGGGGTCATGTTAGACTAGGGTGAAGCGGTACCACATTTTTTTTTTTTTTTTATGACGTGAGGTCAAGGTTTTGATTGAGAAACTGCCATAAAGATCGCCATAATTACTTTCCAATGATTACGTCATTGCTTTTCATAAATGAACTTTAAGGATAGGACTAGTCTAGTCATCAATGGATTTCATGAATGAGCAAACTGTGATTATAACAAGTGGTTATGAATGTACTGACCGCTAGATGGAAAGTTTTAGTTCATCTCTGGGATTACATATTTTTTTTTGTTTGTTTACTCTGACATCAACGTTGCCAAACAGGCAATTCTGGTGAAAGGGGCCAAGGACAGACAAGATTTACGACATATCCGTATCGCAGACTATGCATGCTGTGTTGAATTTGATTGGCTATCAGCAGTGACATGAAGTTACACAGTTAATTAAACCCTGCTTATCGGATGAAAGACTCCATACTCAGTAAAAAAAAGTAGCTCGGAAAACTTCGGAACTGAGTGCAGTTTTAAGTGTATAAAGCAATAGACAGTCTGTAGGCAAACTGACGAAGCGCTTACAACATACAGCGAACGGGAGCGGACAGTATATGGGCATACATCGGTGTCTTTTGTGGACTCGTACGGTTGCATGCGGCTTGCATGGAATTCAGTATGTCATTTGTTGTATTTGTCTGCTTTTGTGGACAATTACATTGTTGGGCAATGATCTGTTCAATTTCACCCGGGTAAGCAGTGCTTATTTTAATACGATTTTGCTACGCGCCTGCTTGAGTGGTAGCTCATGGCAGTCGACATATTAAGCAAAATTACTGCGCGTTTGTCCGGCGTTGACATAGCGAGGAAAGCAGACACCCTGTTAGTAAAACCTCCTAAGTTGGTTCTGTTTTGTCAAAACGTTGCCCGCATTCATAAACGCAAATCACCGAACAAATTAAATTTACATGTAGCATCATTTCAGTAGTAACACAAAATTCAACGATAAAGTTGTTTAGTGTAAGAGGAGTGGATCTATGTAGGTATATTTTGTGATTTGAAGAAAGAGCCGGAAATTGGGGATGGGTGTAAATTTACAGGGATGGTTTTGGGGGTCATGAGCCACCACTGCTTTCGAACCTCCCATGCACAAAGGTATGCTTATTATCGAGTTGAAATGCATCTAATGTAGCTGAATGCATGTCAGTTTGAACTGGGGGTCCGTCTTCTTACATTCCTCACATTCACAGTCCACTATTCTGTGTCCGAAGGGCCAGTTGTACAGTAAAGGATACGGAGCTGGCAGATTGACGTACTCGTCCGGATTGAAACACATTGGAATATTGTCCCAGTCCTGGTGCAGGAGTGCTATGGGTCTCTGAAACAAGAGACATTCTTGGATGGGCCATGGAAGTCCAGTCTGGCGTGCCCGCTCCTGCCGTCCTGGGCTAGGACCAATTGCAGTAGACACAGCTATGAGAGCGAGCTTGACCAGTGGCCAGGGGTTCTGGACAGATTCTCGAAGGAAATCGTTCAGACCATCATTCCGCCAGCTTTGTAACTGACCATGTCGTATTTTCTTCATGTCCAGACTGGTGACGTAGCTGTTTGCAATGAGATACTTAATAGTTGCTAAGGGTCTGTGAGCTATTGTGACTGTCTGCACTAGTGGAGCCCAGCTTTCGCCGTCTTCATCGTCCTCATCGTCCTCAAACAAATAAAGCCCACTACTTGCAGGATGTAGCATGATGCTATTGCAGACAGCAAATCGTATCCACCTGGCATCCGTGATTAGGTCGAAGAGAATGTCGTCTGAATCATGAAATATTCTTTCAAAACAGCGCTCAAGAAGAGGCTGGTGTCTAAGCTCAAGGACAGGATACGTTCCACTTTGCAGTTGATCGGAAAGGCTATAAAAATCAAATTCCGCTTGATGCTCTACCCGGGAATCAATGTGCTTCAGTGCATGTACAAGAGCAGTGCAGCCTTCATTATCCATGAGTTGCACATTCGCACCATTATCAACTAGTGTATTAAAAACTGGCTCCGGAGAGTCACAGCCGCTTGCAGCAACATACATCAAGGCGGTCATCCCTTTGTTGTCTTGGGCATTCAAGTCAGCTCCGTTTTCAATGAATGCATACAAACCAAGATAATTATCATCATCCATATCTGTGTTGGACATTACCCAGTACATCAAGGCAGTCTTGCCGCTTGCGTCTTTGCTATTTACTGAGGCTCCAGCTTGAAGCAGAGCCGTTATGTACCTTTCCCGTCTCAATCCTGAGGCGACCATTAATGCCGTTTTCCCATCATTATCCTGGGAATCAATGACAGGATTTGCAGAAATCAATATTTCTACCACATTTTCTGAACCACTATATTCATTCTCATCGTCAGAGTCCTCATCATACATACTGTCGTCGTCTTCATCTTCTTTGTCTTTGCCAACAGCGATCATCAGTGCTGTCTTACCGTTGCAGTCTGTCAAATTTATGTTGGCATTAGCGTCAATTAACCTACTGACACATTTCTCATACCAGACTCCCTCAGCAGCGAGCATCAGTGCAGTCCTTCCACTTTTACTTTGAGCATTGACATCAACACCAGCATTGATCAATTTTTCTACACACTTCCCACATCCCCATTTACCCACTGCATGCATGAGTGCTGTATAGCCGTCTTCGTCTCTGACATGAACGTTACCGTGAGCGCTGATTAAAGCGGTCAGACAGTCTGCATTGGCATTTTCTGCCGCAATCATCATTGCTGTCTTTCCTTCCTTGCTAGCCAGCTCAATCTGCGCTCCAAAGTCTATGAGTTTCTGCATACACTTGGAATTTTCTAACTCGGCAGCAGCCATTAGAGCTGTCTTACCATTATTGTCAACCAGCTTGATGTTCGCTCCAGCTTCTATTAGCGCAATGGAACATTCCTCTTCACCGTTGATCAAAGCCACCATCAGAGCCGTCTGGTTTGAGTCGTTGACTAAATTCGGTCTGGCATCGTTGTAGATCAAAGCACATACACATTCTAAATGTCCCCGCATAGCAGCAAACATCAGTGGTGTGGTCCCAATAACATTTGGCAAATTAATGTCAGCTCTTGCATGGATCAAAATATGAAGACAGTTGAGGTTTCCGAGGCGTGCTGATTTTGACAGTGCTGTTTCCCCTGAGCGATCGGCATTGTCTAAACTGATATTTTGTTGTACAAGTAACTGGACAGAATTTTCATGACCATTATCTGCAGCCAACATTAGAGCATTCAGCCCACGCTCATTAAAGAGAGACATGTTGGCACCAGCTTGTAACAAAGTCATCGCACATTCTGTACTCCCCTTTTTTGATGCTTCCATCAAGGCTGTATTGCCTTCATTGTCAGTTTGGTTTATGTTTGCTCCATAACTCCAGAGAGCAGCGAGACAGCTGTTGTTCTGCAAGCTCGCTGAGAGCATTAGAGCTGTTTGGCCATTGTCATCAGTCACGTTGACGTCACATTGAGCACCTAATAGAGCTAGCAACAATTCGAAATTTCCTTGAGAGGCAACGATCATCAGTGCTGTTCGTCCGCCTTCATTTCTCATGTTCAAGTCGGCATTACTGTGTATCAAAGCTCTCAAGCAGTCACCCCTTTCATTCATTGCAGCCAAAATCAACGCTGATTCTCTTTTGTTATTGACAGCATTAATGTCAGCTCCTGCTTTAAGGAGAACCGTCATGCTCTCCAATACACCATGTTTGGCAGTCATCATCAGAGCAGTGTTACCGTCTTTGTCTTGGTGATTCAGATTAACACTGCTTTGGAGTAACCGCTGAAGGCACCAAGGAGAGCTTAGAAATGAGGCATGCATTAATGCAGTCTTACCTTGGTGATCGGTTGCATCGATCCTCGCCCCAGCGGTTAGCAATATTTGTATCTGGTCTGCATCACCTCGCCTGGAGGCACACATGAGTGGTGTGTATCCATGTTGGTCTGCTTGATTGACTCGAGCTTTTCTTTGCAGCAAAATCTGAAGACTTCTGTAGCTACTCTGTTTAGCAGCTATGACTACAGAGGTCTCACTGTGAGCGTTGCAGTGATCCGGATCAGCACCCCCTAGTAGAAGAAGTTTCACGCAATCAACGTAGTCATGTTTTGTGGCAAGCATCAAAGCTGTCATTCCTGTATAGCTGACCAAATTAACTGAGGCCGAAAAGTTGATGAGAAGTTCAAGACATTCCTTGTGCCCAGCATTAGCTGCTAACATCAGTGCTGTCTCCCCAGCTTTATTGATGTGGTCAACTCTGGCCTTAGCGTGGAAAAGATGCTCAAGGCTCAATACTTTTCCTGTGCGGGCGGCAACAATGAGTGCAGTATCACCTGCCTTATTAGTTAAATTAATGTCAGCTCCGCCCTCAACGAGAGCGACCATGCAAGGAATTTTCTCATTCTCTGCAGCTATCATGAGTGCAGAGTAATCCATTTCATTGATCAAATTCGGGTCTACTCCAGCTTTCAGAAGACAGTGCAGGGCATATACGTCGTCGGAAATGACAGAGCTCTTCAAGCTTTCCGACCCTTCATTTCCTGTGTTACTATTTAGACTAGCACCAACTTTTACTAGTGATTTCATGCAGTCCATTTTGTTGCCTTTCAGTGCCAGAATCAAGGCCGTTTGGTTTTTGCTATTTGAAGCGTTGATATCCACACCTAATCTCATCAACCCATCCAGGACAAATAGATTTCCTTGTTGAGCGGCTATCATCAAGGCCGTCATGTCTTTACTGTTTTTTGATTCAAGGTCAGCTCCGTATTGCTTCAGACGCTGAATACAGTCTAAGTGGCCATGAAGCGTTGCCAGCATGACGGCAGTGAACCCATCTTTGTCACCAGAGCTAGTATTACTGCCAGCTTGTATAAGTGGATCAAGACAGAGAAGATGACCTTCCATAGCAGCCAGCAGCAATGCAGTTCTGCCCTTCATGTCAGCAATATCTGTATTAGCCCCGTGCTCCAATAAAGTGTGGACACTGTCAACATTTCCTTTCTGGGCTGCTAGCATAAGTGGGGTGTAGCCATCGTTGTTGATGATATCGGCCTTTGTCCTGGCACGAAGGAGTTTATCAAGACACTGGGTTGTACCGTGTTCTGATGCCAACATAGCAGCCGTCATGCCTCTATTGTTCTTTACATCTACCAAAGCTCCTGCTTGTAAGAGGGCATCTACACAGTCACAGTGTCCTTCCCGAGCAGCTACCATTAGCGCTGTCATTCCAAGATAATTCTTAAGATCCACAGTGGCATCAATAGATACCAGTGATTGAATACTGTTAACCTTTCCAGCAAAGGAGCTAAACATTAACGCGGTGTCTCCAACATTGTTAACTTGATCAACGTTACAGCCACCTTCCTTGAGAAGCTGGAAACACTCCACGGCTCCAGTCCATGCAGCGTGCATCAAAGGCGTATTACCATTCACACTTCGCTGATTAACATCAGCACCAGCAGCAATCAGATTTGCAACCGCTTGCATGTCTTTGCTGTTAATGGCCTCAATAAGTGCCGTGTTCATAGTTGTAATGTCCATTTCGAGAAGTAGGAGAAGTCCTTCGATGGATTCTATTCTCCCGTCACGGGCGCAGGCAACCAGGGGCCTGATTTTGCTATCCTCGTCCATTGCTTTTACAGTAATGTGCACAGCCAAAAGAAAGTTTATCTAAATGAAAACACTTCTGTCGCGATTTCTTTGGATGCTCGCCGAAGACAGGCCAACTAATCTCCGGCAAGAGGATCTTTAGCATGTTTATGCTTCTTTAAGTTGAACCTAACTAATCATGCAGGATCAGTTGCCAGCAGCATCCATGGTATACTGTCAGCTTGATTCCTTTAACCTGAGGAGCATGCAATGCTCACGTGTTGCTCCTCAGAATCTGTGAATGATACAGTAGTCAGTATTGAAATTTCTATTACAGCAAAAAGTGTGATATATTATGAAAACTGAGTGAGGGAGAAGGGGGAGAGAGACAGACAGACAGACAGACAGACAGACAGACAGACAGACACACAGACAGACAGACAGAGGGAGGGAGGGAGGGAGGGAGGGAGAGAAGACAGGGAGGAGATGGGAGGAACAGAGAGAGAGAGAGAGAGAGAAAGGAGAAAGGAGAAGATAAATGGGAGGGGGGAAGAGGAGGTGGACAAATCCATGAAGAGTCGCATACATTATTGTAGGTCATTTTACCTTTTACGGCTCATCGCTAGGAGAAGGTTGCGTTTTGCATATGGCAGTGCATTGAACTTAGTTTGAATTCGGAACTCCGGCAAATTTTCTGAGCAATAATCCAGAATACATGTGCCTAGAACTTGAGTTAGGTTTTGGGCCAGGGTTTTTACTACCCTCCCCTTGAAAAAAAGAGTGAATTAATGTGGTGCTCACTACCCTTTTCCAATTCAATATGAATATTGAATGATAATAAAAAAAATACAAATACAAACACAAATACAAAATGCTTCTGTATGTACGTGCATAATCGTGTCTCAGATACATGCGTGAAATCTGATGGCCAAACACCAACTACTGTTTGAGATACATTTTTCCACAACAAAGACAAGTGCGCTGTTCAGCATTTTGGTGCGCAATTTTGCATGTAACATTATACTGAATTGGAATAGGGCAGTGCGCACCACAGTAATGCACTATACTCTACAAGGGTAGAGTAGTGTATCACCTTAAGAAAGAACAAGCAAACTTGGGACAATCCCGAAACGTTATCATTTGTTTAGGACCTTTCTTATACGTGCATTCTCTTTTCTACTCCTGCCCTTAACCCAAAACCAAGCTCCTAGCAAATATGTACAGTACTAGGATATTGCCCATGCAGAAAATCAAACAGTCGGATGTACGCGGTGCCAGCGTCAGAAGGCCTAAATTTGGGTGAATAAAGGTTTAAGTTTGTGCATGATTTAGGGACAGTGTTTACAGGACTTTTCTAAGGGCCTGTGCTGATGATTAAGGGCAGGAATCGAACCCCGAAAGTCCGGTAAATTCCGTAAACAAAGTCGGGAAACTGACATACCCCTTCCCGCCGAACATTTACTCACGCTGCTTGGCAGTAGGGGGGAGGGAGGAGGGGGTGGGACGTGTGGAAATGCAGCCTTTTTATTCTGCCAATGCAAATTAGAACTGCTAGATTTGCTTTCTCTGTCGTTCTATGTAAAAGCATGGACATTATAACCGAAGGAGGTGTTACTACCTGCACCTAGATTAACTACAGAATAGCTTTGTCATTGACAGCTGACAATGAAAACCAAAACCGCAGTTCAAATTATCAGTTATCAATGTTTTATTACAGTGTTGAGGATGGAAAACAAGGCTGTTATTATTTTGTACCCACCCAATTTTTTGTTAATTCTCGTATCGAATTTTTTTGCAGAACATGCTTCATTTCATGGGGTCGACCAGCTGCTTCACCAAAAGGAAAACACAGTACTGTATTTCCGTACAAAATGCTGGATCAAACATCTCCACCTCATGAAAGTACACATACAACATCAAATCATAACTATAACTTGATATATTTTGTTTTGTTTAAAGTGACTCATGCCTCATTTTTACACGCTGCGAGACGTGTATTTCCTTGAGAATTATTTAGTCTAGGGCTACATTATCTGTATTAGAAGACCTAACCAAGGGCATGAAACGCTAGTTTTGAAAGTTACAGGTCTGTAATTGTACTTTTACTATTGGGTCATACTACTTAGGGGTTATAATAATTTCATCTCCCCTTTTCCCTCTTTTGGCATGCTCTGCTTCCAGTGATAAGGGCTCGAGGGGGCAAATTTTGAATTGCTGGGAAACTGTGTCCATTTTACTTTATTTTGTTAGGTACTATTTAGCCCTGGACTGGAACTGTCAGGCCAAAGGTATGCTCAGGCGGAAGAGGAGGGGTTTGGTGTTGACCAGTCAAAAAGGTAGGCTCTGTTTACAAATAGCAACCAAGCTCAAATTTCAATGGACTTGCTAGGGTTGGGTCAGTCTTAAAAAATTGGGCCACATAATGAACTTAAATCTGGTATGGGTCTGGGTGAAAGCTAAAACTGTGGGTTCAGAAGACAGCTCAAAATGCTAATATAGACCATAGAAGAAAAAAGGTTCCAATCCCATTACAGGTCTGTAACCTGAACCCTCGAAACTGTTAAACTGCATGAAATTCCATAGAAGAGGTTTAGCGTCTATATCTGCTCACCAAAGATGCAAGATATTATTCATTTGTTTACAAAGTCTGTTACATTGACCTCTCTTTGCCCTCGTTCCGCATTTCGCTATTTTAGTTAAACTTTCGGAGCGCCGGATTTGTTTACAAGAGCACGCCGCTTCCCACACGCCGCACGCTAATGGTCACCTGGTCACGTCAGATCACGTCAGATCACGTCGTGCATTACCCGAGCTTTTGTTTGCTTCACACAAATTGCTACACATTCTGACATCAAGAAAGAGCACAGGTGCTAGAAAGGGCTAATTTCGGAAACTATGGATGGAAGAGTTCGAGTATAATGTGCTGCGGTTTGAGTTCAGAGTGAAATCGGTTAAAGATTACAGAAGAATGAGGTATTTTCAGACGGGTCAGTTACACCACGTGATCTAGGGATTGCTAGGGTATTTTGATAAATGACGAGTAATCATACATGAGCAGAGCATGTAAACAAACCAACGTGTGAGGAAAATTTCCTAGGTCATGTGATGGAGCTGAAAATACCTATTTAATCAGATCCAAGAAAAGTTTACCGTGATTTGAGTTGACTTGTATCATGTAAGGCCATTGAACATCGGGAAAAACCGAAATGTTTAATAATCTGTGAATCATCTTCCGTTCCTAGATCCTAGCCAAGCTAGCGTGTTGAACAAAGCAGGATATAAAATTATTGTGCTTGCGCGCACATGTGTATGTGTCCCAGGGAGAAAGGGAGAAAGAGAGAGAGAGAGAAAGTGGGAGAGAAAGTGGGACAGACAGACAGGCAGTCGCATAGTATAAGGAATCTATGAAGATCTGAATTCAGTTTCTACGAATTATCTGGCACAAAAACATATTACATAGAGAGATGAAGTTAAAAAAAGAAACAACCAAAGAAACTAGAACTTTTATTGAGCTTGTAGGGAAATTGATTTACTCTGCCGTACACTGTTATTCATCTTAGTCATAACACAGTGAAGACCATCCTAAGCAAACTAAAGAAGGAACACACAAGCAAACTAAAGAAGGAACACACAAGCAAACTAAAGAAGGAACATAGACTAATATGGGATAAAGGCAAGGCTCCTATAAATGTTCATATCATGCTTTGATGTGATGTCCATATATGTTTAACTGTCACACATATTCTTGCATGCTACCTGTTATGTGTTATTTGGCTATTATGATGACATCCCTGTCGCATGTCATTGGAGGCCTATGGCCTTTTATTGATGAAATAAACTATTGAGTTATAGTTATAGTCATAACACAGTTGCAAAGAACATATCATACATATGTATACATAAAATTCCAAATGAAACCCTGATTAAAGCCATTGCTGGCCGGCCGCGGTGTAACACCCTGGTTCCCTCAGCACCAGGTACTCATTTATACTGAGTCGAGTGGGGAAAGGCGAGTGAGTGTCTTTCCTAGGGACCACAACATAAACCGTCCAGTCCGCGAGTCGAACGCGAGTCTTGGCGAAATCTGATCCAACATGGACAAGCTGAATTTTTAGATTGACAAAATGAGAATTTACAATAGATCTATCATCAAACCATTCCCGTTTACTAAACTTCAGAGGCAGTGAAGCTTTAATTTTTTGTGTCGATTTTATTTTGATCTGGGGTGTCTAAACATTAGCAATTCTTCCTAACTTTTTTGTACGGAATATGTGAAAATTTATAATGGCAACATTTTTGAATCACAGGTTTATCTACCTGTGACTTGCCGCAAGTGGTTTTCTTACAGAGTTTTGTGAGGCATGAAGTCAGGAGGCAAAAATTAGTTCTTTGCGAAACCTTATAGTGCGCTCTGATGTCATGGTTAGAAAAAGTTTTTCGGGTTACGCCTTTAGGGATTGCAATACAGGGTTCCTAGTTCTTTATGGAATCTCTGAAAATTTGAAATTAGGGCAACATTCAGACACGCTGATAATTTTGTGTTCTATCACGGTTTTATCCACAGTTGCCCATGACTAGCTGTAATCTGTGAAACTTACTGCGAGCTTTGAAGTTGGGGTACAAATAATTATAGGCTTTTAATTTCTATTTCTTTGCGAAATCTTTTCTCGCACCCTGATTATTTCATGATTCGAAATCTTTTTTGGGATTACCTTTTTCGGGAAGCAGATATAAGGATCCCGTTTCTTCAGAATCTGAGAAAATGTGACGTAATGGCATGAAGACGTGCTGATAAATTTTTTGCACAATTTATCCACAGTTGCCCTTGACATGCCTCAAGCCGTAATCCTACAATTTTTTTCACCCATGAAAGGAAAAATAGCGCTTTTAATTTTTGATATTTTCCTGGAACCTTAGTGCGCATCTTGATTTAATAGTTTAAGTATAAAAACAGTTTTTCAGATTATGCGCAGGATGCAGCATAAGGTTCCTACTTCTTTACGGAATCTGTGAAAATTTGAAACACCAGTACATTTTTCATCACACTCGTAAGCTTTAACGTAATCCTTAAAATTTTTGTGAGCCATGAAGTGAGGGGCTTTTGGTTTTCAGTTCTTTGTAAACCCTGATGTCAAGGTCCGAATTTTTTTTTTCTGAGGATTGCGCTTTTTAACGGCAATATAAGGTTATTCTAGTTCTTTACAGAATCTGTGATAATCTGGTTTGAAAAGAAGGGGCGACAATTTAATCATGGTTTATCAACAGCTACCCTTAATTTACCTGAAGCTGTAGTCCTAAAAAAATGCGAGCCATGAAGTCAGGGTATAAAAATAAAAATAAGGCTTTTAATGTTTAATACTTTGTGGAACCTTTTTGTGCACCCGTACTTCATGGTTCAATTTTTTTTTGTTTTTGGATTGCATCTTTTGGGGTGCAAAATGGGAAATCTATAGAAACTTGGGCAATAATTATATCTAAAGCGATGTAGCCACACGTACTTGTAAACTGCTATCTATCATCCTCGGCCTTTGATAGCCAATTTTACTTTCGTATTGAGGTATGTATATTCAGTACCTTGGAACAAACTGCCTAGATAGCACAGACTAGCGAATATGACAGTTTTATAGGCAGATTTCATAAAACAATACTCTTTGATCAACCGTAGACTTATACTTATATACGAATTGATACTGTTCTTAAATGTACAGCAATCATTGTCACGAGGTCACCCAAGGTTAGAGCGCTCACTCGAAAATGTAATTTTGGGGTCAGTGTCTAGACTACTGACTAATTTTAAGCAATGTACGTGGAGCACGAGATAGCGGGAGAATGAGGGAGTGAAAGGACGAGAGAAAGTATTACTATAAAAGCTCGGTAAAAAGTTCAGTCGAGCAGCTCCCCAATGCTCGTATGTGCTTGCGCATGAGACGATATGCACGACAGAGTGATATTGTGACCGAGAGTGTGCGTTTGACTGATTCAGGCCTTCTCGTAAGTGTGTTCTTAAACTTATAGAGAGGATAAGATAGGCCTAGATATTTAACCTATGATGTAACCTGGGCTTAGAAACATAGCGAGAGTAATGATCTGATGTTAACCCATGTGTTACATGAAATGCTGATGTGAACTAGGAGCAGCGACTAAAGAGCGATGCGTAGTCAGTGAAAAAGTATTGATGATATTATGATATGATATATATTACGTGACATTGGTAATACTGTGAGAGTGAAAAGAGAAGTGTTGCAGTGTTAGCGTATTGTACTATGATGGGAATGTCGGGAAGAAGGTATTATTTGTACTTTATTAGTAGCTGGGAGTGCACGACAAGAATAATAGGAGGGTAGAAATAAAGACAGCACTGGAGGCATGACAGCCAGGTTATAAATGTCATAAATAATCAACTCCCTATTTCAGCAGATGGAGATTATCCTATTTTAGCAAGAGATTACTTAAATATGGTTTTATTACTAAAGGGTCCCAAGATGAGGAGCTCGTGTCGGCAGACACGAGACCCGGCTTGTAGCCTTACGGTGTCAGTGCCAGCCTAGTCGTGACCCCATGCTATGTCAGTGACAGTCGGGAATCTAAGGCGGTGAGAGTACATGAGGAGGAGAGTCAGGAATCTCGACCCGCACTTAGACAGGGATAGCATACCCAGGTGCGGCCCCATCACTAGATCGAAGCTCTACCGAACGTATTAGTACTATCTACTTAGGTTTCCTGAAACCTTGATATTGCTTATTGAATGAGTGAATGAAGTGAGATTATGATGAGTGAGGTGATGTTATAGGGACCTCTTAGGACCTCATAGGAGATACTTACTGTGGAGCCTTTACCCCAGTGGGAGTTATAGGACGCAATTATTGTGAGACTAATTACTACCTAGATGATGGATTATTGCCTAAACTTTTAATTATTATTGTAATCTTGTATTCTTCATTGTGGATAGCCTGTCGGGCTTTAGATTAAACTAGAAATGTATTGAATGATCCTCTTTTGTCTTTTATGTATGTATGAAGTAGTTTAGGACGGGGGGGACCTCATAACAATCATGAGCCCCAACATAATTTGAAGTAAAAATATTTTGTTATCAAAGCACCGATTATCTGGATCTGTGCACTACATTAAAATTACTGTGTTTTGAAGACCTTAAAATCTCATTGCAGTGATAAGGAATAGTAAAGAAATTAATAATAGATGAAATAATAGATCCAGTGATGATGAAGCTATTGGCACTCAAGACGATATCACCGCGACCGCAACCAACAATACCAAAAAAAAATGATATAAACAAAAGACTGTATGAGTAATTAAACAATTAATCATTATGAAAGAAACGTACCTTTTTAAGTTCTTCCGCTTCCTTCAGCAGAACACTCTGTCCTCTGTCTTAGGCATGACGTTTTGTTGAGGATCGCATTGTAGCCAGTATCACCAGTGCATGTCGTAGTTGTAGATGTCTTTAAGGTACGTGAGTTTTAATGTCTTTAAGATATCAGTGTCTTTCGACGTAGGTCAATTTCCTTTTGAACATCAGATCCTAGAAGGTAGACGTTAGCAACGTACTGAAAACGAGACGTGTAGAAATCAAGATGGCCGACTGTGCTGGCATGAAAGCACGATATGTGTTGATGAGTTTCAGGCTAAATGAGGTCAGTTCCATATTCTTGCTGACTATACTGGTCTTTCATCATGTTACATTACCACATGAGGTTTGTTCCTCCAGAGCTACCTCAAAATGGAGTGTGTGAAAACGACACACACACACACCGAACTATACAGTAAAGTTATTGAGTCATTCATACTATTATAACATTCAGGAATTCCCGATACAGCATGGCAAAGCTTTTCCCGAAACTGATGCTTACATATAATATTATTCGAATACTGTTCACTAAATCCGGACAGGGCAAGGCACGGCATGACGTGGCACCCCAAGGCAAGGCACAGCTTCGCACGGCGCGGCATATTGTGCGATTACGTCACTGTCGTGTCGGGTCGCGACGGAACCAGTAGAACCGACTTCTCCCGATTAACACTCAGAGAGCAAAGGAGGACATAAAAATGTTTAGGCGAGGCGACGTGATGTGCCATGCCTTATTCGGGCCATTCTCCTTTCAAATTGGCCTTCTGATTGATCACCATTGACCCTTAGTATGCTGAGCGTAAATTTATCAACCGGCACTGAAATACGAGCACAGAACAACTAAACTGAAGCGTGACCTAGATCTAGCCTTAGTCCGACCCGCTGACGCACTTTCTTTCAAGATTATATTTCCTGGAAATCCGACTTCCTTATTAGAATTAGTGTATCGTTCACATTATAAAACTAATCTAGAATCTAGACTAGTTTAAGTTTTTGTCCATGAGTGCCCCTACTGCCGACCCAAGAAGCGCTAAATTGCCGTTCATAAATCTCTGGGCACTTCAAAATGAAGGTCTCGCCAACTCCAAGGAAGATGTTTAGGAACAGGGCCTGTTTAAGCTAATGCTTCTGTCTGTCTGTCTGTCTGTCTGTCTGTCTGTCTGTCTGTCTGTCTGTCTGTATAAAACATAAATAAATGATAAAGTATAAAGCTACCAGCTACTCAAATCACGGACTTATCTTAACATTTCAACATAAATACTCACTATGCTTTACAAAATGTTGTCTCGGGAATCAAATTCATAGTAAGCTTAGAGTTAGACTGAAGTAAAAGAAAATGAAAATGATATGAAGTGAAATCCTTAGTAGCCACTGTTATTTCTTAGAAAGCGAATCTTTTTTTTTTTTCTTCTCCCTAAAGTGTTTATTTCGATACCCCGTTAATAGCAATGAAAGCACCTGGCGTGTGTTACTATTTTTAGCGGCCCTTCATCCCGCGAACACTTTTGCTGAAGTCACACTACCGAAGTGATCTAGAAAATTCAATGAAGAGGGCGGGTCTTCAAAAGAAAGTCTTAGCGCGTGTCTCCGACGCCTGAATCTACACACAACTCTTTCTCAAGCTAGCTGTTGCGATAAATACAGGAAGTCGGTCTTGTATGCAAAGAAGGGCTGTGTGTGTGNGTCTGTCTGTCTGTCTGTCTGTCTGTCTGTCTGTCTGTCTGTCTGTCTGTCTGTCTAAAACATAAATAAATGATAAAGTATAAAGCTACCAGCTACTCAAATCACGGACTTATCTTAACATTTCAACATAAATACTCACTATGCTTTACAAAATGTTGTCTCGGGAATCAAATTCATAGTAAGCTTAGAGTTAGACTGAAGTAAAAGAAAATGAAAATGATATGAAGTGAAATCCTTAGTAGCCACTGTTATTTCTTAGAAAGCGAATGTTTATTTCGATACCCCGTTAATAGCAATGAAAGCACCTGGCGTGTGTTACTATTTTTAGCGGCCCTTCTTCCCGCGAACACTTTTGCTGACGTCACACTACCGAAGTGATCTAGAACATTCAATGAGGAGGGCGGGTCTTTACAAGAAAGTCTTAGCGCGTGTCTCCGACGCTTGAACCTACACACAACTGTTTTTCAGGCTAGCTGTTGCGATAAATACAGGAAGTCTGTCTTGTATGCAAAGAAGGGCTGTGTGTGTGCGTGTGTGTGTGTGTGTGTGTGTGTGTGCGTGTGTGTGTGTGTGTGTGTGTGTGTGTGTGTGTGTGTGTGTGTGTGTGTGT
>JAWQUT010000216.1:923353-936739 GCA_033807755.1 Ellobium chinense
TGTGTGTATGTGGTGTGTGAGTGTAGTGTGTGTGTGTGTGTGTGTGTATGTTTTGTGTGGTGTGTGTGTGTGTGTGTTGTGTGTGTGTGTGTGAGTGTGTGTGTGTTGTGTGTGTGTATGTGGTGTGTGTGTGTGGGGGGGGGTGAGTATGCACGCGTGCAAATATATGGTGTTTGTACGGGGATGAGTCCTGACGTAATAAAGTCCTGACTATAAAGAGGTTAAGATTATATATACACTATTCAAACACAGTTTCTGACAGCTAAGGACAGCTAAGTTTCTGACACACTGTGCTACTACTTTTCGGGAAAAATATTCACGGGTTTTCCCATTGCATTGACCTACGTAAAACCAAATACCAAAAGGACCATTATACTCTGGCGTCTGTTTTCGTGACCAGAAATGTCTGATGGGCGTTACATCATCACATCCCTTTTCCCACAATAGAAAAACCCATTGCAATACTTACCGGAATACCGGTAAAAGTCCAACAGCAGCAGCAGTAGCAGCAACAACAAATCAGCAGCAGCAGCAGCAGAAGTAGTATTAGCAGTGCATATGGCAAGAAACAGTAGTATAAGCAGTAGTTGTTGTTCTAATATCAGCATTTCAGCAACAATTGTAGTAGCAGTAGCTGTAATAGTATAGCAGCAGTAGTAACAGTAGCACTAGTAGTTATAATGATAGATGGAGGAATAGTAGCTGTGATTGTAATGCATTTGGCAGGCGCATTGGATGGTGGTAGTGGCAGATAGTAGAGGTGGTGGTAGGAATTGCGTAGTGTATTGTAGGAGGGTCGGTAAACTTTTATTGTGACCAAAATTGTTGCCACATTATTATATAGTCTGTAATGGAGAATAGACTAGCACTTTGGTCTCAATTCAAGGAAACCACCCTGGCGGAAAAGATACAGTATCTGTGCAGATCTATTAAGAAGTAAGAAGTTAGGCCAAAGAATCGGATATTCCCAAAATTACATTTATAATTTATAGAATAAACCAATTTGACGGCTGAATACTTGAGGTATTTCTAGAGTAAGTAAGAGTACTTCCTGATTGGCCGATACACACTGTGGAATGTAGGATAGGCCTAACCTCTCAAAGTACACAGAATGGATACGAGTATCGCTGATATAATAATATGTCAACACGGATAAAAATATCACCCCGTGTACTCCATACATAAGACAAAAGAAGAACGCCACAGGGAAGTAGCGAGCGAGAATGTAAATGCTGACAAGCAGCTAGATCTAGATCCACACTGAAGCAGATCGACTCGTCAAGCCGTCTCATGGGGAAGTTTAAATGTGATCTAGTTAGCCATCTTCGTTTTCCGGACGAACGATAGTGTACCAGCGACGTGATGGACAAGATCTCCTGTGCACGCTTCCCATCGACGATTTCGTAAGTATTTCTGAGTCCAATCGTCCGAAAAGGGAATTCCTGGCAGTGAAAGATATTCTCAGAATGCTAGTTATCAACGCGTGTAAGTGGCAGCGGCACTTCATACTCCAGTATAAACAGTTTAGAAAGCCTGATTACGAGACTTATAAACCGCATTAATATTATTATTATCATTTTCAATGATCTTCATTAGCAGCATCGAAATACATTATTGCTCGTCATAATTGTTGTTTCATATCCCATGTGTGCCTATAAAACTGTTCATTTCCTTGGTCTTGTCTTTTCATTTTACTTGTTTGCCCCTGAAGAAGGACTGTAGTCCGAAAATTTTGGGCGTTTTAAAATTTCTTGTCTGGTCTATACTTGTAGTTAATAAAAAATATTTTTACTTAATTTAATTAAACCTGTGTTGGGTCTCTACGCTGTCTTACATTGCTTTATTTCCCGTCAGGCAGTCGAATTTTCTTTTTCTATTCGACTATGTTTAGACTATTGTTTACGTGTACGTCTAGATAATTATGTCAGGGCGACCTTACCACAGCCCAGCTGCCGGAATATAAAAAAGAGGGCGGGGACGTTCGGTGTGTTAGTCATTCTCGTGCCAACTGCTATCACAGAGATAGTCTTCTTTAAGACTGTTCCATTCTATTTTGGGAAAAAGCCCATCCATAAAGCCATTATTCTAAGACCATTACAGACGCCGAAAGCAAAGCGGTAGACAATGCTGGGCGTAATCGAGTAAATCAATACGATAACCATTCAAAATAATAATCGATTACTTTTTGGCTATTTGATTACTGAACATTTCGATGAAATATTGATAACCTACAGGAAAAAATGCGATCTTCAGAACAAATTACTTGTTAAAAACACATTCTTTTTTTTCCATTTTACTGCCTTTTTTTCCCCCGGCCACCCATCCTAACATTGATAGAATTCATCCCTCCCACCCCGCCGTAAACTTGCACCTGGCCTTCCAACTCCCACAACGTGCTGAATGAAAAGTAATCGCAACATACCTAATGACACCAATTAGTGCTCCACTACTTGCTGCTGGAGTAATCAGTGCTCATCATAAAAGTCAAGATATCGCCCAGCACTACTGATGGGTGTCGACGCAGAGTCGCAGGCCAGAGTCAAACTTTATCCTGTCTATTTTTTTCTTTACCTTCCTTTTTTTTTTTTTTTCATTGTATTCTGCGTACTGCATTTGATTTAGGTTTGGGCATATTCGAATTCTACAAGATTCAAATCCGTATTCGAATACAAAGCTAGGATTCGAATACTGAGGGGAGGAGGAATATTTACGGGAGTTCTGGTACATATTAGAATAACATGAAAATAGCCAATAATTTCTAGAATGGGTACTTTCTGATGTATTTTTATATAAAATAAAGCTAGAGGTTTACATCTGTACACTTAGACAAAGAACCAAACTTTAATGTGTCAGAAACCGAATCATTTTTTTTCCTTAAATTTCCAATGAACGGAGGGATTTGAATCCACACTTATTATAGGATTCCAATCTAGATTCGAACCTATGGTAAGAGGATTCGATGGATTCGAATCCTGCCCATCACAAAATTGATTCGTGATAACTTTCTAATCTTACCCTATCGTATGTGAGCAACTGTTCGTGTCCCTACTTCTGGTGTCAAAACTCCATTTCCATCTTGTGCTATGTCTGTTAGAGCTTTGCGTGGCTGCTAAGTAATGAACGTGTGTAGACCTAACCATCGTGTTTTTCCTTACCATTTTACAGATCTGGTCGCAGTCGCAGCATGTGTCCCACCTAACCTACACAAAAAGGCTTCAAACTCAGTAAGACATCGGTAGCTGATCTAACAATGCCGTCTGCTTCAAGCTGATTGTAAAATATGGGGTGAGTGTCCTTCTGAAATACACCAGCACCATCGTTGATCGATCATCCACAGAACTCAAAACACAAGTCTCCATATCAGTGCAAAGTGATTCCCAGTGCAATTAGGCATCTTAACGATGGATGAGAATACCAAGATCGAAGCTCTGACCGCCTATGCTCGTGTTGGAAGTCTAGAATCTATCAATGCATTTCTTTCTATTCATTAAATAGACATAAACGCCACAACAACCACAATGAAAACAGCTCTCATAGAGTCCATTAACAGTGGTGATCTTACCGCTGTCACAGATCTGATAGCTGCCGGCGCTGATGTCAATCAGCAAGGTCTAAATGGCAATACAGCCTTGATGTATGCTGCCTGGGTTGGAGCTATAGAGTGTTTCCATCTACTTAAAGAAGCGAACTGCAATGTTAATCAGGCTAACAGTATTGGGGATACAGCATTGATGTTGGCGTCCCTTGTTGGAAGTGCCAAATGCATTCAAGCCCTGGTGTCTATTGGTGCTTCTGTGGACCTAACAAATAATCTTGGAATGACTGCGCTCATGTTATCTGCTTGCAAAGGACACTGTAGCTGTGTAGACGTTCTTTTGGAAGCAGGAGCCTCTTTAGATGTGAAGAACAACAATGGAATGACAGCTGTCATGTTGGCAGCAGAGAACAATAATGTACACTGCCTTGACAGGCTACTTTTTGGCGGTGCAGATGCAGATATTGTCAGCAATGATGATTTCACTGCACTTATGCTAGCTTGCGGGAGGAAAAACCTCGAAAGCATCTATACTTTGACGAAGCACAGTGCTAGTGTAGATATTGCAAACACTGAGGGCAGAAATGCATTGCTGTTGGCTGCTATGGAAGGTCATCTTTGCTGTCTTTACCCATTGATACAAGCTGGTAGCGATACTAACTTTGTTGACAAAGATGGGTTCACTGCCGTCATGTTGGCAACGCTTCATGGCCACTTAGACTGTGTTCAGCTTCTGAGGCAACATGGAGCTGACCTTGAATTAAGAAACAGTACAGGCATGACGGCCTTGATGATAGCTGCACAACTAGGAAACCTTGTTCTCTTGGACGGATTGATACAACTGTGTGCGAATGTCAATACTACTAATGGCAACAATCAAACAGCGTTGAATATAGCAATAAGTGGCGGTAAAATAGACTGCATGAAATCGCTGGTTCAAGCCGGTGCAAGACTTAATAATAGGATAGAAAATGAGGGTTTGAACAGTTTGATAAACAGTGTGACTGATCGACGGCGATGTGCATGCCTTAGATTATCTTATGAAAGCTGGAGTTGACCCGAACTTGCTCAATGAACTGGACAAATCTGCACTTATGATAGCTGCAGAGAGGGAGAACACTGACTGTATGATTGCACTTACTAAGGGTGGAGCTTACATAAACATGACTAATAACGCAGGTGACACTGCACTCACTCTTGCTGTTCTAAAAAGAAACGTGTCAAGCCTTCAGTATCTTCTTCACGCTGGGGCCAAAGTTGACCACATGAACAAAACTGGGCAGACAGCACTGATGTTAGCGGCTAGTGCGGGACATAGAGAATGCCTTGATCTTCTACTCAACTTTTCGGCCAGAACCGATTTGGCTACCGATACAGGAGTAACGGCTTTGATGGTTGCTACAGAACATGACTTTGTTGATTGCGTGGAGCTCCTTCTACGAAAGGGTGCTGATCCTGATCGGCACAACAATAACAAGGAGACCGCTCTTATAATAGCTGCCAAAGAAGGTAGCTACATGAGTCTTCAGACTTTACTGCAAGCAAATGTTAATGCTAACCTGGTAGACAAGAATGGACATACACCACTGATATGTGCTTCCAGTCGAGATCATGCACAGCAGATAACCGCAAGGGCGAAAATCGCTCAAGCCGATCATCAAGGTAAGACTGTATTAATGCATGCGTCACTTCTGAGTTCTCCTCGCTGTCTTCAAGAGTTACTCCAGTTCCGGCCCCATTTACACTATAAAGACCACGAAGGCAACACTGCTTTGATGATAGCTGCCAAGAGTGGTTTGTTAGAAAATGTGCAAATGCTTCTTCAAGCAGGCGCTGACGTTGATGCTGTCAACAATCTGAATGAAACAGCTTTTATTTTGGCTTCGGTGACAGATCAAAGTTCTTGTGTGCAAGCTTTGGTAGCAAGCAATGCCAATGTAAATATGACAAATAGTTGCGGTCAAACAGCTCTGATGATAAGCGCAGCTCAAGGACAGTTAGACATTTTGCTAAATCTGGTGGATGCTCGGTGTGACATAAACTTAAGAGACATTACTGGCCAAACAGCTCTGATGTTGTCAGCGAGCCTCCAGAATGACAGCTGTCTCATTGCTCTCTTGAGAGCTGGGGCAAACATCAACCAAACTAACAATGAGGGTAATACAGCCTTAATGCATGCATCAAAGAAAGGAAGTTTAGAATGCGTAATGGCCCTCATAAAAGCAGATGCCGACATGTATATTTTTAATACGAGGGGCCTGTCCGCACTCATGCTGGCTGTATGTTTCAATCATGAACACTGTGTCCAGTGCCTCTTACAACATAATGTCATTTTAAACGTTGCTAACTCGATGGGAGAGACAGCACTGACAAAAAGTGCGGAGTGGGGAAACTCCAGGTGTCTTAATATTCTGATTCAGGCTGGAGCCGATGTAGATCTACCCAACAAGGCAGGAAAGACACCACTGATGCTTGCGGCTTCTGGCGGGCATCTAGAATGTCTTCGTGCTTTGATGCATCAAGGAGCCAGACTTAATCTAAGTGATGTCACGGGGAAGACAGCAGTTATGCTAGCCTTGCAAACCTATACAGAGGAGTGCTGCATTGCTCTTATAGAAGCAGGAGCTAAAATCAATCTGGTTGACAGGAATGGAGAGACAGCTCTGATGGCTGCTGCCGAATTGGGGAGCTACAAATGTCTTCAGAAACTGATAGATTTTGGAGCGCACATTGATGTCGCCAGCCATAAAGGAGAGACCGCAGTGATGAAAGCTGCGAAAACAGCATGTGCAGATTGTTTGAACTCTTTAATAGCGGCTAAGTGTGATGTTCATTCCAAAGATCAAGACGGATTCACAGCATTGATGCATGCTGTGGGCAAAAAGCGATGTGGTGGATGTTTGAAATCATTAATAGACGCTGGTGTTGCTGTCGATGTTCAAAGCAAAAGTGGTCAAACAGCTTTGATGCTTGCTGCTGGCGGAATATGGTACCGAGGATGCGTCAGTACATTACTAGGCGCCAACGCTAACGTGAACTTGCGGGACTGCAAAGGTCAGACAGCATTGATGCTTGTTGTTGGCAGAGGCGGCAAAAGGGGCGATTCGGAAAATGCAGTGGAAAAGTTGATTTCTGCAGGTGCTGTCATTGATTCCAAAGATGAGGATGGGAAAACGGCTTTAATGATCGCTTCTACAAAGAAAAGGCAACCATTTGTTGAAGCACTGCTTCGATCAGGAGCATCTGTGCGTAGCAAAGACCACAGCGGCAGGACTGCTCTGATGTACTGGGTCATGTCTGGCTTTGCCTGGGGTCGTTTTCCAGTTGTGTTGATAGAGAAAGGAGCTGACGTGAACGCCCAGGACGACAAAGGAATGACGGCCTTGATGTACATTGCCACAGGTGCTTCTGCCTGTTCAGAAAGATTTATTCGTTATCTAATTGCCAAAGGAGCTAAGCCAAACCTGATGGACAATGAAGGCTGCACTGTTCTTGTACACGCACTGAAGTACGTCAATTCCACGAAAAAAAAATTGCACAGTGGTCTCGAAATTGTCCTTTGCTTGTTGGAGAATGGAGCATACCCGTTACTTGAGCAAAGACATCGTCCATTACTTGAACGCTGTTTTCACAAAATGAATAAACGCTCCTCTTACTCGTTCAATTTCCTGAGTGACATCTCCGGAATACAATTTTCTGTCTGCAACGGCTTTATGCCCACCTTAACTGGAAGAGAAAGTTATTATTTCTGGGACGATTATCAAAACAGCACATGGACCCCATTAATGAGGACAGTGCCATCTCTAGGCACTGCTCGGTATCTTATTGCAAACAGTTACGTTACCAGTGGGGATATGGAAAGAATACGAAATGGTCAGTTACCAAGGATGGATGATGATGTGAAAGACTTCCTTCGAGAATCTGTCCTGAACCCCTGGCCACTGGTCAAGCTCGCACTCATAGCGGTATCCACTGCAATTGGTCCCAGTCCAGGACGCCAGGAGCGGGTACGTCAGACTGGACTTCCATGGCCCATCCAAGAATGTCTCTTGTTTCAGAGACCCATAGCACTCCTGCACCAGGACTGGGACATTATTCCAGTGTTTTTTAATCCGGAGGAGTACGTCAATCTGCCAGCGCCGTATCTTTTACTATACAACTGGCCCGTCGGACACAGAATAGTGGACTGTGAATGTGAGAAATGTAGGAAGGCGGATCCCCAGTTCANCAGGATTGCAAAGGTCAGACAGCATTGATGCTTGCTGTTGGCAGAGACGAAGAAGAATATAACGATCACGACTCATATGATGACTTCTTTACCGAAAATGGCGATTCAGAAAATGCAGTGGAAAAGTTGATTTCTGCAGGTGCTGTTATTGATTCCAAAGATGATGATGGAAAAACAGCTTTAATGATCGCTTCTAAAAAAAGAAAGGAGCCATTTGTAGAAGCACTACTTCAATCTGGAGCATCTGTGCATAGCAAAGATCACAGCGGCAGGACTGCTCTAATGTACTGGGCCATACCTGACCTAGACGACCTAGACGAGGATGGCTATGACAATTATTCTCCTCCAGTTATGTTGATAGACAAAGGAGCTGACGTTAACGCTCAGGACGACGAAGGAATGACGGCCTTGATGTACATTGCCACAGGTGCATCTGCCATTTCAGACACATTTATTCATTATCTAATTGTCAATGGAGCTAAGCCACACCTGATGGACAATGAAGGCTGCACTGCTCTTGTACACGCACTGAAGTACTTCAATTCCACGACAGAATATTTGCAGGACAATGGTCTCGACATTGTCCTTTGCTTGTTGGAGAATGGAGCGTACCCGTTACTTGAGCAAAGACATCGTCCATTACTTGAACGCTGTTTTCACAAAATGAATAAACGCTCCTCTTACTCGTTCAATTTCCTGAGTGACATCTCCGGAATGCAATTTTCTGTCTGCAACGGCTTTATGCCTACCTTAACTGGAAGAGAAAGTTATTATTTCTGGGACGATTATCAAAACAGCACATGGACCCCATTAATGAGGACAGTGCCATCTTTAGGCACTGCTCGGTATCTTATTGCAAACAGTTACGTTACCAGTGGGGATATGGAAAGAATACGAAATGGTCAGTTACGAAGACTAGATGATGATGTGAAAGACTTCCTTCGAGAATCTATCCTGAACCCCTGGCCACTGGTCAAGCTCGCTCTCATAGCGGTATCCACTGCAATTGGTCCCAGTCCAGGACTCCAGGAACGGGTACGTCAAACGGGACTTCCATGGCCCATCCAAGAATGTCTCTTGTTTCAGAGACCCATAGCACTCCTGCACCAGGACTGGGACAATATTCCAGTGTGTTTTAATGCGGACGAGTATGTCAATCTGCCAGCGCCGTATCCTTTACTATACAACTGGCCCTTCGGACACAGAATAGTGGACTGTGAATGTGAGAAATGTAGGAAGGCGGATCCCCAATTCAGATACCCTGAAAGGCTTTGTTTGTCAGCAGACTTTTTATTACTAGCATATACCGGGTGATGAAAGTGCCAAGTACTCATCCACTATGCAGTACAGTGAAAGAGAATGGAAATTAGGCTTCTAAATAAAGTCCAGTGTCATTTTTCCGTTTCAAAAGTTTTGTCATAGTCATGCCATGACGTTTCTGGCAGTTTTAAGCCATACACATTTGTTTTTGCTCCTCTGAAATCTTATATCTATACCGTGATCCAGTCACTTGCCAAACACACGAAAGACACAAATGCAGATAACGATATGCCTTTTGTGAATTTTTGACAGTATATCATTTTGTGCCGTTATTGTGATGTTTTCGATGTCACATTTTTTTTTGTTTTTCATATGGATAAAGAATCTTTTCTATATATCGGTGTGGGCGGGAGAAACATTGCAGAAAGTGAACACTTCTGTAGAACCACTTACGAAGTGTTGTTTTTTTGTGTTTTTTTTTTTGCTGTCGTGTGCAAATAACACTTAGAGTATTATTATGCTAGGGAAGAAAATGCTTCCTTCGACTAGGAAAAAAGTGCTGAACCTAGGGATTTTGTAGTCTACTACCACAGTAAAGCAAAAAAAAAAAAAAAGGCATTTTTAGACATTATATAAAGGGCACAACCTCGGTAGTCAATTCAGAAAGGCTTTATAGAAAAGAACTATGTTTTTGTGTTGTTTTTCTTTTTTAAGCTAACAAATAGAAGATTTGCAAGTGTGTTTGTTGGGAGTGGATTTTTTTTCCCTTCGCCTACAACAGCTTTTAGAACGCCGATGAGTTTATGTTTGTATTACAGAGAACAAAACACATCCGAGACATTGTTTGAAACTGCTGTCGTTCTTCGTAGTTGCAAATTCTCACTTTGTCTTGCTTAAGACATCATCAGTACCAATACATTATTTATAGCGATCTCGATTCATGAATTGCTCAATCATTATTGTAAATTTTGCATGTAAAAAACGTTGTGTAAATTTTGTGTGTACAGAACATTGTGTAAACTTTGTGTGTAAACAACATTGTGTAAATTTTATGTGTAAACAACATTGTGAAACTGGACACTAGAGACTGAGATCAATCTGGAAAAATGTGTACAGTGCAAAGAAAATATAATACGTGATGTTTTATATGATGACTTATAAGATGGTCTTCATGTACAGGAGTTTCAAGCCAAGGGCTAATCATATACAGGTGATTGTCCCTATTGTTGTCGTGTTCTTTCGGCCACCTTAATATTTTGTGTTGTTCTGTAAATTAATGCCGCTGTGATTTCGGTATATTTCTCCCATTGAGGTTAAAGTACTTCTTACGCCCGATCTTTTAAGGTGAAGAAAAATGGAGGTTAACGCCCAAAATTGTTCATAAATCTCTTTCAAAAATAGTCACCTGGAATTCAGATTTGATTCCCAATTTTCCATTCGGTTGGTTTTGACGTCCTGCCAATACATAAGCCTAACATACTTAATTTTATATCTGGAATTGTACTTTAAATTTCGGATGCTTCACTTAGATCACATGTAATTTTACACATTTCTACACCCTGACGCTGGCTGGCAGGGCCCCCAAAAGAGGGGGTTTTATATATTAGCGGATTAATTGAGTGATTTGGCCTTCTAATAGGTGCTTGAAACCTGCAGCAAGTAGGAATGATAAATGACCAAAGAATCGACAGTTATCAAGGAAAATTATGTTGTTTTGTTTTTCAATGTCATATTTTCCGTTGAATCTTTGTATTAGCTTCGACAAATATGATGTTTGTACTTAATTTGTTCAGTTGATATGGTTCATGTTCTGATTAAGAAAATCTAAAGCTATCAAATTGAATCTTTATGCTGACATTCATCTTGGCTGCCTTACATTAACATCGATATTTGTTCACATTTTGTCATAGGTGCAACCACGTATAGTGTGAGACAAATTTAATATAAATTACTTTGATCAGTCCTGAATGAATGATTTAAATGTTACAAGTAAAATAATAGTAGATGTGATTTCACAAATGCATTGTATTTTACATGTAAGGTATGTATCAGTCTACTTACTTACAGATTTTCAAACGAAACTGGATATAATGAATCAATGTGGTAACTTGTCGTTTATACTGGAATCTGTGTTATGAACGCGATGCGTCTCTTTTTCTTTTGTTAGTTTTTTTCTTAGCTTCCCATCATTAATCCCAGCTTACATAGTACATACTATTGTATCTTGGTTATGACAAGTTTGCCACACAGATATACATTTATGAATAGAATTCCGAATATAGTATGATAAAAATTCTTATTGAGTATATTGATAATACAGTAGTTCTGACTAGGACTCCACCGCTTAATATACAGTTTCGGTTAAGATCCCACTTTGTGAAACCGATTTTTTTTCCACTCAATAAAGTAATCCTACATATACTAACAGTAGTTATTAAATGTATATTCTGTTACAGATTATCATGCCATTATCGTAAAGGCCAGGAGCGTAGTGTCCATGTAATCTATGAATCCGAGATAACCAACATGTTATCCATTTGTATTATACAATGAAATTAATCTTCAATGTTTTCTAAAAGTTTAGCCGTCACTATTTGTCCTATTCCATCTACGAGCCATTTCCAATGCGTGGCAATACGGTTTTGCTAGTTTTTCTCGCCAAAGATCTGCAAGCCTTTAGCCTTTTTTGGCTCTTTATGAGCCAAATACCAAGTTTTAGACTTGTAAAAGCCATTGACTCCCAAATAACTGACTGACTGTTTGATTCTTCGTTAGTTCCAACGGAGTTAAGTCAAACTAATAAATTTCTTTTACAAAAAAGTACTTATACTGCTCTCAATCTAGTTGGTATTTTATCAAGATTCTGTCATAATTGCCCGATGAACACGAATCCAAGAACGATCTCAAGAGTGTTTTCATTTGACAGTAATTTCTTAAGTTGCTCTAATGTGTATAAAAAGGCTTATGATAACAATAATATCCACGTATATGCAATATATAGTTCTAAATAAATTGTCTTATGTTATGTCAAATCTTGACACCATTTGGCGTTTTCAGATAGCATTTTTTTTTTTAATTTTCACTCTTCTTCGTGCTTGATTTGGTTTGGGCTCCAAAAAAAAAACTATGGCAACCCTGGTGGGTAGCGAAAACATTCGAACATTGCNATCGTTTAATTTTGAATTACACTGCACTATTTTCTCACTCGGACTAATACGAGACTTTAAAACATGTGTTCATTTTTACATCTGACAAATACAAACCATAGTCTAAACTTCCTGCAGCGAAAACAATCAACTGAATATGGGCCTACCTTATTTCCTTTGTCCAGATAATAAAGCCTCTGCAACCTCATCCACTCCAGAGATAGGTTTGTTTGTGAAATTTTGCAATTGTTGTTGCCTGTCTCAAACCAACTGTTGACATTATTGTGGCCAGCGACACCTCCTTCTCCACTGCCTTGCTAACCATCGCAGCTCTCACAGAATGAGGATTGAAGACTTTCATATCAATACCAGCTTCTGACATGACTGATTTGGTCCACCTACTCAAGGTATCCCTGGATATAGCCATAAATGGCCAGACATAACTCACAAACAGTTGTCTGGAATTCCTGAGGCTGGCTGATCTGCTAATATATTCTTTCATGCATTCATGGATGCAGTTTCTTGTCAGGAAATTTGTTCAAAATAATGTCTGGCACATGTTTCCCTGGTACAGTGGTTTTGGTGATGTTACAAATACTGATTCTAAGATAATTTTCCTTAATGATGACATCATCCAACAAAATAGAAACTATCGAACCACCTCTTCTGCCAGACATGATTAATAAAAAGATTGCTGATTTAAGGGTGAGCCGTTGAAAAGTAAGTTCCTCTGGAAGTCTCCATGAAGATAACAACTGAAACACCAGGTTCACATCCCAAAGAGATCTGTATCTAGGTAGAGAGGGTGTACAATTGAAAACACCACGCATGAAACGGTTTAAAATTTCCTGGTCTTCTTCCCTCAATTTCTTCTCTACCAACACTGCATGAATTGCACTCTTGGCAGCATTAATACTGCTGTAACTAAATCTTTCATGAAATTTTTCTGTGAGAAACACAATGATGACTTTCACATTTGCTTGAAATGGATTTATTTTCCTCTCATTACAGTATAACATCCATTTTTTGATGTAAGGACCATATTGCTTGATAGTGTTCTTCCTCCATGAGGACATAAGGACTGAGGTAGCCTGTTCTGAAAATCCCAGTTCTTGTAACTTTTGCCTGACAATCTGCATGCCACAAGCATCAGTTTTTCTGCCACAGAGTGCTTCCTTCTCCTGTTAACAGGATTAATAATAAGATCAGGCCTGACT
>JAWQUT010000216.1:952470-963072 GCA_033807755.1 Ellobium chinense
TCTTGCCTCCCTCTCCGTCCAGATTCCCTCGCCCATGTCTTGGTTAATCACGTGATTATTTATTGATTAATGGCTTTTATTCATCAGTACATTACATACATTAAACTACCTCGTGTTTCTTTGCCATTTGCCATCATATCATTATGAGTGTCAAAGGACAATCTATAATTATGTGAAAAGCTCAAAACGAACAACTCAGTCTGACTCGTTCATTGGAAAGGTAAGCACATACATACCAGGAACTTTTCAGCAACTATTCGTTTTTGAAAGGGTCATAAGGAGACTCACACCTCGGGCCAGTGTATAGGACATTGGAATTCATGTGATCTCCAGTCTAGTTCCTCTTTAAAAAAAGAGGGAATGCGTGGTCTTGGCGGAGAGTGATAGGATTGTTTCTAACTTCGCTGGAACTGACAAAACGTAAATAATAATTAATTCTCTCCATCATACCTGTTCTTCGCTTTATAATTATCACAAAAAGTATTTTAGATTAAAAAAAAAAATCGAGGTCGGAACTTTGAATGAACATGTAGGGACCTGCAGTGTCTAACGATCCATTCTCTGATATGTTTTGTGAAAGATAAGCACACCTGTACCAGGGACAGCCATTGTGAAAATCTATCAGAATGAAATTCACACCACGGCCCAGTGTACTGAAGATAACTTAAGGTAATTAAACGCCTTGGGATCTCGGAACTTATCTCGAGATACTCGTAGAAGAGAAGTCCGGTATCTGAAGGCAGGGGGATGAAATTGACTTCTAACTTTGGCAGGGTTGGTAAAACGCCGATAAATAGTTTTCTCCATCATATTAACTTCGCTTTCCTTTACATCACAACGATAGCATTGGCTAATAATACTTTAAAAAAAAAACAACTGAGATTGCAATGCACAACTTTAAAATAACATTTTGGGACCTCATTGGCGCATTGTCTAATGATTCGTTCTGTGATTTGTTGCTAAGAGAGGTAAGCATGCATGTATCAGGAATATTTCAAGAACAGCCCGTCTTAAAAGTCTGTCAGTATGAAGCTCACACAACGGGCGAGTGTGTATGGGAATAAATCGAGGCAATCTAATTAAATTTCTCATGATCCCGGAACTTATCTTAGGTATTCGTGAAAAAACAAAACAATAGTAAGGCATCCGGGTTTACGGGGGAAGGCGCGGAAAGGGGGGGNGGGGGGGGGAGGGGGTGACTGATGCAGCAAAACATAAATATTGCCCTCGCTATCATCTCGTAACGTCACCTTAGTGTGTAAGTCCAGCTGGTCTGTGATCTCCCAGTAATCGGGAAAGGGCGAACTCTGTCCATGTCTAGGATTCGGTTCCCGATCACGGTTGTGGTTTAAATGCCATGTCATTTACATTTTCCTCAGCCCACGCGTCTGCAGAATGGGTACCTGGTAATAGGCAGTGAAAGACACCGTCAGAATGCTAGTGATCAGTGGTCAGCATCTGTAAATGGCAGCGGCACTGTAAGGAATTCAGAAAGTTTGAAAGTGATCGGGTTTGTTGGGGTAATAACAATGTGAAGTCGCGTCAGAAAGCATTGGTCTGGGTACGAGATGTAAATACTGCGTTCTTAATCTTATTCTTGTTATTTCAGAACTTGCGTGTTAATGACAAGATCTCTTACCATCATAAGAATAACATTAGTGCATCGATGCTGAATGCACCCTCAGTAGCGTTCAACATGCAGTTATTGTATTGCTGAAAAGAGTTCCGATCGTTAATGCCCAAGTTTTCAACTATTACCTCTGTCTAATCACTTCTGTGTTTTCAGGTTACCTGTAACTTGTGCCCTTGAAAGTCACTAACCACTCCTTGCTGTTGCTGCCTTGCCTGCACATGTGCCCAGATTCATCATGCTGTCTGAAGCTTCCACGTCATTCCTCTCTAGCCCTCCGCCACAGCCAAGATCCGGCATCGTGACGTTGGTGGCCAACATCTACTCTTTAAGCCTTACGACATTACTCGTTATGACTATAGCATTTTTGTTTACCGTAACAGCCTGGCTGACCTCTCGCTCGTCATGGTCTCGTCCGAGAAAGAAGATACCACCATATCCAGTGTGGCCGATGCCTATTGTTGGACACCTCCTCATGTGCAGAGGCAACCCTCGGAAAAAGCTGTTGGAATGGCGGGATAAGTGTGGCGATATCTTCAGCCTTAAGTTCTGCCGAAAGCACGTGATTGTCATCAACGGATATGACACCATGAAAGAAGTGCTGGTCAAAAATGCGGATGTTGTTTCCGGAAGGCCGCAGACGCTATTAAGCGTTCTGTTAAATGAACGAAACAAAGGAATAATCAACGCCGAAGGCGCCACGTGGAAAGAGCAGAGAACCGCAGCTCTTGGTATATTGCGTAGTTTTGGCATGGGCAAAAACATCATGGCCCGCAAGATCGAGGAAGAGATCTCCGTTTACATGCAGAAACTGGCTCAGCTGACTGGAAGTCCTCAGAATATTCGTGTGACGACAGGAGTGAGTGTCTCCAATGTCATTTGCTCCATCGTGATTGGTCGAAAGTTTGATCATGATGATCCCTTCTTCAGAGAAATGCTCCAACTCATTTCTGACATCGTGACCCAAATAGGAGGCACCGCCCTACTGAATCAGATTCCACTTTTAAGACACTTACCCGGAGATTTCTTCCGAGCCAAGAAGCTCCAGAGCAACGTCGCCAACATCAGTGAAGGCTTCATAGATCCTATCATTGCTAACCACCAGCGTAGATTTAATCCTTTGGAAGAACCAGGTGATTTCATCGACGCTTATCTTGGGGAAATGAAGGCTAAGAGAGACTCAGACCAGCCCACAACGTTAAGCGAGGAGAACCTATCAGCCATCATTAAGAATCTCTTCTCGGCCGGGTCTGAAACTACGGGCAGCACCATCATGTGGTGTCTTCTCTATCTCATGCACCATCCAGTGGAGCAGGAAAATGTTTATCATGAAATCTTGATGGTTGTAGGCACGGAGAGACGGCCGAATATCCAGGATCGGGCGAAAATGAACTACCTCAACGCTGTCATCATGGAAACTCAGCGCCTCGCCAGCGTGGCTCCCATTGGCTTCCAGCGCTTGGTAACACGTGACATCGAAGTTCAAGGATACACCATACCGGCAGGAAGTGTGATCATTCCAAATCTTGATTCGGTCTTGTGGGACAAGGATCTTTGGGGTGACCCTCACGTTTTCCGGCCGTCCAGATTTCTCGACGATCAAGGCAGTTTGCTTAACCCACCCCACTTCATTCCATTTTCCATGGGGAAGAGGGTATGTCTAGGTGAGGCCTTAGCAAGAATGGAGCTCTTTCTTTTCCTCTCAGCCATTTTGCAAAGGTTTCGCATTGCACCACCAGGACCTGGACCTTTGCCTCGTATTCGAGCCAAGTTTGGCATAACATGTGCTCCGTATGAGTACAAACTCCGGCTAATAGAGAGGAAGAGGAGTGTAAAGTAATTTTACGGTGATTTTGTGTGTTATTATATTCCCTGAAGACTAGTCTATATTGAGTGCGAATCTTTCATTTTTCGTTTGCCAGCGTCATAATCATTAGTAATTTGCCTACCAACTTCAGCAATATTGAATTTCCGATAAGACTGCCACTACCATTTTCGGTGATCATCGAATTTTAAGAATACCTTCTAAACTGGTCCACTTTTAGAATCTTAAGGTCGTAAATGGCTTTCTTTCCTAAGTCACCTGGGATCGAGTTTGCCGGTTGGTGTGATACGTCACTTCTGTGCCTAGAAAAGTTGTGGTTTGCAAATTATATCTGCTAATGCAGTCGATTTCTTTCCGAGTGCCTGCATTTCACAGCGTCTGAAATATAAACATTTGGGAATTGCTAACAAAAGCCTCCTAAAAACAAAACATGTAAATGTATTTGGAAAGGCACGTGTTAAAACCTACAGATTTTAATGAAAAGATGCCGATGTGATTTTGACAGAAAATGAGCATGATGTCTCTGAAGGCGGTGATGGTGACCGGTAGAATTAAATGTAGATAAATGTTCGCAAGAGTACTATTTTAAAATCACACGTTTTGAATGTCTCTCGTCATGTGAATGCCTACTGCTTACTCATTGTCAAAAAAGAGAGTCTGCTCATAATATTCAGAGATGCTGTGCTGCTGCTGCTGCTGCTGATAATGATGATGATGATGAGGAGGAGGAGGAGGAGGAGGAGGAGGATGTCGTGGTGTGTCCTTAGTTTCCTGAAGAAGGATACTTGTCCGTAAATTTGGCACTTTTTATGAAATTTTGTCAGGTTAGAGTTTGAGAGCCTCTGTCATTCTGGAGATGATGATGATGATGATAATGATGATGATGATGTTTTATTCCGTGATCCAGGTTCAGTTCTCATTGTCTTTACCCGCTATTTTAAGACCGTCTCACTTAATCGATCATAACTGACTTTGAACTCACTCTTCCATGCTTGTCTTTTCTTTTTCTTCTTAATGTGGTTGCTATTATGCGAAAGTTATAACTCTTGTTTCATCCTGTTGATAAAGGCCTTAGAGCCGAAACGTTTAGATGAACTTTTCGGTCTTAATTCTTTACTAAATTTTTAATAAATTCCTTGAATTAAGGTTGAGCTTTTAATTTTTCTCAGTTTTAAATGGTGATCATGATGATGATAATGATGATGATGATAAATGATGATCACGTGACTGTCTGTGACAATTTGAATTTATCAGCTTTTACTTTTTTGCAGCATTTTGTCATAGTTATGAATGGGATTGAATATCCTTCCATGGTAGATTATACTTTGAACACTGTGATACGCACTGCAAACTTGAGCACCAAAATACCATTAANCATCCTGTTGATAAAGGCCTTAGAGCCGAAACGTTTAGATGAACTTTTCGGTCTTAATTCTTTACTAGATTTTTAATAAATTCCTTGAATTAAGGTTGAGCTTTTAATTTTTCTCAGTTTTAAATGATGATGATGATGATGATGAATGATGATCGCATGACGGTCTGTGACATTTTGAATTTATCAGCTTTTACTTTTTGCAGCATTTTGCCATAGTTATGAATGGGATTGAATATCCTTCCATGGTAGATTATACTTTGAATACTGTGATACGCACTGCAAACTTGAGCACCAAAATACCATTAACAGGCATTTTTTCTTCTGTTGTGGGTAGTGATATTAGTCAAACCTTATCTCAAAATGCAGTCGTCACTACCTCACCAGATTTCATACCTGTATCTGACAGAGGTATCTTTGTGGTTTTTTTTCCAAGTAAACTTCTAATTGTATCGACTCCCTGAGGGATAGTAATTTCCTTGAGTTCCACATAACCCATTCTTGGGACACAAATGTTGAAAATCACACTGTTAGTTTGTGCATTAATGTACCTTAGATAGTATTGTAAAATCTGGTAGTGAAATAACGACCGTATTTTTATATCAAAGTTTCCTAACATCGACACCCACAATAGGAAAAAGCGTACTGCGCAGTTTTAGCATACAAAATGTACTGAATTAGAAAAAGGCAGTCCCCACCGCAGTAATGCACAATCTCTATGACGGAAGAGTAATGAAACCCCTTTAAGTTTTTCAGTTTACACACTGGATAACCATGTAAACAAGGTTTTACGTCTTTGTGCATAATAATAAACACGTAATGATAGTGATAATGATGACAACAAGGAAACAATCGTATCCATAAAAACACCTAATCGATGTACATGAAGGACAAACAAACAAACAAATAAGACTTTTATATCTTGATAGCCTTATGTTTTAATAATGTCCTCGACATAATTATAACTGCGTGTGAAAATCTTGGTATATTGCAGGTGTAAAGACATATAAATACACAGGAGGTATGTACAATGACTGATCATACCATTACTCAACCACATAATATTCGTACAGGATTCGTGAGATGACGTGAGCGGTGGGAACGATGAGCTCTCTCAAAGAAGATTATGATGGTGACTGTGAAAGATGCAGGAATGTGTGATATTTATGATCATCGTATGGCATCGTGTTATTAGATCTACAGCGTACTAAACTTTCATGAATATGATGTTTGATTCTCAACAGTTAAGCATACCGTACCGGTTTCATTTTCGGAACTGTTCAGCCTTCATTGATAGTAATATATATATGTGCCAAGTTACGCCATAGTAGATATGACGCCATTCGTAAACACGGATGAAGCCGATAAGCTAGCGGGGGAGTGGCCCAGACGATTTGCGCATGCGTTCGCACCAATCGTCTGCTAGCTTTTCTCGCTTTGTGACGTCATACAGCAGGAGCAATGGCGGCGTACGCAGAATGAAAATCCGACATTCAAGTGATGTTTTCTTAGAAATGGTCAGGCGGATGTAAAATGTACGCGGTGTAAAGTTTTTTTGGTTTTTTTTCCAAATATGTGGATTTCTTAGATTGAAGCAAATATCTACCCCTATCCTTCATAAAGAAACATAATTATGTATTTGTATTGAATTTTATGTCTTATGAAGTAGGGATTGGGGGGAGTATTTTACTGGTGATTCGCAGTTAAGGTTCATGGGGAGAAAAGGGGGGGGGGCTAATTGTTGAGAATCAAAGAAACAAGTAAATGTTTTACATATAATTTATGAGCAGTATTCATCACAGATGATGTATGCAGTACATGTACACTATTATTTACATAAACAGTATTGCAGTAATAAATTGCTGGACGGAATGATCAAATGAGTACGAGCAATACATCAGCATGACAGGCTCTCCTCAGTATAGTCTTTCGGACTCTTACCTACATCACAGTCAACCCTGTCTAAAACGGCCACGGACGATATAGGAACCAAATCGTGAGAGTTGAGTATAAAGTCATATCCTACAAAGCAGGTCACACTTTAATATGCATTTCTTGGCTTCATTATGTTTACTGAAACTATTGCGTACAATCCAGTTGTTCTTCTACGATATAAGACTATGTATCTCAACACAGACGACAGGTCCTGCTCGTTCTTCAGAAATGGGAAATGACAATAATTTATTTTTTTAAAAAAACAAATTTAATATTATTTAAAAATTATTTGATTTTATTTTAAAGAGGAATGAAAGAAATTCCACAAACAGTTAACCATATTAAAATCTAGTAATTTTAAACTTAATTTGCCGAGTGTAAATGACAAGAATTGAATTGAAAGTGAAGTTTCCATATATCTCAGTGTTAAACATGATGTAACACAGTGCTGATTCGTGCAACTGTCACAGAGAGGAAGAAAAGACTTTTAGGCTGCACTGAGAATAGTGGTCCTTCTCTTGTGATGTGCACAGATAAATGACGTTGCAGGTCCTTCAGTTTAAAAAAAAATGGACATTTCAGTGTGTTACACAGATAGCATCACGAGAAAGCTAGTTTGACCAGCTTGTTTGAATTGTTCAGATGTTGTACCACAAAGAGGATTTCAGACTTGAGTAATTGCAGGCAGCTGTGAATATTATTATCAAAAATGATTACGAAGAGATGGAATATTCCTCCATTCTGTGGGTTGAGTCAACCTTGAATTTTCTTTCTTTCTTTCTTTCTTTCTTTCTTTCTTTCTTTCTTTCTTTCTTTCTTCTTTCTTTCTTTCTTTCTTTCTTTCTTTCTTTTCTTTCCATTGAGAGCTTCTTTTTCTTCTTTTCTTTCTTCACCGCTTTTGCTCTCTCTCTCTCTCTCTCTCTCTCTCTCTCTCTCTCTCTCATCTATCCATGTTCTTATTTTCTCATATGTCTTGGACGCCACAGTCTGCAAACAACAAAACAACACAATGAGCTGGAAGCCACGAGAAATTGTTAGGGGACATTCAGGAAAGAGTTGAAAAGCACCGTTCTGATGATGGCCAAAGGTTACGAAGAACTAAAGGTAAACTTAAGGGGAGGCACAACCCCCTCCCAGAGTTTCTAATACAGACAGCATGGTGCGCAGCTTATCAACAAGAGCGCATTGGAGTTTCCATACAAAAAATGCACATTTAGGTGCTGAACGGTGCCTTTTCCTCCCAGCACTAGTCTGGCACCTGATTTCATCTGGATTTCTTAGATATCTTTATGTGCGATCCTCTCTCTCTGTCTTTCTGTTGTTTTTGTTTGTGTGTGTGTGTGTGTGTGTGTGTGTGTGTGTGTGTGTGTGTGTGTGTGAGAAAGAAAGAGAGAGAGAGAGAGAAAGAGAGAGAGAGAGAGAGAGAAGAGAGATTTCTGCCTAAGAATAAAGTTGCGTCATTTTACATTAGGGGGTAAAGTTAGATTCTTGATATTCTGCTTCAAGACAGAAAATCCAGAAAAGCCCTCATACAACATGTATAAAGGTATGTGAAAAATGTGGGTGAAATCTGATGTCAAACAACTCTTGCCATCGCAAATGACAGATTTCCAACGATCATCGCCCTTATTAGAGAAAAATGCATCATTCAGAAACTTAGTGTGCAATTTTGCATAGAAATCCAGTGCACTGTGGGATTCAATTGCGCATCATTTGCTGTTCGCATTAAAACCTCAAGGAAAGATTTCTTCCTCCCCTTAAGAAATTTGAAATATAACACCAACCCAGGAGTTTAGTTGATTTCTAGTGTAAAAATACTTGAGTGAGAGTTTGTGCTTTAAGTTCCAGTGAAGACATACGTAAGCTATGCTTACAGCTGATTTATATATATACATTCGACTTTGCTGTAACAGCACATCCACTGATTTAATAGCATGTCGTTTCCAGCTATTGTGGACGGTAATTAAGAGCATTTTTTAAAAATTATTGTTTTCATTGGTGACATACTTTCATTAGCTCAGTACATAGTGTTCTGTCACACCAAGTTTACTCTAGATAAATGGTCACAAATCACTTTTCCCAAAGAGATACACTATAACAAACTTAGATAGGGCACAATCTTTTGGCGGCCAAAGGGGCAGGTACACTCGATGCTTGTATGCCAGAAATGGCCTGGGTTTATTTACAAATAAATCTCTTAAACTTGTTCTTTGCTAAAAGATACATGAATCAGGCTTTTGAGTGAAGATATGAGCTAGGCAGTTCATACATTTTTAGCAATTATAGTAAATAAACCAACCTGATTTTTCATTTTAGAACAGGACATGTTGAGCTAATTACTTTAGTTTTCGTTTGAAGCTTAAATAAAGTAAAATTTAGAACTGAATGTCTCTCTGATGAAATTTTGACACCGGATTTGGTGTAAAGGCATAGACTAATCCAGAATGGCAACACCTTTTCGATATAGTGTGGAAGAGGAACAGGCAACATGTAGGGCCCACGAAGTAAAATGACTGCGTAAGTCTGAAACATCAAGTAAGTCTTTACAAGACTGTTACGTTTCCAGAGTTGCTCTGTGGACCTTTGAAACCTGGACAATGTACCAAGCTTTCACGAAAATCAATTAAACTGTCTATCACAATAAATGAACACTCCCCAATCAAAACAGACTCTTTCAAAGTAAATATGAAAGTTGCAATTAGTCTAAGATTACTATAGTGTATCTCTATGCGTTTCCCACACCCTTGTAAAACTAAGCCTAGTGAGTCAATAGAATCTGGTATGCCGCCATTCTGGACTCCTCGGTCATTTTCGGTGGTCGATGCGACTCTTGAGTTTCTCTAGCTGATGAAGAAGACGAGGACAACTCGGCAGAGGCAGCGGTACCTCTTCTGTCTTTTCTTCTGAATACAACTTTGTTACCGGGTTTGGGCTGGAAATCCATGGTCTGAAGTGAACACAGAAATTATTATTAAAATAACAGAAAATAAGGTGGTAGTGTACCTTAATTTGTAAATTAGAAAGACAGGAAAAAATAAAACTGTGGAAGTAATGAAGAGAAGGAAGCTACTCTTCCAAACTGTTGGCCACGTCAGCGAATCTGACAGTAGGTCAGCCAGCCATCACCGTTCATCTGTTCGTCTGTTTGTAACTGTCCTCTGTCTCTGTCGGTGTGTTTCTCTTGTGCTTTATTTATCAACCCTGCTCCCATTTGAACAGGAAACAACCTTATCTGATCTCATCGTGCTTCCCTTACTGTCACAATCTCGTTCTCTCTCTGTCTCTTTCTCTGTCTTTCGCCTTTTAAGCTGGCCAATCGGTTCATTTTCTCTACGATTAGATGAATGTGTTTCTTTGCATCTGTGTAGTTGTTCTCCCTGCACTCCTTTCGTCAACTATTTTCTAGCCTCTAAACTAATTCTCTGATTCTTCAGCTATTTCATCAGCCTGCCTGTCTGCCTGCCTGCCTGCCTGCCTGTCTCCCTGCCTGCCTGCCCACCTGCCTGCTTGTTTGCGTGTCCACCTATTTGCTTATCTGCAAATACCTCTATTGTCTGTCTGTCCCACTCTCCCGCCTTCTCTCTCTCTCTCTCTCTCTCTCTCTCTCTCTCTCTCTCTCTCTCTCTCTCACCTGAACAGGTAACCTCCTAAGTGGAGCAACTTGTGGTTTCCCCCTGGGGTTGTCCATCTCCAACCATGTCCGTAACCGGTTCTCTAAGAAGCTAAGCCTCGCATCGTTCTCCTCCGCGTTCTCCAGCTCTTGAGAAAACGATGACATGGGACTGTGAAAAGACATGAAGTTGAAGCTGAGACATAGCCACCTAGAAAGGCACTCAGAAG
>JAWQUT010000216.1:965272-979343 GCA_033807755.1 Ellobium chinense
GTTTTTTTTTTTTTTGAGGGGAGGGGGGGTCCAAATCTCTGTTCTTTACGCCATCTCGTGGTGGGCATAGTCGCTGAAGCCAAATATTGTGGTTAAAACATAATCTCTCTAATTATACAAACCTTATGATTGAGGAACTCTCTCTCCGCCGTAGACACCGTGTGTTCATCTTTGTCTTTATCTGACTGAGGTGCGGGTTTATTTCTGCTCTCTATGATCTTCCTCAGGTAACTAGAACAGTGAAACAAAAAAGATTTATTTCAATAGGGAAAGATTTAAAGGTTCAGTTATTCTCACTTCATAAAAGCTCTCTCCCTCTCTCTTTCTCTTGCTCTCTCTCTCTCTCTCTCTCTCTCTCTCTCTCTCTCTCTCTCTCTCTCTTTGTCTCGCTCTTCTTTTCCCTCTCTCTCTCTTTCACTCCATCTTTCACTCTCATGCGTTTCAAAGAATACTTCTGCAATCAAAATACTGTCACGAGTAACTAGCCCATTTCAACCCAAACCGTCTCAGCCCATTTCAGCCTAACCCACCTCAGCCCATTTCAACCCATGCGCATCCACCGCCCATCTGAACTCAGCATCGCCCAATTTTATCCGTCCATGTATCCCACGGCAGATTCGATACCCGAACATTTATGATTAGGGTAGGCATATGAATAACTTTGTGGCATGCTATAACCCTTCCCAATTCCTCTCTTAACCTCAAGGCAGTGTGCAACGTTCCCTGACAAGTAAATACTGTGAGATTACAGGGCAGGAAAACCAAAGCTGCGTATTCGAACCTTTCAGTTCCGTCCCAAAATAAAATTAACCACAGTTGGGCAACATGCGTGGCCCGAACCCCTAGGGGTGTTAGGGATCATACGTAAATAGCCTAAATATCGTTCAAGGGGCGGGGGAGGAGGGGTCTTTATCCGAAGATCTTTCAGTTGCTTGCTCTCCACAAAAGAGAAATTCATACATCCTGAGTTAAGCACAGCAAGACGTCTTAACGTTAGCATATTTCAGTAAATGAAACATTTTTACATAGTCTGTTTACGTTATAAAACAGAATCTGAATGAGCATGCTTTAGAAACAGAATCAACCCTAGAGATAAATATAAAAACGGAATCTGCATTAGCTTACTTTAGAGGCTAAATCTACGGCAGTACCTTACGATATATACTTAGCTTCTTAACCCTTCTAACGCTATGGTCGAACCAGCGGCCGTATGTATTATCCTCATGTTAACCAACGTACTGCGTTAACTAAAGTGAACACTACTAATGTTTTGGGGGTTTCCCATGGTTACCGCAGTGCGTAAACTCACGTAAGGACTAGTCTATGCATGCGGCCACAGTTCTCACTTTCACACCACTACGCTGTGTGAGACGATCGAATATATTCGCATATCAGCGCTAACCGTCTGAGGCGGTGGTCGAATTTTGCAGTCGAGTGTCAGCTGACTGGCGGGCAGACAACACAGGGGACTTACGGAATCTGTGATAGCTTACTTCAGAAACGGAATCTCTTGTTTAGCGTTGAGCCTGGACAGCCTCGAAGCGATCTTGACCCCGATTTGGTCTCTCATAGTTTCGATGGTCTTCGGATGTCGTCTTATGAAGAGTCGCTCGTAGTGCTTGTTCTCCAAAACGAGAACCTCTGTGGTCTCCTTGCACACCGCCGTCTGCATGTAGGTGGGCAAGTCCATTGTGAGTTCTACATCACCTGTGGGGGGAGAAGAGGTTGCAGGGCAAATAAGTGAGTGAATGACCTTTAAAGTAGGGAGAGAGACAGAGAGAGAGAAAGAGAGAGAGAGAGAGAGAAAGAAAGAGAGGGAGAGAGAGAGATAGAGAGAGTAAGAAATAGAAGAGATCATACACTGTGGTTTGCGCCAGGATCCCTATTAGATCACTCCCGAGTTTGTAGGCGGACTAATGAGTGCTGCTCTACATCGCCTATGGGGGAGAGGAAGGGCTGAAGGTATGATTTTTAAATAGTCCCTAACAAATCAGAAAACTTGTCATGGGGAAAGGGGAAAGGGGTTGGATTCGAATTTCAAAGGCTGAGATAGGTGCAAATACGTTTCTAGACTCAGAATAGTCTATGTGAGGTTTAGCCATTCATGTATAAACTATGTGGTTGTTGCTAGGCGGGTAAAGTTACATTCTTTCCTGAGTGAAAAGATCTAAAAGCCTGCTTAAGTGCCTGAGGTCTCAAAATTTAATTGGGCACGCTTTTTTCTGTCAAAATTTGGGAGAAACTCTTAACAACATGTTTGGAAAGTATTTTGGCGTGAGACACCTGGATAAATTAATGAAGTGTGTAAAACCTTTCATAGCCAGTAGTGAAAAAAACTTTGACATCTTCATACCTGAAGGAGCTCTCAGGGCAAGTATGTCAGTGGGTGGCGCGTAAAGTATGACAGAGAGAATAAGAAATAGAAGGGATGATATTGTGTGATACAGCCTTGGTCCCTTTCACTTCAAAATTTGTAAGAGGATTAGTGAGGAGATTAGTCTTGGCAGCCATTGTGGCATCTTGGCATCTTACAAAGATTTCAGTAAGGGTATAGAAAAATAAGCAGGTAGACCTGTTAAACGAATTCGATCAACATCAACAATAAAACGAGTTTCTGTTTGGCTGTACTTTATTACCAGTTAAGTTTGGGATATGGCGTTCTATCTGGATGGCTTTAAGTGGAACAACAACAGAAACATGCAAAAAAACCCTTTCAAAATATTGGCATGACTTTTGAAGAAATAATACGACTATTATAAAAACGCACAAAATGGTCAACCGGTATTTTGTTGTGTTTTTTTTGGTTTTTTTTTTGTAAAAATCTAAATCCCGCTGATCGGAAAACGCAAGAGTGAACAAATTTTATCTGGACTAACTAGGCAAACACTAACCGCCTTTATATAAAAGTCAAAAGTTACGCAAAAGTTTCAAAGTGGGACTTAAGGGGACTTATTTATGATGGGCTGCATATTTGTGATGACAATGATGACAATGATGACAATGACAGGTCTTTCTCAGTCATTGGGCAAGCATGGGTCAGAAGCCCATACCCATGTCTGTCTTACAATAACAATCGAGAACTCGCCCCTGAATGTACATAAGGTTTCACCAGTCTTCCAGTCATGATACTCAGGAGTGAGCTGTCTTAATGACAATGACAGTTAATTTATAAACGATTTTTCCGAAAAAGCTGGTTGTGACAAACAATTCTGTATTTGCCATAACCACAAAGTGTGACTGACTGAGTAATGCTTGTAGTTATTCATAAACAAGCATTGTGATTGGAAAACAGAACTGTATAGTAAATGAAACGCGGGCATCGCTGGCATAATATTTCAGGCACATGGAGACCTGGATTGGCCTAGTTTAGTCACGTGTTAAGGCTTTTTTTTAGGGATATTCCAGTGGTATGCGAAGTCAGTTACACTAAATTCTGGAAAGCTTTGACTTGTCCGTAATTAGTTTTAGATGTTTTTAACAGGAGTTGATTTAGTATTTAAATGGTTGTCGTAGAGCAAGAGTAGGCCATCTCACATTTTTGCGATTTTGCGGTTAAGGGTTCTGTTAATAGATATTGATTCTGTCTTGTTATAAATATCAGTTAAATTGTCATATTTAACCTGTAGGACCTTCTAACACCAACTTTTCTCTTTTACAAGTCTTTATAACTCAAAAGTAACATAAGCTTCATCCCTCAATTTCTCACAAAAAAAAAAACCCAAACAAAAAGTAAATGTGGAATGGTCTACTTTTGCTCTACAGTGACCAATTATAATCTGAAACTGGAGGCTGTAATGTCAAAGCTTTCAGAAATTAGCGTGACAAACATGGCATTCTGCTGGAATTCCCCTTTATTTTTTTTTCGGAAAGGTCAGTTCTAACACTGACAAGAGCAAACACTATTCTGAACTTACCAACACTCTCGTTAACTCCTAGATGGCACAGTCGGGTACATTTGACACTGTCTCTCCTCTTGATACCGCTGCTGTTGGTGTAGTGGTGGTTGTTGTTGTTGCTTGTGTTGAGGTCTGTTCGTTGTCGAGGCTTCTCCACCTTCTTTATCAATCTGTGAGTTGGATGACAGAGGAAAATGAAAGTGCCCATCCATGATAATATCAATATATGATAATAAAAATATAATAACACTAATTAATAATATCATAATTAATGATATATAGTATAAAAATTAACAATAATGTAATATTAATAGTCACAGATTAACTCATGCAGTGGATGCTGTTTTCACGAGCTCTTTGCGAGGGACATTGCGTCAGCTCAGTTTATGTGTAATTCTTTGCCCATTTGTTTTAATGCTGGGTGTCTTTCTGTGTGTGACTGGGTCAGGCTCAAGAACACGGCCAGGTTCGGAAAGAGAGATAGGTCCTTAAGTATTGTCCAAGAACTCTCCCAAGACTGTTTTCTTTCCAAGCATACCTAGGGAGAGTCCAATGATTATACCAAATGGATCTAGAATCCTTGTAAACTTTTCAAAATAACGTTTCAAAATTGACCAATACAGTGATCTTGTGATGAGGAAATGTTCCACTCGTGCTTACAGTAATTGTAGAGGGCTGGCATTTTAACACCCGCCAGATAAAGCGAAATAATGTTGGTCGATGTGTCCGTTATGATAGGATAAAAGTATATCTGCATAAGGTCTTGTTTACTATCACATCCGCATACCCAAAAACTGCTTAGACACAGATTAAAACTAAACGTAATACATATAGACATGCACGCGCACTCACGCGCATACGCGCGCGCGCGCATGCACACACACACACACACACACACACACACACACACACACACACACACACACACACACACACACACACACACACACACTTTGACCCAACACAAGCACAGCATACAAACGTACTAGCTTTCGAGTTTAAGCTGGTGGAGAAAGAGGTATGGTTATAGATTTCATCATAAGAAGTGTGAGACTGATCTCCCATCACGATGTCCACTGGCATTACTACCATCAATATTATCACCATCAACACCATTGCCATCACCAGCAAGTAGATGTAACAGTTTACTTACTTGTCCACCTCGTTCTCCTTGGCAGCCTTGAAAATAAGTGGATACTGATGTGGGTGTTGGGATGGATCCATCTGAATCTCGACTTGGCCACTGAAAAGGGTTAAAAAAATAAGCATGAATTATGTCTGTGCTATCTTCCCATAATCTTAAATCTTTAAAGGCCCGCCCGCCGTTTAAAAGAAGAGCAGAGGCGTGATGGGGCACTTTATAATTTGGATTGAATCGCAGGCTTCACACTTCACACCGGAGCGTCATTGCTTTTACAATGACATGTTTTATTCTTCACGAGTAAATAGTTCATACTGCATGAAACCTTTGCATATCAACTATAGGCCTACTGTCNCACACACACACACACACACATACACACACACACACACACACACATACACACACACACACACACACACACATCCCATCCTAACAATATAATACCTTAATTTAAATAGATGGTTTCAATACCGATAACCACGTTTTACCTGAGAATGAAGTACATATCGGAAGTTCTGTCCCCCTGTCTGACTAAGGCGCTTTCATAGGCGTAGCTCTCCTTGTATAGCGCCATTGCCAACTGTTTTCTGTACTTCGGGGGCCAGTTGGAGAATAACGGGTTGTTCTGAGGAACACAGAAACAAATATCCTTTAAATTTCATAACCATAAAAGGTGCTTTAAGGAAAAGAAGAAGAGCAGGCATAGATGATAACGTGGCATGAGAGAAGAAGGGAGAAAGGAATGCGTTACACTTGAGACGTAGAATTAAGAACAAAAAATATTTTACAAGAATTTCCGGTCCTCTACAGCCATTGGTAATTTGGGTGAAAGGAAATGGGCAGTGGCGAATTCAGAAAAGACCTTCATCTTTGCAACAACAACAACAACAACAACAACAACAATAACAACAACAACAACAAAACAAACTCTTTGAATTTTAACAATTCAAGGGGGAGATTAATCTTTTGCACTTCTGAGCTATACTTATTCAAAGGAGAGATAAATCTCTTACCTTTATAAAAGTTGTCTTCTCCTGAAACTCCTTGGCTAGCACCTCCCTCATGGACCTATTGTAGAGAGCTCTGTCCACTACCAGCAAGTCTGTCCGCTGGTCAGCGATGATGGACGCTGTTCTGATGCTGTCCCCTGACGTCAGAGCCACGTCACCGAAGGGAGTACCACTTTCTGTTCATGAGATGAATCAGTTTTTCTCAAGAATTAGCTATTAGCATATCGTCACTTCGTCACTGTGCTTCGAAAATGGCGTAAGTCAGATTTAGATCGTATCTGAGTTACGGTATCATATTGTTTATAAGATCAAGTTACATGTTGACATGGTGAATAAAATTTAAAATGCGCCAATGTTTTCCAGCCAAAACTGCAGCCGCAAAGATTTACGTTAACTCTTTTTTTTTATTTGCCATAAAAATCATTTCTCCCGCGTTCTTTCAGAACTGTGAAGAGTGATCAAGGGCATTTTCCGAAGCTGTGACGATATAAACAATATCTCAACAACTCATCACTGAAGCAGCAGACCGTAAGTGATTGACTTACGGTCTGGGGCCTGAGGGTGTCTGGGCTTAATGAACCATTCTAAAATAATTAGGTCATTTCATAGTCACTACTTCAGACCAAGCCCATCTTTTTGACCAGTTGTATCGATTATTAACTTCTCGAGTATGCTAAAGGTGCATAATTATGAATCAACATGATCGACCAATTCGAATGTAACTGCTGCGCAGACTCCTTGAGGGAAGAAAATGTACATGTAACTGTGTCTTGGTTGCTGCCCCTGGCAATTTGTATAAAGTGAAAGTCCCAAACTCATGCTTTTGATTCTTATGCATGAAATTATCCTTTTGCCTTTATTTCACTCCACCCTGCCCCATTCTCTCTCTCTGGCTCTTACTTCTTCTTCTTTAGCTCTAAAGCTTCATCGTCTGATCGTACCTGTTAGAAAGCAAACCACGCCTACAAATGACCGTAGACACTGTCTCAACTCAAACGGATTTGCTTTCATATTTCAAATACTAGACGCTATTACATCTTTTCTCCTTTTTTTCAACACTGTGTTCTGAAGGACTGTAAACTAGCTGTCTGCAAAGTTTCTGTGCAGCATGGAAAGATTTACCCCTGATATTCGAAAAATAACACTCCCCGATATGTATCGTGAGAATGAAATTCAAACTGAAGTCAAATCAGCGAAATCTCCCATCATTCCTCTCTTCTTTTATACCCCGGGCGGGCCTTTAATTAACTCACCAAGGGAAGTAACACAGTATCCGAGTTTGACTCTGTCCAGGTTACCGTCCTTGGTATACTGTATGATGTTGTCAAAGTTCCCGTCATCCTCCTCGCCCTCCATCTGGTCCTTGTTGAGAATGTAGATGGTGACCTTACCACTGAGCACAATGTAGAAGCTGTACATGGAGATAATATGACAGTGAATAGATAGTGCCAAATCCAGCAACGTCTTCCGACAAAAATGGATATTGCTAAAACTATGTTTGAGAAAAGTAATGCTTCTGTTTGAATATAGCTCTTTGCTTCAGCAAATTCTTGTCTAATTTCTGTTATTATATCATGTGCATTCACAGTTTCACAAAAAAAAAAAAAACTTTTGTCAGGAGATGAGTATCGACCCAAAACGTGCAAAAAAAGTGATTTTGAAGGAAACATTTGCATAAGCCCTTTTGTCGGATGGCGGTAGGAATAGTCAAAGGATATTTGGGTACAAGAGGCAATCTTTAATTATTTATTTAGCTCGTTCAGACAATTGGCGCTTGAGGGGGAGGGGGGAGGAAAGAGGAACTTCTTTTACTTCCTTTCATAAAATGTACATACCAGTCTCCAATGTCGCCTTGCTTAATAATGACGTCATCGCGGTCTTTCGTGACGTAATCACAGTTCCTGAGGATATCAGCAAGGATGTCTGAAAAAGAGTTTATTTTAACAACACTTTAGTGACTTCAATAGCAGTAGCGAATACGACATCGGCTACATGTTACAGGAGCCTAATTAGTAACAAAAAGTTGGACTATCAGAGTCAAAAGTAGCAGAGTAGAAAGAATCATACAACATGAAACCACACACCAGAGGTGATGAAATTCAGTCTTGAATTTGTAAAAAAAATAATTGTTGCAGGCAGTGTTTCCCAGTGGCTTCAGCGGATTTCATTTGTGCGGGCCTGTGATCTGCAAAAGAAGGCCAAATTTTTACCCTTTTTCATCTAAATTAAAATTCTGAGAATTTTAAATAAAGGACCCGGCCCCTTCTGTAAACAGTATGATTATAATTAAAGTACAGTGGTGACACTAGACTAGTCTTGGCCATCTCGGAATGTTCCTACGATTCCAGGAGAATTTTTTCTCTATAAAATGACTCAAAACGCAGACATGTTGAAAGAGATGGTGCAGACACTGGGGGACACCGGGAGAGCTATGAACAAGCTGACAACTGGCACCATAAGTATCTATACTCTGTGTTGGCTGTTGGCAAAGGGACACGGAATGCCTATGGGAAATATTCCATATACCATGATGTCAATCTCAAGACAAAGAGGAGCAGAGTAAAAGACATTGGTGAATAACCGGAGAGCTATGAACAAGATGACAACTGGCACCATACGTATATATAATACACTCTGCGTTGGCTGTTTGCAAGAAGGTCGAAGTGCCTATGAGGATATTGCATTCACCATGGTGTCAGTCTCAGGGCAAAGAAAAGTAAAAGCCATTGGGAGACAGAAAAGAGACAGTAAATTCTTATGTCCTCCAGCGACTTCGGGAACATGGTTTGGTGAATTCTCTTCTGTCAGAGTTTTTTGCTCACTTTGTAATTTACAGTATCCTCATTCCTCCAGCTATTTAGCTTTTTTTAAAAAAAACTTTCTTTCTCTTTCTTCAACAGTTTTTCTCGTCTTGTTTGTATCCGATTCTCTTGCTCTCATTCAAAATCATTTCTGTTCTTCTCGCTTTCTTTTGCAGTTTCTCTCTTTCTGACTACTTCCATACATCATCTTTTGTTTTTCATTTCGTCTCTCTTCATAACTCTTTTTATTATGTCCGTCTTATACCTTCCTCCCACTCTGCCTCACCACCGGTGCCAGAATGTGCCAGACCTGCGGCATTTCTACTTACACATAACTCGCAATGAGAACCAACGAGTACTTTCGCTCGCGTTAACATAATTACTACACATACTCGTTCATTGTGCCCAGACCAATATCGAGAATACTTTACTTTCCTCGGGCACTCTCATTCTAAGTAAGACTTCCGTGGTAAGCGAGTAAAGAAAAGCCAACAGATTCTATGAAAGCTAAACCGCACCATCTTACACATTACAAAGACTCTCGTTAAGGCATTGGCGAAGTTTAAAGGACACTTGGAACAATCGTCGGATCGGATTCCTCAGTGTCCTGTAACACAGTTCTAACAGTGCTTGACGTCATACGCCAGAACTCGTGACGTATATATTATCTGTGTACTTGGGTTATGCAGCTATCTATGAAACTTCATACCTCGGCTGACGTCAAAGATGTTACAAAATTTAAAGGTCCAGAAGCCCCACAAGTAGTGGAGAGATTAAGGTCAGGAGTATCACAAAGAAAAGATAGGACAACATTATAATAATATTAGTACTGCGGTTTGTAGGTCTCGTATCCCGGCTAATGTCCGCTCACGCGACTTCACACTATTATTACCCCCAGCAGGCGTGATCACTCTAGGACTTTTCCAACGTGTAGCATACAGTGCTGCTGCTGCCATATTTACAGGCGGTGGAAAGTAGCATTCTGACAAAATTTTCCATTGTCTATGGCCAGGTGTCTATTTTATATTTAGTGTACGGAAAAAAAAATGTGAATGGAATGTTATCCTAATGCTGCAAATTTCAAATATTCAGCTGCTATGCTTCAACTGAACTAGCAAAATATATCTAACAATAACATGCCTGTGTGTGTCTGATATAACTGTTCTGACACGTTATAATTGACATGTGTCTTTGATTATTTTGTTGTGACATTCTTAGCATAGATATGAAACTCTCTTACTCAGAGAGCGAGGCAACAGAAGATCTTCAGAGGAAGATTCCCCCTTCTAACAAGTGTTTCGGCCATTTGACTTCCTGACATTCTAGAGGGACTGGGCCACACTGAAGTCATTACTCTCAAGTGTCCTTCTGTTGATTTTTAAATGAATGAAACTTACAGCAGTTATACATTTTATCTCTTTGTTAATTTGCTTGAAAGTTTACCCAAGTTTCTTATCAACTCTTCAAGTTATTGGATTGTGATTTAAGTATGCCTTTTTTTGTTTGGTTCATCCGGTACATAGAGTTTAAAGTACAAGGGTCATGGAAATAACTCAAATTGAATCAGTAACTCCTTATTTATCCCAGTTATTAATTAATGGTGGTGGCAAAGACGGATTAAATAATACAGTTTACTGACTATTGATCATATTGATTGATCAGTTGTGCTACTGAGTAATATATTGATTATTTACAACGATTACGGATATTTTATAATATTTACATCTACTTAATGCTTTTTGTTTTTTGGTCATGAAAGTCTGGAGTTCATGACATGAATAACTGAGGTATGGTCAGTCTAAACGATTAACCCTTTCACTACCATGGCCGTTGCATTAAGGATAGAACTTAGAATCCGAAAGACCTTACAGTAGTTCGAATCACATAATCAAAAATATCTACAGATCGGACAAAACCTGGTCTGTCTGTCTGTCTGTCTGTCTGTCTGTCTGTCTGTCTGTCGGTCGGTCGGTCGGCAGGTCGGTCGGCCCGTCTGTCTGTCTGTCTGTCTGTCTGTCTGTCTGTCTGTCTGTCTGAACTTCAGATGCCTGTACGTATTCCACAGTGCTCGGCGTCAAAGCTATTGCCGGATTAACAATCTAAAGCCAAAATCCGGAGATGGCAGATTAAGTCTTATCAGTCCTGGCACTCTGGGCGGTTGCTACGTGACCGGAGCGTGCAGCCTGCATTGCCGGATTGGCGTGGTCGAAAATGCAATATCATATGCGGGGCGATATAATTGTATTTGTAGAAAGTCAATAAATCGTTTTCTAAAGAAACGCTGTAAATTGCGTTACTCTTGGCCCTAAATCAAAACAAACGGTATTCTGGAAAGACCGAAACCGCGGATCTGAATAGGGAGTGATCCAGGCAGTTCATAAAAGTTTCCCAACACTATGAAACGGGCATTTTTATCATTTCTTCTCTAGGCGGTGATATATGCTCTATTGAGTGCTCCTCTACTAATTTTTTTTCCTTCTATAGCATCTCAGAATGATGTAGCTCATAACAGACACCCCAATACTCCAAAAGCCCATGAACACTTCTTTAGTCAAAGCAAGCACATCCTCTTAAATTTTGCCAGTTTTTTTGTAAAATCATCCTGAATTCCTGAAGTTTCGATCATATTAATATTGCGCAACATTTTCTCCTCAAGTACATCCGCTGCTTTCACCATCCAAACTGGAGAATATTGCTGTGTCAGTTGGTTTTTTTTCTCTATTTAAACTTTCTTTATTTAGTATATAGGCAGATTTGTTGCTTTGTTTACGTAGTTGCCATGGGTTATCAATGGTTGACTACCCATATGCTACTGTGTAACCTGGGTTGGATTAAATAAGTTGAACTGAATTGTTTATTCGCCTCTGTGCATTGGACAGACATAGATTAGAGGCCCATCCTATGTTTGTCCTTACAAATAACAACAGAAAACTCATTCTTTAAGATGGAGATATATTATAGATGAGCTTCCACCACCTTTTCAGTCATGATACTCAGGAGTGATCTTCGCATATCTAATATTAAAATATTTAAATAGTTCCCTCCGAGGGGTGCATCAGGGTCGTCACTCTCACCCTTTACAGACGCACTGAAAGGGAGGAGGTGGGGCGAGATAGGAAGTACCAATGACATCGTTGTTAAGCAATACAGTAAAACCTTAAAAGTTCGTTTACCAAGATACTAGTGCCTGGAGTTTGTGCGATATCAGTTCTTCAGTAAAGGTAAAATTTGATATAGAAAATTATAAGGGACTCGATATCAGAGCCTTATAACAAGTAGATCTACCCGGGAGTTTCGAATGCCAGCAGTTCGAGTTAGTGAGTTCTTTTTGTAGAATCTAACAAAACTGGATAAGCGAGAGAAGAACATCAAGAAGATCTCATTTGTGGAGTCAATCAAGAGTCACGTTTCGGGCACTGCCGGGCACAACGTTCGGCACACAATGTGGCTGTTGGGGGGTTCCGGCGCCGTGTTAATTACAAAAGTAAAGTTATGCCGGTGTTGACAAGGCACTTTGTCCATGTCGGTGCCCGCTAAATTCTCGTCCGTGTTGATTCGCCTTTGACAACGCGTGTTGGGTGAGTAAATATGGCTGAGGGAGGATAAGTGTCCGGGGTTGCTGTGGGGTGGACGGAGCCGGAAGAATGACTTGTGGTCACTTGCCAGTTAGCATGTAGGTAAAGTTTTGCATCATTAATTTTGATGATGGAGTTGTCAGTGGACGAGACAGTGTCATGTGTTGAGGTGAAACATAGCCTGGTCACCAAAGTGCAGACCTTATTTAGTCTTTGTTTGCTTGTGTCCTTGTTTTAATTTTACTTCCGTTTTTTTTTTGTATGGTGATTTGGTGGAAAAGGAGGAGGGGGAGGGGGTCTATGGATGAGTATGAAGGCCGACTACTTGGTGCTATGAATCTTCAAGTTTGAATACAGGCCGCCTTTTTAATGAGCAGCATCTTCCACAGACTGAGCAAGAGACAGTCCCAGACAATGAACCACGACTTTTCTAAGTCACAAAAAAGTCGTTCTCGCATTTTCATGGGTCAAATTAGATCTACAAGGGTATGATTTTGTTAATCATATTATGCTTGTAAATTCGTTAAAACCTTTGTGACAAACAACTTACTTGTAGAGTATGAAAACAAAACTTAAAAGTAGTTCCCACCTAACATTAACAAGCAGACAACAACCAAGGTTGACGACGAGCCGTTGCCAAACTTTGTTCTCAAGAATAGAATTCTAAAGCCTCTAGATCTGATCTGGATATAGCCCCAGATAGAGAGGAAGATCGTTCATCAGACGATGAACTGCTTGTAGTACAACTCTGCTAGCATGATTTTCAACAATGGGTTTGGTTATTGAACCCCGAAAGCAAATGCAAACACCACACGGCCAAAATGACAAAAACATAGATATACATGTCCTACAAAAAAAGGTAGGGCATTCCCTCTAGTTAGTTTATAATCTATCTGCATGATTACATAGGATTCCATCACTGCAGCATGGCCGTTGCATTAAGGATAGAACTTAGAATCTGAAAGACCTTACAGTAGTTCGAATCACATAATAAAAATATCTACAGATGGGATAAAACCAGGTCTGAGGTAAAAGATATTGCCATTTCATGCAACCATGCCGAACACATTGTTCAGTTTCAGGCACCATTTGAGCCACATATATTTATATAGATCTAAAGTATGGTCAGCGTAGTGATTAGCAAACATTCAAAACTAGCCTAATGAACCATTGGCAACAACGTCAAAAGGAGAAATTGTATAATTCTGTAATTTAAAGTGAGAACGAACAGAATTAAAAATACAGTAGGCGCCAAATACCACGTTGAATCTGTGTTGTTATTCATATAATTAGACCATTAATTAGACCATCAATCAGAAGCAGAGTTTCGGTGGCCATTCGCATGTATCAGTGGTCATTTTATAAATTTTTCTCCGCTTACACTGAAATTCCAATTGAGGGTGAGAAGAGGAGGGATAATTATGCAGTGTCGGATCCTTGTGGGAGGAGTGGGGAGGCAGGAGGTAATAACTCGGCAACCGCCTTCTTTCCGGGATCAGTTACTCCTCCGGTTGTATTCTCCTTTCTCTCTCTCTCTCTCTCTCTCTCTCTCTCTCTCTCTCTCTCTATCTCAATCTCATCGATGTGAAGTAGCTATTTATTTCTAAGAGAAGTGAAGGGGTAACAGTGTGTAACTCCCTTACCC
>JAWQUT010000216.1:986951-989451 GCA_033807755.1 Ellobium chinense
TTTTCCTCCAGTCCTTCTTCTCCAATACGGTCCCAGTCACTGAGCAGTAAATTACGTCGCAGAACCAACAATAGCATACATAAAATGCGGCAACGTGAATTGAGGTTATCGCTAGGATAAATTCTCTATTTTACTATCTTGTATACACGCCCCCAAGAGACGCATCTGTGTTCACACCTTCAATATGCAAACAGTAAAAAAAAGCGCATGGGCTGCGTATCAAAGGTGCGTGGTAACATATAACTCTGTTGTTGCTACATAATATGAGCACTCTACATCAGCTTTCTCTCTTTCTCTTCTCTGTCTGTCTGTCTGTCTGTCTGTCTGTCTGTCTGTCTGTCTGTCTGTCTCTCTCTCTCTGTCTCTCTGTCTCTCTCTCTGTGTCTCTCTCTCTCTCTCTCTCTCTTTCTCTCTATCTATTTCTTTCACTGACTTTCACGCATAAAACTTACACAGAGACCAAATGAGGAACATGGCAAAGGCAAGAACGAATAATTTAATGTTCTTGGCTAATACCTCTCTTTCTCTCCCTCCCTCTCTCTCTCTCTCTCTCTCTCTCTTTTCTCTCTCCCTCCCTCTCTCTCTCTCTTTTTCTCTCTCTTTCTCTCTCTCTCTCTATCTATCCGCCTGCTGCCTGTCTGTCTGTCTATCTGTCTGTGTCTCTTTCTTTCTCTCTTTGTCTCTCTCTCTCTCTTACACACACACACACACACACACACACACACACACACACACACACACACACACACACACACACACACACACACACACACAGAGAGAGAGAGAGAGAGGGGGGGGATATACACTCATACACGCTCGAGTCATATAACCATATTCATTACATCTGGAGTATGTGGGTCAAAACAAAGTGTGAAAATATAAAACACCCTAGCAATGCTATATTTTTTTCTCTCTTTGCCTCTCTCAATCTATTACACGAAAAAAAAAGCATCCAAAACACAAAAATGATCTATAATAACAGATACTCATCTTCACACACGTGGGCATACGCACATGCGCAAACACACTTGTAACTTCAATAAAATTGTTTGATATCTTAAAATACTAATCACAAGTTTCACCTTGCCTAAAAAAAAAGTGTTCCTGTAATATACTGCACTTCACTGCATTAAAATATAGCCATAAATACGAAGATACGATGATAAAAGGCAGTATCTAATATTATCTGTATATTCAGGTTTCACATCTAGGAATTTAAGAAAGTCACTGATTCTGTTTATTGTGCGCTAAAACTCTTCATAAACCTTTTTATATAATATGGTGGAGGATCCGCTAAATCGCAGCTAGTCCTGGTTGGGAAAATTGCTGATGATGGGAAATATAGGAAATACAGTAGTCTGATATCAAAACTCTGTTACGATTATGCAGATTGTTAAAAAGCGGAGTCGCTATTTTCCAAGAGATTTCGATAGCTGTTATTTATTACATACAGAATTAAGATTAAAGACACCATACTATACATGTACATTTAAAAGCCCAAAATGAGTTTGTTTGATGGTGTCATACGGTTTGTACATCTCGTTTATCAGACGATATGTACAGTGAAACCTCGTTATACCGCCAAGCAAGGGGCAAACAGAAAAATGGCGGTATAACGAGAATGGCGGTACAACGAAAATACCATGTAAAACAAGGGAAATAAGTAATTTACCAACATTGGACTGGCTAACATGTCTAAAATAATGCAGTTATCTCCCTTTAAAACATTAACGTTAAAATTAAAAACGAGCAAGAACTAAGGATTGGAAGCGTCTGTGTCAAGTTGGAGAATGATAAGAAAAGAAGTTGACTACTACACATTACACATCCGGGTCGGAGAATCACACGAGCGCTAGGCCTACGTCATAGATCAATGTGTGCTGTTTGCATCGTACCCCGCGACCGGTGCGAACCAGTTGAAGCATCACCTCGCGCGCGCTTACGTTCGTTCGCAAACTCTCTAGGCCTATTGAGCGAGAGGAGATTGAACTGTGACCCGCCTTTCCCACTGCATGCCCCATCAGTAGGCCTATCAGGACTTCGCTTCCAAAAAGCGAAGAGTGTGTAGTAGGATTGCTGTTTGAGTAACAAGCACAGACTGTGGCGCCAAGTGATGTTCCGTCTGTTAGCTGGATTTAGGTAGAGGTGGGGAGTGGGGAGTGGGGGTTAAATTTACGTTGGCGGTATAACGAGCAATATTTACTATACTCAAGTTATAAATGTAACAGTTAAACTGTTGGCGGATGGCGGATGGCGGTATAACGAGATTTTTAGTGACTTTGTATAGGTGTCAGATCCGTTCCACGGCGAAAAGCTGGCGGTATGCGGGAATGGCGGTATAACGGGTGGCGGTATAGCGAGGTTTCACTGTATATAACAATTTAATATACGACATACATAGTTACAGATAATTATAAATCGGTATGAAACAACGTAACGTTAGTCGTTGTAAACAATGTATTGTCCCCCCTATCATCTCTTCACATTCCCCGTGGTAGTG
>JAWQUT010000216.1:994451-1009820 GCA_033807755.1 Ellobium chinense
TTATGCTGTCGGTGTAAGATTATTTGTCTTTTGCCACACTCCGCAAAAACAGCGTACATCTTACCCCGGTTAATCACAACATTTTTAGTCAACAGAATACATGGATTATATTTGCCATTTTGAAATCATCCGATAATCACAAATAGAACAGCATGGCCGTTTAGTTACGACATTCGATAGAATGACATCGGTGGCTTCCGCTTCCTTTTTAATTCAAAGAAGAAAGTCTCGGTGCCGCACTGATTTTGGCACGCTATGCCATAAATGAATGGTGAGTGACCGAACTTTGGCACCCCTGGGCGAAAAGGGCCGGGCTACGCCACTGATTCCATGTCTTGCTTCCTGATTGTTGAACACGGGAATTTGCCCCACATTCATCAGTGAACAGAACTGACTCCTGTCAAAGCTGGAGCAAACTATATTTACTTTTCTCTCTAACTATTTGAACAAGGAATCAGGTTACACCAGGTTATGCAGATGTTTTCATCTAAAAGCAAGCCGCCCATTGACATATCGACCTGCTCGCAAGAGGTCTTCGCATAGAACTATTAGACCCATTTGCCCCACTTCGTCAGAATTGGGAGCCAGTCTTGTGTTTTAGTTGCTATCATGTGAGGGCATTAGGTAAAAACATGGGTCATTGTAAATTCCTAATGCGTGTTAGTGGACAGCGAAAACCACTCTATAACCTAGGATAACTTTATGGGTCATGTTATACTTCTCTGGGATCATCGGCAGAATGGAGATTGGACGGCCGTTTACCCATACATGAGAATAGTGTAGCTTCAACACAATGGTATTGTCCTTATACTTTGTTCACACTAGAGACAGGACAGGAAAAATAAATATGTGTTTTTCTTTTGGATCATGTCGTATGTGAATAAGCGACAGGAAATGGTGGGAGATTGTGAAAATCAGAAGCGAAGGATAATGCGACAGGTGTAGAGAAAGACTGCAATAGGAAGATGAAAAAAGGTTAATGAAGAGAGGAAATAAACAGGAAGAAAGACGACATTACATGTAAATGGGAGAGAGGAGGAGGAGAGAACGGGACAGAAGACAAGAGAAAAGAGATGAGAAAAGAAAGCGATCAAAATGGAGTAAAGAAAAAGTAGGAGAAGAGAGAGAGATACAAAAAAAACCAACCGAACAGTGTTCTATGGCGGAAAGGGGGGGGGGGNGGGGGGGGGGCGAGAAAAAAGACTAATGGAGAGTTGGTCAGTAGAGAAGGAAGAAAAGAGATGAAGAAAACAGGAAAACACAAGAGAAGAGACAAAACAAAGAAAGGGAGGGGGAAGAGAAGAAGAACGAAGAAATGAGAGAACAAAAAGACAAGCTTCACATTCCAGTAGTATTCTTTATATTCCAAAGCAAAGTGGTCAAAAAAAAAAAAAGGACTCGCTACGGCATAAATAACTGTAAGCCCAAGAAGTGCATAACGTACCACACTTGAGTGAAATTTCACGGCAGCCAAACTAACAACACGGAATGCACTTTGTCTGGCTTGAAGCTAGTCAGAGAAGAGAGCCCGTATTGGAACACACACACCAAACAGTGGCATTCACTTCGCTGAGGCGGCGTTAAGCCTTTGATCTCACAAAACTGCTAAAAACATAGCCAAAAGGACTTTTAATCTTTCAGAATTGCTGAAAGTGATCGTGAGCGAAGGTATATTATTCTGAAATTGTGCAGTTGGCATATACGAGCACACTGTACTGTTTAATAGTTTAATAATTACGCGATNCGGGGAACGGAACGCAGTTCCCTATTTTGGCACTGAACGGAGAACGGAACGCAGTTCCCGATTTTCCGTGAACGTGCCCAACCCTGCCGAAAACAACCTAGTATTCAAAAATGTTATTCTTAGGTTTTTACTTAAATTGTTTTGTCTTTGTTTTCAGTACAGACTAAAACTGCATGTTACAGAGCATGAATTTGCAGTTATTATTGAAACATCTATGGCCGTTTTTGCATACCCCACCTTTTCATTATTACAAGACTTAGTAGAAAGCCCTTCTTTCTTCACTGCTACGTAAAATCTAACTTATCACAACTACAACCTGCATCATAGGCCATTGCAAAAGTTAATGACAAGGATCAAAGATCAGTGGAATGTGTTTTACTCCAGTACGGAATTTTTGTGAGGCAATGAGCGGAACCTGACCTCAGAAAATTTGGAATTTCATGAGTTACACCCGAAGTAGGACCTCGGCAATGATGGCGGTCACTATCAAAGATTTCAAATTTGTCAGTGGATTTTTTTTTAATCAACGATCATCTTGTGTTGGAGATGGATGTGGTAACGATGAGAAGCGGTATGTATGCTAATAAATGAGGGTTAGACTTTAGTGTAGCAAATACTACTCGCAAGTCAGTGCACTCATTTCTAGCTCCACCGCATCGGCCGCAGCCATCTTTGCCATCTTGCCATCTTCCGTTGCTTTCAATCTGCTTGAGACTGCCCAAAGATTAAAAAAGACCGCCCCTTTAGCCCTTGTGATGCGGTGATAGAATTTGCTCTACCGTCCGCTCACTTCGCTGGAATACTGATCTCCTTACCGAGCTCTGAGCGCGGCGATAGAACTTTGCACCCCAATACCACCTGACCGACCGGCAGACAACACGTGTAACGGTCATTATCCGTAACAATGGCCACGCAGCCAGTGGAAGGCAGGACCTTGGGAGCCTTCAGCTACGAGAAATAATATCGTGCTGTTGTACCTGTGAAGACCAAACGCACGTAACCTAAGTGACCTCTCATATGCTCGTAATCTCAAACCATTGCACTAAAGATAAAAAAAAACAAAAAACAACTGCTTATCATTGCTTGTTGACAGTACCAGGTACAGCAATTATATAGAAAGCAAGATTAATGCATCTTTGATGTAGAGCTAGTTCTGCCTAATCGCAGTTCTTTTTATATGCAGTTTCCACTTAATCATATGTCTTTTTTTAAATGTTATACATTTCATACAATTCAGTTTTTTACATAACGTGATCATAACTGGAAACTTGCAGTGTACCTTTTAACCTGAACAATTTTTGTGTTCTTGAACGGAGCCAAATGTTCAATAACTGTCGCTCTTGGTCGAATCATAAATCTTTCGGTCGCACATGTTATGAAAAATATGGTGCAATAAAATTTCCCATAAAAACCGACGCGGAAGACACCCTTGCGAGCCATTACCTCCATAATCATATTTTTCACTGACATTTTATGGCTCAGAAATATAACAATCAGAGTTCCAGACCCGAATGCACTGCTCATTGGCAGATTAGACCTACTTTTTTTTNGGGGGAGGAGATGGGGAGTGCGAGGAGAGGATTTCTACAATTGTAAATAATGATTTATAGAATATGCTCGAGTCTTCATTGCGCAGGTTGTTTCTTTCCCAGCGATGATAATCTATATATTACTTGACAGAATTCTTTCTGAAGAGTATTGTGGGGACTTCCTCGATCTTCTTCCCTCTCTATAGACTTTTATTAGCTACAAGATAGTTCTACCCTAGATTACCCTAGAGGATACTTGTTCACGACAGCGATCTGTGTATAGATGGAATCAGAGAAAGAGGACATCCTGGCTGGGTTCACAGCGTGGCCCTGGGGTCCAGAAGTGCTCAGTACTCCTTCTCACAAGCCTACAAGATAGCTCTACCCTAGATTACCCTAGAGGATACTTGTCCACGAGAGGGATCTGTGTAAAGACGGAATCAGAGAAAGAGGACATCCTGGCTGGGGTCCAGCAGTGCTCAGAACTCCTTCTCACAAGCCATGCTAGATTTCATTCTCTGGTGTTGCTCATTTACATCTGACAGATTCCGTACCTTGCCTCTCCCTTCCACCTCGCTTTACTACCACTCTCTGCTTCTATCCTCCTCTTCTTCAATCGCTGCACTGTTTCACTTTGCTCTTCTGTATTTCGCTGTTCCCCCAGTATTGTCAACATTCATTCTCATCCCCTTGTAGGCTACTGGTTATTGATCTATTGGCCATTGGTCATAGGTCATAGGTCATAGGTCATAGGTCATTGTAAGGCATTATGTTATTATTAGTATATTATACAACAATAAATGAGGCAGGAGCATAATTGGTTTAAAGATCTCTGAATTACCAAAGTCAATAGTAGCAGGGTATAAAATCTATAGGAGATTGTGTAGAAATGATCTTATGATTTGAAATCACATCGCAAAAGAAGAAAAAATTGAAATGCAGTCCTGAATTTGTTAAAACAATAATTTCATCTTTAACAAGGTACACATGTACTTATCAAATGAGTACAAAACATCGAGGTTTCGCCATACACTTTTTCCAAGCACCAACAGATTAGCTTATATCGAGATTCTACAGTACTTTAAAAAAACAAAACCCAACTTTGTTGCAGTGCTTTGTTACAGAGTCCATATTGCCTATATTTAAATTTCATGATACACTTAAACACCTCACATAATCGATATTATGAAGTTGTCACTTGAGCTATAAATTTTTACACGCAAACACATAATAAACTTAGGGGAATAGAGCAATGTTATGAGAAAAGTCTGGTGTTTAGCTGCCGATAGAAAAAGAAAAAACAAATGCCAAAGTAGATCAAATTCATTTCATGGCGCCCTTGTATACAGCCTGATGTTCTCTGAGTATCTATATTATGGATTATTCTCTCGAGGCTTTCAACGTTTCTGAGATGAAGAGGAAAAAGAAGAAGAAGAAAAAAAAATAAGAAGAAGATAAGAAGATAATGATGATCATCATCATGGTGGATATAATCCCTTCAGCTGTGAGCAATACGTTCGTGACAGTCCATCGCCTCTCGGACAAATGTACGTGTCCCCTTCTCAGTTGTGTTTTCGACATGTAAAGTGTCTTAGTTGGGGGTTGTGGAAGAGACCGGCACCGCAGGTCTGTCAGAAGTGGGCAGTGGAGCAGTGGCCGTTGAACTGACTCCGGTGGTGGATACATTGCCGACAGTTTGGTTAAAGCATAGGGCTAATAGTTTCTGAGATAGCCAACCTCATGCATCATTGATTTAGACAAGGGGGCGCAACGAGAGTGGCCTTTTTTTTTTTTTCTGCTGCTGTCGCTTGTAAAATTGAGACTTTGGCGTAGACGGTGCTTTTTCCGTAAAAGGACAGAAGTGCAGTCTATTTTTGAGAACTTGCGCATTAACCATGGGCTCGCCTACCATCTAAGAATTACATTAACTTTGCATGCGGAACGCTACTAAGGGTGTATTCGGCGCTATGTATACTACTGATATCCTTACGATAGTAAGAGATCTCAAATGTTAACGCTCAAACTCTTAACAAACTCAAGAGATCAGGATCAATGAACTTAGTCTCAAAGGGCGATAACTATAACTAAGGATCCACTTTTAACAAGACTGATGCACACGCATATCTTTCGCAAATGTCCATTATCTCAACTACTTAAATTTTTTAAAGAAGATGTAACTCTTATATCAGGGACCTTTCAAACGTCTCTTCATGATCTAAAAAATCTGAACTTGTGACAGTATGTACTTAAGGTGTTAGCTAGTCTACTATTACACTTTTTACTACATAACAATGACTCTGCGCTCCCCTTGTCCGAACGAATAAAAACATGAAGTACAAACACGCTTTTAAGTGTTGGAGTGTGGGGCGTTCGCTATCTGAACGATTTGTTTGACAAGTAAATTTTTTCCCCCTTTTTTTAGGTTTCGCAGTATCATGACAAAAAGTCATAACTGCGGTGGATCATTCAGGACATATGCGACGTTTCAGTGTAAGCAAGCAGTGCAGATGTTTACCCAGGGGGAACGAAATAAAATGTCAATGACTTCTTTAATGGTTGGAATCCAGAAACACTCGATCATAAAATCGAAACTGCTGTGTCGTTCTTAAGTTTGATAAAAAAGAAAAAAAAGAATGTGGAGTGAATAACGATCGAAGATGTTTCCCTTCTTATAAAGAAAAAAGATATTCCTTAGCCGATGTCGCCACCATTAGTTAAAGAAAGAAAGAAAGAAAGAAAGAAAGAAAGAAAGAAAAAAAGAAAGAAAGAAAGACAGGAGGAACGAAAGAATGACAGAAAGAACGAGAGAGAAGAAAGGAAGAAACAAAGAGGGGAGGAAAGAAAGAAAGAAAGAAAGAAAGAAAGAAAGAAAGAAAGAAAGAAAGAAAGAAAGAAAGAAGGAAAGAAAGAAAGAAAGAAAGAAAGAAAAAGTGTTTAGATCAAAGATCCCCCACACAACATAAAACTTTCCCATGCCCCATTATGGAGTCATAAAATCTGGAACGTTAAAGAAACTTTAATGGCGCCGCTTTGCATCAACATGCCACTAAAAAGGACAAAAATAACCGGACGACGCTGTTCGCTAAATGGAAAATTCGCATTGAACAAGGTGCCAGAATAGACGCAATTCACAGCCCACAATTTGAAACAATAGAACTTGATGGCTCATGAAATAAAAAGGCGAAAAAATAATAAAACCACAGCGATGCATGAGATCGTTGTTTTTTTCTGCACTTCAGTTCATTTCAAGGCGGAACACAAACAAAGTTAATTATAGGCTGCACGCAAGAAACTCTAGCTCCAAAGAGGCTGTTGTGGAGAAACGGAAACACGGGAAGTGTTTTCGAAATATTGCGTAAAGTGCAGTCTGGGTGTGGGAAGCACTTTCTCTTCACAATGCTGCCTTCATAAAATGGGCTTAGCCAAAAGTTCGTAGATTTGTGATTGACGGTAATGATAAAGATGAAGATGAAGATGATGATGACGATGATATTTTCATTTTATATTTAACCTCATGAAGAATCACATTTTTCATTCGAAAATTCTTAATTATTTTATATCATAATGTAAGTCCATTTTGAATTTTAAGTATGACAGTGTATTTCTTAATCCTTCGCTAGTTTGGACAAAACTTTTGAATTTTTTAAAATGTGTTCCAAATGATGATGATGATGATGATGATGATGATGATGATGATGATGATGATGACAATGATGATGATTACTTTTAGTTCATTTATTTTCTGCATCTGAGGAAGGACGCCAGTTCGAAAATTAATGTATTGAATTTATTAACTTCTTGTAGTTTTCCTTATCGTGTATATCCTGCACTGATTAATGCTTTGTAAATAATGATGATGATAATGATATCAATAGAAATGATGATGATAATGATATCAATAGAAGTGATGATGATAATGATATCAATAGAAATGATGGTAATACAATAATAATAATAAAGATAATACTGATAGCACTATTAAGAGGAAACTATATAGCTCTAAAGAGATTGTTGTAAAGAAACGGAAGCGTAGAAAGAGTTATCGAAATTGCGTAGTGTTTTTTGGATTTGGAGACCAATTTCACGTCATACTGTTATTCTCATATTAAAAGTGTGGCTAAAAGTTCGAAGATTTATAATAACAATGATGATGATGACACTCGAAACAAATATAATCATACCGTCGACTTCGCTTTATTGCAACTTCACAGTAATATTGGCAAGATTGAGTTTAGTGGGAGATTGTTAATGTAAAGGGCTGTTTATAGTCGAGTTTTACATGATTTGTCCTCCTGAGATATGCTATCGTTAAACAAAACGTGGGAGTAAGCAAACTGCCATTAAACGGACTAGACTGTAATAATCATACACTTGTAAATCATAAGGCTTGGCGAAAGAACTTGAGAGTAGTGATCATAAACCTTAAGAAACCAAATCTTTCAGCTGAAACGCTTAGAATGGGCTATAAACAGTAATAAAGAGCTGGCCCATGACCACATATCTAGCATGGTGCTACCAGAATCTGCGCTTCTAGGATAAAGCTTGTCCGAATCTCCCAGAATCTAGTATTACGAAGATGGAATCAAAATAAATGCTTTTATGGACGATGAGTGTTATGTGTGTTTGTGTGTGTGTGTGTGTGTGTGTGTGTGTGTGTGTGTGTGTGTGTGTGTGTGTTTATTATGAAAAAAATCTGGATTATTATCGAAGAAATTGCCCAGGTGCGTAGACACCAGTCTTGCGCAGATACAGGTCAAATGACTGTACTTATAATCAAATATTACGACAGCAGGGTTGAAATTACTTTTAAACTATCTAAAGGAGGAGGGGGACTCTGGGAGTCTGACAGAATGAAAGGGCCTCATAGAATTTATGGAATTTATCTAGGCTTTCATACTTTGTGTATTTTTTATATTTTACTTAACTTAACCCTTTCAATCAATTTGACTTGTAGACCGGCCAAAACGAAGACGTGCAGTTTCTACATTTTGGTCAGTATCTTTACGGCTATGTATCCTCCTCTAACCTCGTGTACACTTGTACTGTACTTGATCGGAATCACCAATATATCTGTGTGTGAATAGTTTCTAGTGTGAGACTGTTTGGTGTAATCTTTTAGCAAGGGACAGGCCTAACCAAATTTTAATCTGGCACTGTCCAAAAGAAAGACAGCCCATTTCTCTTAATCCCAACTTCTGGGGAGCATGGAAAAAGTTGTGATTAAAAAGCATTGGAATTATACCATGACGTTTATTATAGTAATATAACAAGCTTAACATTTTGTGATGCAGGGGTATTACTATTTTGAGCGGAGGCCGCAATCGATTAAGCGATGTCGAGTATAGCAGATTATTAGACACGAGCAACAATAACTATTACGCGGAGAAGCATAGAGGTAAGATTGTAAGTTTACTGATTACAACTGTAGGAAATCAGTCCCTTTGATCTAAAGTTTTTAAAAAAGGCAATAAATTCATGGCCGCCTACCTACCTATAGTCTAGTTTCACAGAGGAAAAACAGATCGTTATATTAGAAAATGATCATAAATTCGTGACAAAGCAGAGCGGTTAGATTGTAGTGGTACTGGTTAGTTCCTTAAAATTTTTTAGTAGAGGCATAGCCACGACCAGTTATCACAAAAGAAAATACCAGATCATTAGATGGCTGGAGTGATAATGGTTACGTGGCTAAGCAGAGAGATTAGAGTGTAATGTTAGTGATTAGAATTGTAACGAACCAAAACTTTCAGTTAAGACAGTTGAAAGGAACGATAAACATAGTTTGAGAGCTTGCGCATTAACGATGGGATCTCTTACCATCGTAAGAATTACATGAGGGCACTGGTGCTGAATGCATTCTTAGTAGCGTTCAACATGCAGAGTTAATAGAGAACTTGAGCATTTGCAATGGGATCTCATTCCATCGTAAGAATTACATTAGCTCTGCATGTTAAACGCTCGATAGTGCATTCAGCACCGATGCACGAATGTAATTCTTACGATAATGAAAGATCCCATCGTTAGTGGGCAAGCTCTCAAATGTAATTCCTGCGATGATAAAGTGATCCCACCGTTAATGCAGAAGCTGTCAAATATCACATTCACACCCATATTTTGATAATCACGAAGTAGCAGTTCCTCAGACTACTTGCATGTCATCAGCGAGAGACGTCTCTCTCTTCCTTTACCGCCCCTTCCTCTCCCATCTGCAGTCTGAAGTTTCCCGTGAGCAATGAGTACCCTCTCCTATCCTTATTATCAATATATCTTTTTAAAGAGTACCAAAAATCTCAAATAAACAATACTGATAAAGACGACACTCTTACGGTCTTGTTTCAGGAACCTTTGAACATTATAAAGCCTAAATAACTAACTACTGAATGTAAGCCTACATCCCTTTATACCGCAGTCTACTACAACTGACTCCGCTTAAACGCAATCCAGAAAATCACAGCCTCCGCATAATCGCAACATTGTCCACACAGCATAGTGCTACGTTTCTGTAAAACGTCACTAGATAATCGCAACTCCTTTCAATCGCAATTTTTCCATACTCCCGAGAGTTACTATTAAGCAGCATTTTCTGTGAGATCCGTATCTCGCCATGGCCAAACAGCATAAAGACAAAAAAAAGGAACGGAACACCAGCACTGTAGCCACTGCCGCATAATGTAGACTCTCTCTCTTTTCCATATTGTCATTAACGAGGAATACCCGTGCAAAGAGCGTATCTTTCCTATATAAGTCATATAATGATACGGTCTTTCCGCAGGTACCCCTAATTTGCTTATTGTTCCTCTCAAAGCCCATTCGCCTTTTGTGTTTTCCTTCTTCTTCTTTCAGCCTTCTTCTTATCCTTAATTCTTCTTCTTTTTCTTTCTTCAACGCCGTCATTTAATTTCCGCGGGCGCTTTCTTTGTGTTCTTTTATTTCTCCATTTTTAAGGTTCCCTTGGTCGTCGTCTTTTTCTTCTCCTTCTTCTTCTTTCCACTCCTCCTCCTTCTTCTCCTCCTCTTTCCTCTCTTGTTCTCGTTCTTCTCCTTCTTTCTCCTTCTTCTCCTCCACTTATTCTTGGTGCCAATCATTATTACTGCAGCCCATAGCAACGTGCACATTTCGATCGTCCAAGAAAAAAAAAAAGAAATCTGCCCTCAATCACAACCTATGCAAATTGGTGCCAACACAATCAAGGCATTATTTAACCAGGGCTCTAACTTATAATGGAAATAAGGAGTCAGCGAGTTCTTTAACTAATGACTAAGATAGCCAAAGAAAACAGAAGGCGCCGAGGGAGAGAAATTGGCCAGAGAAAGAGCCAACCACAAATGAAATGAAAATGAGTTTTGCTATTTCATTCAAAGATTACAATCTACAGCATTAATATATTGGCTACATTGTTAGGCTTTCATTGTCGTCATTTTGTGTATGGTTTGACATCATTATGAGTATGAAGAGGCTATCCTCGGACAGCGGACTCCGTTCACTATGGCTGTATCGCCCATATCATACTCAAAATGATGTCAATTTACACTCGAAGAAGACCAGCTAAACGTAACCCTGGGTTGCGTTATGTGTTTTAAACACTGACTGCAATACCTTCGGAACGAATCTACTATCCACAAGACACTTAAATTAGGGACGGGTGGAAATAGCAGTTGAACGTTATTCACTATTCATCGTACAGTATAATCTACTTTGCTGGTGCCCTGAACTTCAACGGCTGGAAAGCTCAGTGCTCAGAGAGCACTCGGTTGTAGAACCTGGTGGTTTGGTGTTCGATTTGCATTAGTTTTTTTTTCTCTTTTTAACGAATGAGGAACATAAAGAAACAGTCTGTCCCGCATCTTTTTAGTGTTATCCACATGGTTTCTTTTGTTCAGACGTCATTAAATGCCACGATCTAATTATGGAAGTATAATAAAAACCACCGTAGACACCAGATTCGCATCCTTGAACTTTCCTGATAAGTATGAAGATGCCAATAATACCTGACATATAGTATCTATTTTTAAATTAAATAGTCCCTATAAAATCAGCTGGCCATGTGGGCGGGGATGTGTCGGACTCGAATTTCAAAGGCTTAGATACATTTGGAGACTCAAAATAGTAGATGAGGTTTAGCCACTCAAGTATAAACTTTGTGGTTGTTGCTGGGTGGGTAAGTTTACAGTGTTTACTGAGTGAAAAGGCCTAAAATATTAGGTAGCCTTCTTTACTGCCTGAGTTCTCAAAATTTAATTGGTTTAAGGACATTTTTCTGTGTGTCAAAATTTGGAGGAAGAGGTAAATAATAAATTTGGAAAGCATTCTGGCGGTGGACCCCTGGAGTACAAAGACTTTTATAGTCAACATTCGAAAATAAAACAACATTGGCATCTTTATAATTAAAAAACTAACCCAAGCTATGGATGGGAGGGTCCCAGGTTGTTGCCGATAAGAGTAAGGAAGGACGTACATACGTCACACATAACCAAAGGGTTAAGCTAATAGCTTGTTTAAGGCAAGAGGCAAGAGGTAATGGCAAACTTGCAGGCCGTAAGACAGGCAAACTACTAGGTAACTTATAAATGAACAAGACATTGTAGGTAGTCAGGCATGGAGGAAATATGGAGTTCAGAGAGTTTCTCAAAAGAAAAAAAAAAACCCACGATCTTCACGATCTTTCAGGAACTTCTATATTATAAGATCTAGTATTTTGCTATCTATGTAATGTTGCATTTAAGCGGAAATTTCGAGTAAGTGGGAGCTGCGAGTAAGCTGACGGCGATAAACAAAGTGGATTGGTATCTGAATTCTGAAACCTTTGCGATTTAAAGTGCGTTTAGGCGGATTGCAACTACGCGGGTTCGACTGTATCTACTACAAGCCCAAAATGGAAGTTTGAAATTGGCCCGCGCGTGCAGCGCACCGTTACATTCCGCAAGCACAGGGGCATGTGAAGCTTGAGGCGTGGGGAAATACCGTCAATTAAAAAACATCGGCAAAGCTGGATTGGTTCCCATTGATTTTCAATCATCGATGGCATTTTTATCGAACCGGGCGAAAATTACATTTGGTGACTGGGTGATTCGGGACGTCATAAATCTATTGGTATCGGACTGGAGGAAGAAGGAAGGGGGGNGGGGGGGGGGGGAGGATGAAGCGGTGATGATGATGTTGGGATGGGACGGATGATGAGGGCATTGACTTCAGGACAAATGTTCCGACAGCAAGAATGGTTTGCTCAGAAAGTGAGGGCTTGGCTTCTAGCGTGAATTTTTAATAGATTCATGCAAACTAAGAAAGCAGGTTATGTCACTAAAAGTAATGCATCAATTTAAAGTTCAAGGGTTTTTTTAAAGATATCCCTAGTTAATGCGAAGAAAATTCAGCTTCGTAAATGCGGTATTATTCTAAATCAGCGTACTTTAATTTTGAAAAGTATACAGTACAGTAGTACACCGATTCTACCCATCGTTGTCTTATGTTTTTTTTTTTTTTTCACAATACTGTGAGACTCGGACGGAAAGAGAGCAAAAAGCCGAGCAGGACTGGGGGCAAGCTTAATATGGATTTCATAACAGAGGAAGGAGGATTCAAGATAGAACAACATGAAATTGTCCACATATCGTCTGTATCATCAGACAAAAAATACACTGCAAATCGAAAAAGAAATGTGTTGTCTTCTGTCAAAACCGGGAGAAAAGCTCGGCAACATGGCGGCAATCATCTTCTGTTTCAAATTTGTAAGTGGAACTTCTTATTAACGGCGTTTTGTCGGAAGAGGATGTGGCAAGACACAGCGGTGGTCTGTTTGTTAATGAATGGGGCAAAGATGTAAGTACATAGCAAACACCACTCGCAAGTCAGTGCATTGTTTTCTGTCTCTTCCGCATTAGTCACAGATATCTTGGCTTACCTAGAGACTGATACTTCCTTCGCTAAGGGGGATGTGTGGCTTGCCATTTTGTCAGATTGCAGGTTTCAAACATACACAGCTCACTAGTTACTTCCAGCCATCTCTCTATCGCCCTAATTCCAATTTCTCACGCACTAACCTAATCACCTGGACCGGCAAGCTGTAGTCTTCCGCATGAGTGCCAGTTCTAAATGGCGAAAGTGGTGAGTGCTGAGTGGCCCTGAACCATGTGTATCGGCGCGTGAGTAACTTGGTCATGCCCCATTGTGACGGCTGAGTCACAACAATGAGTTTCGATTATGTGTGCATCTGATTGCATTCTGTGGCCAGTTTTACATCATTGTTCAGTGTAACTATGTATGGTGGGGACGAGATTCCAGTCATGGTAAAAGGGTGTGTACAGTCTAGGGCAGATAACTCCCTGGTACCTTGATTGGAAGGGTGGCGAAACCTCATGAACATATATGTCCATATTTAGACGCGAGTTTTTCGATTGTTATTGTAAGGACAGACATGGGATGGGGCCCTGTCTGTCCAATAAATAGAGGTGAATAAAAAAGAATGTGTGGTGAGGATGACTGATTAATGTTTTAGTAGTGAGAAGTTGTGATGGTTGTTGTTGTTGTTGTTGTTGTTGTTGTTGTTGTTGTTGTTGTTGCTTGCTTGCTATAAGTATTGGTGGCTGTGGTAGGGTGGTGATAGTGATGGCACAGATATGAATGACTGATCTTTCCGAAAAAAACGATCATTTTCCACCCGGATAAATTAGGCCAAGCGAGGTCTCCACAGGGCTAAAGTAGGTCAGTGCAGACCACTTTTTATTTATTTCGCAGCTCTGTTTTCCAATCACAGTTTTTGTTTACCAATATCTATAAGTATTACTCGGTCATTCACGCTTTTGATTCTCACTGAGGCCATGGCATTAACGGCATTGTTTGTCCTGGCTGGCCGATTCGAAAGGGTAAATTGTGGTGTTGGTGGTGATAATGTTAGTTAATGTTAGTAAGAGTATCAGTTTCTGTTTTTAAACTCATAAAGTTTTTTTTGATTTTGTTTTATTGTATGAATGTAATGGACAAAGATTCAGTATCATTCTATCATTTCATTATTCAGATGAAATGTAGACCTGCATATTGGTTATCCGATACTCAGGCAATATAAGCAGTATGGAGGATTTTGGATCCTCCCCTGCTTGCACATATAGGGTTAACATCAAGAAATGAATTATGAAACAATGTTTTGATTTTACTGACCTGCTTTGAGTCCCTTGAAGAGCTTGGCCTTGCTTCTCAGCCACGGTACGAGTTGATGAATCTCGTGATCATAACGTTTTTCTGGGGGTTTAGAAATTACTCGCAGTGCCTTCTCGTACTCTTTCGACATGGTGGGGTTTTTAGTCGTCGACCTCAATTCAAATAGTCCAAGCCGGCACAGCACTTCCCTCTGTTGTAGTATTCCAGATTTTTAAGAATAAATTCAGACAACTTTCAAACCAACGTGCGAAAGTCGTAAAAACGATGTTAACCCTTTTGAGGTGTGACGTCACGTTGTGGTCGTCATGATGAGAGGGGACTGTAAGACTCAAATTCGTTGTGAGAATCTGCTTCAAGCTTAATCTTATAGAAATCTGAAATGGAAAGGAAGAAAATTTGAAACAGAGGGGATGAGAATATGGAAGAGAAAGGATGAAATTTTGAAATTTAGGTAGCAAAAGAACACGTTTTGTATGTGACATAAGTAACTTAATAAAATACAATGAATACATAACCACTGAGCGACCGGCACCATCGGCATCTACACCATAAGACAATCACTGCAGAGGACTGAGCACCTGTGGATCTGCCTAAAGTGCAAGTTGGGCCGGTTCTACTAATCAGTAACAAATAATCAGTGATCGATAATAACAGTTAAATGGGTGGTTGGATGATTTTGTCCGCATTAGAGTCCAGTAAAATGGGTTGCAAACATGGACCTTTCGATATGGGGGCTTTGGTTTGACTCGCGAGCTGGGCGGTTTACGTTGTGGTGTCCTTGGGAAAGACACCTCGCTTCCATTTCCTCACTCGACTCAGGTGTAAATGAGTACCTGGCTTTAGAGCTGGGGGGACCAGGGCGCTGCACCGCTGGCGACCAGCAATGACTTTGTTAGGCATTTCAATTGTGATATTATGTATTTACATGTATGATGTGTATTGTAA
>JAWQUT010000216.1:1016162-1026375 GCA_033807755.1 Ellobium chinense
GGCAAACCAGACCGGATACAAAGCATATTTTTTTATGTGAAAGGCGAAAATTTAATTCTGAAATACTGTAGACAAAATGTCGTTCTGTATGGTGGAAATATGCATGTATACTAGATATTCCTACTGCCACATGAAGCATGCAGAACATGCTAAAAATTTAAATGGGTGGATAACGCGTTTTGCCATGTAACCTTTCATATTACTATTGTTAACAAAACTGAATACAATTAAACATTAAAATAATCAGAAGATCCTCTAATATCAACAACTGGTGATGCTGATGCCGTTTAATTGCAAGTCTTCGAGAGCGTGGAGGACAATGCATTAGAAGGAGGTGCTACAGTTCAGTGGGTTATAAAAGGATAATATCGTATTCCGTCAGCTGAAAATTGGTTACGTTTGGTGGAAGTTGCCAATAAGTGTATACGCGGAGAAGGCGCTAATCACTTGCTTTAGTGTAAGTTACGAGTTCCAAGTGAAAAATTTGCAAAACCCGGCGCATCCCACAAACATATAAATCTAACTCAACAGAAGTTTTAAAAAACACAGGAAAATTGTGTCTCGCAGTTTTTCGGGATAAGTCAACAAAAGATTACTAAAAATATCTACCACCGACTATTAAATGTTAATAACTCAGCACTGAACAGGACCTTTGCTGTCATGGCTTATCTGAAAGCTTCCTCAGAACAAGACTTACTTTACCACTAGTCTGAATGTCTTTATCGCATACATATTTGAAGAGCCACTTTATATTTATCAAGTGGATGTAAAACATAGGCAATGATCGATGATTTCCTGAACGAAACAATCTCAAAAGTATAAGGAACTATTAAGTTCGTACTGATAAGCTGGATCTACTATCTGTGTTAGCGTCGGATTAAGCTGGAGCCGAGCCTGTGGCATCAGAGGCATATTTAAAGTCCGTGGGGCCTTAGGCAGGAGAAAGATGCGGAGCCCCATACTCTGGTCCGAAGAGAGAATGAATATGTGGTGTATAGGTGTGTGTGTGTGTGTGTGTGTGTGTGTGTGTGTGTGTGTGTGTGTGTGTGTGAGAGAGAGAGACAGAGACAGAGAGTAAGAGAGAGAGAGAAAGAGAGAGAGAGAGAGAGAGAGAGAGAGAACGAATATCAATAACTTCCCCATAGAAATTTTGTGTACGTTTGTACTGTCATCATGATAATAACTTATTTCATGAGGCGAAGGATGGTTGAGGGAGGAGGGAACTGTAACGTACACACACACTGCGGACGCTCGCCTGCTATAGTGCGGTCACAAATCTCGTCAAGGAAAAATGGGTAAATGAAAAATCTGGTCCAGGATTCCCAATTTCACTACACAGCTTACAAGTATTCCCCATTTCACCAGACAAATTTCAAGCATTTTTGTGCGGGGCCCTCGAAAACTCGGGAAAATATTTATTTTGCTATTAGGTTAATCCGGCACTGTCTACTACACTGCAAGGGTTAAGGGAAAAAAAAAACCAAGGTTGTATAGAAACAAAGATTGTTGATCGTGACCGCACGAAACAAACCAGTCACACCAATAGACTCGATAATATTTTGTTGGTACTGCACTCTTGGTCTACTTCAAGTTTGATTGATTATGCTTATACTGTTATTATATGTGATCAAAACATCAGTCATGATGGGAAGAACATGGAGGCGGGGCGAGAAAGAGGGATACTAATGACGAAAATCAATTAACTGCATAGATCTAGAATTTATATTAATAAGTGAAAGGAAAGCAATTAAATTCCAAAACCACTTTTTATTAATTATAGTTGTCTGTCATCTCGTTTGTTGTTAAAAACTTCTGGCTTACAGCATTCTTCTATCGTGCAAAGTAACCCTCGCTGTAATACAGTAGACTCCGTTTTATCAGTATTCTTGGGAAGCATGTAATAAACTGCATTATCATTACATAAAACATAAACAAAAAGATACTACATACTCATATCTCGTCGCTCCAGTTCTCTCTGCTCTATCATGCTTTCTAACTTATCTTGCATTTGTAATGCGTTCATCTATATTTGCTCACAAACTGGAAGTTACGGACTGGGTTAGCTATATTTTAAGCATGTGATATCGTTCAGAATTTATCGCCCGTATTGAAGTATAAAGTAATGTCATGTCACATTCCATGTAAATAAAAATCAGATTAGAAGAGATGCAGCCCATATTACTTGCATAAAGACAACTAACGCTTGATGAAAATTGTTACTAAGTGCGTGTTTCTGTTAGTTCGAATATGAGTTCGGATACCGACTTTAGCACTGGCTCAAAATTCTAAACGCTATGATATTTAAATTTGTGTCTGACCTAATTAATTTGTGACCAATGACGTGTGCCTCAAAGCGGATGGTGATATACCTTCCCCCTGGAAGTAGAATCCCCCCCCCCCNNNNAAATCCTTTCGGTATATATGCCAAGTGCTTCTGGGTCCGTTTCAAAGAAAAACGAGGGGAAAAAATTCACATTACCAATCAATCTTTATTATTTGTTTCAGATCTTTTGCGTCTTCTTGCATTTTGTTTTGCCCTAAGACATGCTTGGTGAATCCGTATATTATATATATCCTAATCACTACTTACAGCACTCCATAAAACACTGTAAACTCATGTATTATGTCAAGTGCATAATTTAACGCAGCAGCATGGGACAGCAACAACAAAAGTATCGAAATAATTTTGAATGTAACAAGTATATGTGCGAAACAGTTATTCCTAACACAGCACTCTTAAATCCCTCCAGAATCATTAACAATGAAAGAAGGTGAAAACTGTCACATTTACGCACGGAATCATAAAATTATTTCATGCACTGCACCGAAAATAATATCGTGTCAATCTCTTGAACAGCTGTAACTTGTAAACAGATGAAGACACTATATATTTGTTGTTACCCCTTTAGCACAAAATACTCTCACACCGAAATAACTTCTGGATCATTTACCTTCAAGCACAAAAGAAGGAATAACAAATTCCGTTAACCCTCCTTATCACAGCTGTGGTGAAAAGGAATCCTACCGACGCTTAAGCGGCATGGGAGATAATGCCTCTGCCACCGACCTGATCCGCGAGCGATAATGGTTGGCGGCCGATCAGTCCCGTCCCTTTAAAGATTATGATGAGGAGGTAACTTTTGTTTAATTTCTCTCCCCTGATTTGGTAAACACTTAGGGCCGGTTTTCGAGGATTACCTCCACTTGAGCGCTTGTGGGACTTCGCTGTGACGTCTAGTGGGACAAGGGTTTGCGCTGTAGAGAAGGGAGAGGGGTTCCTGACGTTGGTCAGTGTAATTGAGTGTGTGTGGGAGGGAGAGAGTTGGGAGCGGGCGTTAGGTAATGTGGGGTCATGTTCACTGATGATATTGAGCTTTAATAATATGAGAATTAAAAAAGTGACTACATTTTTTCCTTATCCACTTGTAGGGCACTCTTGTTGTTACATTGCCATGCATTAATACCTACATAATAAGCTTATGATAGCCTTTTCTATAACATTTCATTTGGAAAGAAAATTATAAAAATGGGGACAAAAAAACATAGCTTGTTTACTGCCTGCCTGCATGCCTGCCAGCCTGCTTCTTTGTCTCTGTCTGTCTGTCTGTCTGCCTACCTGCCAGCCTGACTATCTGTCTGTCTGTCTGTCTGTTCTCTCGCTTGCCTTTCTTCATGCTTTTCTGTCTGTTCGTTTGCCTGTTTATCTGCCTGCCTGCAAAAAGTTGCATGTTTACCATGCATAAATCACTCAAACATGAAAAACCGACAACATAAAAAAAAAAAGAATCATTTCAAAGATCAAAGCCGGAACCGCAGACAGATACAAAATAAAGATAGGTATGAACAAGATCAAAAGCCAGCCATTACCGCCCGCCAATTACCCGTTTTGACCGCCAACTCAACTCTTCCCCCCTCCCAGTATCATTACGCCTCCCACAATTCTATTTCACACTGCAGAAGTGACGTTTCGATCAGATGTCTGCAAGGAGCTCCATTGTGTACACTACATTAACTTAAAGCCTGGTCTAACTTCTCGCCGTTTTGTCTAACCGTCCGCTTCTGGTACATGCAGTACTGTCAACAATCCGGCAAAGCTGAGGTGAATATGACACTGTAGACGTTTAATGACATGGGCAAATCTCTGTTTAGTGGGTAGTCTTATCTCTGTCCATACCCAACGGACGCCGGACGCTTTCTGGTCAGTGTGTGGTCTGGGAAACCGTTTGAGGTCAAGATTTGTGATATTTTTCAACAGATGATATTCTAAAATATGGATTAGCAGATAGCAGGGAGGGTTGTCGATTTCACGTTTTTTTTTTTAGCAACATTTTCCAACAAAAGCACTTTTCTGTAACTTCTTTCTTATTTGTTTAAAAAAGTGACCTATTACATCAGTGAACCAGGCGTGCTTCATATAAATTTTTAGAAGCCACCCGTAACTATGCAAACAACAACAACAACAACAACAACAACAACAACAACAACAACAACAACAACAACATTAACAACAACAAAACAACGACGACGACGACTACAACAACAACAACAAAACAACAACAATAAAGACGACGACGACGACAACAACAACAACAACAACAACAGCAGCAACAACAATAGAAACAGTAGAAGAAAACTAAAAAAACGAACTATTGGAATATCAAATCTTCAAAGGCCGAAAAATCAAGATCTGGCGAGGCTAACAAAAAAACGAAGACATTCTTCACAGTTAGCTTTTCATTATCTCAAAATTGACATGTTATTTTCCAGACAATTTGATATTATTTGTTATCTCATACTTCGCGAAAAAAATACAGCAAAATTAGAATTTGAAGAGATTAGAGATAAGCTCACATCACTTCTCTCTTTTTCAGCTAACATCTTTTCTACATATTATGACCCTTTGGCCAATGCAGTTGAACTGAATATTACCATAAATATTATTTATTGGCCCATCCGCTCAGAAATATTAGATACCTTTTGTTTTCCGCTACTTTACGACAAGGATAAGCATGAGCATCACAGAATTTGAAAATAAAAGTTCTTCATTATTATTAAAAGGCGAGCTGCTTCTCTCTGAGTACTCTGAGCATTAAAAGTTCAACCACAGGACACGTAACCTTCTAACATAATGACGTACATGTACGTAAAGGCTCGAGATTTTCAGAGATTTTCCCCCTACCCTTATCAGGCCAACACCCAGTCGATGACCCAAAAGCCACAGATAGACTGGGACATGTCCTGACTGTTGACAGTTTGTAAGTACCGCTAGCGTGGCAGACCAGTTGGGGTCCACACAAACCATTCTGGTCACTCCGCCATAAAAGGCCCAGTCTCATTCCCAATGGACAGCCCATATCTCAAGCCTAGAGCGTCCATAATTTTAAACATGTCCGCCTATATTCATTTATTTGACTTTATTTCGCATAACAAAGGTTTTATTTCACACTTTCTAAAGTGTTATATGGTTTGCATTTGCTGAATAATGAGGTATTTTCAGACGGATCAGTTACACCACGTGATCTACGGATTTCTAGGATATTTTGATAAATGACGAGTAATCATACATGAGCAGAGCATTTAAACAAACCAACGTGTGAGTAAGATTTCCTAGGTCAAGTGATGGAGCTGAAAATACCTAATTATAGTATTGTTTGCGCTCATGATATTGCCCTTACAGCATCCATCAAAACTTAAAGCTTACTTACGCTCCTAACATTGGCACCGCGTACATCTGACTTTCTGACTCCTTTTACGTGCAAATATCTCTGGACTCTCCCCCATGATGTTTGGTTTAGGGTTAGGGGCAGAGCTAAAAAAAGAGAAAGCAAATGTGAGAGTTTCTAGACAATGATAAGGTCTAGGGACTGTCCCAAGATTGTTTTTTTTAATTCCTTACCTCTATCCTTAACCCACCCCCTTGCCCTTAACAAAGCACAAGATGAGACAGTTCAGGGATATTCCATGGAAAATATGCCGAATTTCAGGGTTCGATTGCAGTGCAGTGCCGTGTGCAAAAACACAACCTTTTATCATCAAATCATTTCCATGTTTTCGGGCTATTTCTTAATATTCATTTCCTCCCCTCCCACTCCCGCCCCTACCCCTTCGCCTTTCTCAAACACAGACAAGGTCCCAACACTTCTTGCCACCTTCTCCCTTCCCAAGCCCCCGCCCCCACCCCAAATCACCTTTTTTCTTCCTCCTGTATAATATGCTACCAAACGATCAGTGTGGTAAATTAAAACATTATCTAATGGAAATGCCGCCCTACTTTTGCGCTAGGAAAAATATTTACATTATGTTTGACGAAGACAAATTTACATAGTCTCTACAAGGGGAGGGGGTTGAGAATGTCTTGCAAGCCTGCATACTGTGTCCAGATACAGCGTTTATTAGACTGACCGACTTGCGGAAGAATCGTCCAGCGGACCTGTAAACAAGTAAGTAGGTAGGCAGGTAGGCAAGTAGAAGACAGGCAAACAGGCAGGCAGATAGGCAGGCAGACAGTATGAAGAAGGACTGGCAGGGAGTCAGGCAAACGTTTGAACGAATGAGTGGACGAAAGGACAGACAGACAGACAGACAGACAGACAGACAGACAGACATATAGCTAGCTAGACAGGCAGGCACGCAGGCAGTAGGCACTCAGACAGAATGCAGAAGGACTGGCAGGCAGTCAGACAGACGTTTGAACAAATGAGTGGACGAAAAGACAGACAAACAGACAGACAGACAGACAGACAGGCAGGCAGGCAGGCAGGCAGCTAGGCAGGCAGGCAGAATGACAGACAGCCAATCTGATTGGCTGGCTGACTGTTTGACTGACTGACTGACTGACAGACAGACAGGCTGGCAGGCAAACGGGTGGGCAGGCAGAAAGGTGCATAGCCTAACATTCAAGTTGGGGACAAACAAACGAATTTATGAAAGACTGCAGCAGAATGTCTCAGCCGAAATCAGCTTCATAACTCTCTTCACATTATTACTAACTCAACAGGCCAGATCTCTCATTGCTTTCTCAACTTGCTAATAAGTATACAGTGTCGCTGTTTTTGCAGGCCCGGATCATTACTTTTTTAGATATACCTAGCATTCATTTCAGAAACAGAAGTACGGAGAAAATATATTTTTCAATGCATTTACATCATGACACGACCATCTAATTGTTAGCCCAACACCAATTCAATTCAATTCAATTCAATTCAATTCAATTCAATTCAATTCAATGTTTAGTATAGGCACTGCGGCCAAGTCGAACGCATTTACAGAACATGTAGAAAAGGGTTCAATACAAATAACAAATAAAACAATTTAAAAAACGCCATGCACTCTTACTCTATGGCTCCAGATCTCACTGTTCTGTCACGCTTTCCTATTTTTTTCATTCGGAATTAATGAGTTTGCTCACATTCTCCCAATACATAATTATATACAGCCTTCTTCATTTGAATTTTCTCATTTACCCTTCTTCCCCCTTTCAGCTGGTCCCTCACCCCCTCCAAACCACACATAATAATCACATTTCGCGCACATAATATATACGGACAGAAGCGCGCCTACACACACATGTATACAAGCGCATACACACACACACACACACACACACACACACACACACACACACACACACACACACGCACTGAGAAGTCAAATGCCACCACAAGAAAGTATAGAACCATTTTATTAACTGACAACCTTATAACAAAATATTCCAAACGATTTTGCTTCCCTACTATTCATTGTTGTTAAGAATGACAAATTTCAGCATGCTAGGTTTTGTCCTTGATGTGAATGAATAGATTTCATAAGACAGATTATGAATGTAGGGAGACTAGTCTTTTAACTAAACCAGCTGAAGCAAATGGTTCAGTGAAACAGAAAAAGTTGCTATTAAAAGGAATTGCAAGGTATCCAGTAACTTACTTGTGTGACGTACTATGCACAGAAAATAAAATATTCATTCATTTAAGAATTGCTGTATATAAGCAGATTTCGTAAAAAGCATTATACATACAGGGAGACTAGTCTATTAACTAGGCCAACTGACGCAAATGGTACATGGAAATAAAACAAATTGATCTTAAAAAGGAATTGCAAGTATCCAGTACAAAAACAGTCAAACGTACTGAACATTGAAAACACGGTATTCTGTCATCTGAGAATTGTTGTGAATAAACGAATTTCATAACACGGATTGCAAGTATAGGGAGACTAGTCTATTAACTGTACCAGTTGACGCCAATGGTACATTGAAATTCTACATTGAGAATTGTAATCGTCATCCACAGCTGAAAAAACAAAAATAATACTACAATAGCATAAGCAGCCGTGAGCCTAGGCTTCGTTGTCAACTCCTTGTGGTAACGAAACGACAAAACCGCTTGAGACCTTTATTTACATTACAATAATCTACACATTGCATAACGCTTATCATTTAGCCCTGGCTTACAAAGCCCTCACGCATGTTGGAAACTTAATAAGCTTACAACAACAGCGTCTTTGTCAAGATAGTCTAGTCGGTGAAGGTTGAGGAAATTCGGCTGAGAAAGAACAAAGATGGAACTCATAGGCGGCGGACACTGCCAACAGTCTGGAGGGGAGAAGACTGAAAATGTGGAGATTGTGTGCAGAAGTGTCACTTTTGATTTAAAGAATTGGGAGTGGGTAGGGGGAGGGGGGAGAGGATCACATAACTTGGGATAATCAAGATACAATTTGCGAGCAAAACATACAGCACTTGGGAGGAAATTGGCATGTAACTTGAGCGAAATTTGATTTTATTATTCTTATTGGTACTTTGCGGTACCGTAATATCAGAAGAAGTGGTAGATGACACCCACTGTCTCACTCCCCCTCCTCTCCTCCCACCCCANCCGCCCCTGACAAAATAATTTACTATACGTGTCTATAAATCAAGAAGAAAAGAGAACAGGGCTGATACAAATGAACTATTGTTTTGTTCTCTCTTTAAAAATGAAACGAAAACGCCATGCTCAGGCCACTAACCTCCTCTCCTCCTCCTCCTCCACCACCTCCTCAGCCACACACACACACACACCCACACACACCCACACACCCACACCCACACACACACACACACCTTGGGCTAAGACTAAGAGACTAAAGCTCATGGCTAAAAGAAAGTGCACAAACAACCAGAAAGGTTGCTGCTACAACAATAAACAACAACAATAACAACAACAACAACAGAATCAACAACAGAATCAACAACAGCAGCAACAACGACAACAACAACAGCAGCAGCAGCAGCAGCAACAACTACAACAGAATTTGTAACAACAATAACAGCCTCCATCCTGTGTGCGACAACCTTCCAGGCTTGATTTCACTTAAATTCACTACATTCTTCATTATATGATTTCAAATGCAGTGCGCCACTTTATACGTTTCTCAGCACCCGAATAATCTCTCTCTCCCTCTCTTCTCTCTCTTTTCTCTGTCTGTCTACCTGTCTGTCTGTCTGTCTGTCTGTCTGTCTGTCTGTCTACCTGCCTGCCTGCCTGCTTGTCAGTCTATCTGTACGTCTCTCTCTCTCTCTCTCTCTCTCTCTCTCTCTCTCTCTCTCTCTCTCTCTCTCTCTAATAGCTCTCTCCAACGGCTACTTTGATCAATCAAAACAAAGTAGTAGTAGTATTAGGGAAGCAAAAACACTGTCTCATTTTCGTAAAACTGCAATTTGCAAAGCTTTTCTTTGAAAGTAAACTCCATTTGTGATGCAATGGAATATGAAATCGAGCTCAGTCTGTTGATTTACCAAATCACTAACCCACAGTTTAAAAAAACTAAAGGTATATCTATTCTTTTTGTCACTGACACTGCGTGGTGCAAAAATCAGACATTGGCTCACGTCGAAAAAGAACACTTAGCTTTTCCATTAGAGACATTTTGTGAAATGTCTTAGCAAGCACCTGCAATATTCCGATATGTTCTTTTATCGATGAATTACATGAAGAAATAATTCGCAGTTTCGCACCACGAGGCCTGAAACTAAAGTTATGAGATTTTAACACAACATGAACGCCTTTCTTGGTGGTTCTCAGATGTCAAAGCCAGAATTTTTAATCATGGCGGTGTTTGATATTGGAAAAAAAAATACAATTCAGAAATCTGAGCTGAAATGAGTCTCCTCTGGCAAGGAATTTTAGAAGTGGGAGGAGGGGGGAGAAATATCATTTTCTGGAGTGAGGGGTGG
>JAWQUT010000216.1:1026392-1062390 GCA_033807755.1 Ellobium chinense
GGGTGAAGACCAGTATGTATCGTGATGTGAAAGAGTGAGAGATAACAACCTTAATGTCATGATTTGTGCGTTAGTTCTCGAAAGTCTGGGTATCAGTTAGATGAGAAAGTGATAGATGAATGTAAATAGTCTGCATGATGAACATGTACGCGTCTTTGAGGTGCATTGTATGCATGTAATATTGTATAGTACTGTATGATGTTGGCCTTTGGCCTACTAAAACCTTTGAACTTGAATTTGAACTTGATATGGTACTGCACCCAAACAACGAACTACAAAGGACGATGAGGTTAAACCTACAGCAAATTGTATCCAGCGCGCTATCACGCTGGCAAAGATTCACAGGATAAATGATAAACAAGACCACCTTACGCCTTTCACTGTTAACGATAGTATACAGTCCTCAATCAAACAAGTCAATCAGTTTCCCCATTTTAGACTAACACTTCAAATTTCACTACTTATTTAACTTATCTAACAGAAACACGTAACACACCCGCGAGCAATCAATCGTCCGACCGATGACAGCGATAGTAAATATATTTTTCAAGCTCCTTCCATAGTCCATAGTCAAAGCAGTGATAATACACTGGATAGGGCAAGTACATACCTTTAGGACACAATAAAAGAATCACTTGATCTCAGGAGGAATCCGTGTGATTTATTCCCACCGAATTCTCCATTCTGGAAGAAATTCACATGGAAGAAGAAATGAAACAACAATCCAAACAATTTAGAAAAATAACTGCTTTCATCAACTTGCCGTAAGTTTATATACTTGCATCGCTCTAACAGACAGGCGTATCTAGTAGACTTTTAAATGTAAATAAACAAATCTACAAGAACATAAAGTTATGTCGAGAACGTCACTACACGAATACGTCCATTTAGCACAACGTTTAGGTATTGGCAAGAAAGTAAACGGCGCCAGATCCTAACATTGCTATTTACACGTGTGGCTGGTATAATCACGGACTTGGTGCTCTATTGTGACGGCGGTGGCTACCGAACCGACGCTGAGCTTTATTGAATGGCGATCGCTCAGACCTCCGTGTGGAGACGACAGTTAGCGATCGCTGTTAATAATCCCATTCCCCTTTCCTCTCTCTAGCTCTGCTCTCTACATCACTGTTTCACTTTCTCCCTCTCCCCCCCCCCTCTCTTTATTTTCTTTCAGCCTTGAAGTGATAACAGACTGGGAAGGACTTGTGCGCGTATCATTAATGGGAATGGGAAAGCCAGGGAGGGAGGCAGAAGAAGGGGAAACATTTTAGAAAAAAATGTTAAAAATATTCATTTTATTACCCTATAGGGAAATTGATTTACCTTATCATACAATGTTATCATCTCATTCATAATATATTGACCATAATATTTATTGTTGCAAACAATACAAATACGTTGAACAATACACATCATACATGTAAATACACATTATTTACAACTGAAATAAACAACAAAATCATTGCTGGTCGTCCGCGATGCAGCGCCCTGGTCCTTCCCAGCTCTGAAGCCAGGTGCTCATTTGCATCTAAGTCGAGTGGGAAAGTGAAGTGAAGTGTCCTTCCCATGGACACCACAACGAAAACGCCTGGCCCGAGAGTCGTTCACACAAACTCTAGACTTGACAGGCTTCATGTTCTGAGTATGACTCACTCACAAACCACACGGCCACGACTGCCTCCCCGAAAATAATTTCTATACAAGAGGCAAATTTTATCAGATATGTATTTGATACTCTGAATCTAATGATCATGGACAGTTTAGACGTTACTTATTCCATTAAGACTATCTCCTGTGTCATCATCTAGACCGTCTAACAAAAATGAGTTGATATCTTCAACCTTTGGACTGCTGCAAGACTGACAAATTAGGAAATAAATTCTGAGATCTCCCAGGACACAAATATTGTTTTACAGTATATTCTCCAGGACCTAGCATTCATTGAATTCAAGATGTAAATGGACTTGTGTAACAAATGAAAGAGATCATCATAAGTATCCATTCTGTTAACCCTCTAATGCCCAGCGTCTCAGATCTGATACATTTCGTGGAACAAAGAAAAAAATAAAAAAAAACCAAACTACATTAATTTTGATGCTTGTTCCAGCATAGTGGACCCAAAAGTGACCTAAAAAATTGCAGCTCAGAATTTTTGTGCCATTATAAAGAAGGCTGGGCACTAAAGGGTTAAGAGCAGTTGCGTTTGTGTGTTTGTCTCTCTGTCCAAGAAGTAAAAAGTATAGTACTATGATCATTGCTCATCTCTTACAATGCTTAATATCCGTGGATTACATCCAAGAAGAAGAATATCGAGTCGAGTTTCGCGGTTGTTTAAACTCCTTCATATTAATTTTGTTTTAGATGCAAATATGTGAATTTACTATTTTAAGATCCGTTACCGAAATTTTAGGACGCAAATCCAAACACGATGTATATTTTCTGAAATAAATGGCACAATTTGCCAATTCGAAATTCGGGATTGAGATATGGCATAGTTCTAGGCCTACGGCTGGCCTCATGAAGTCAAAACATGACCTCTGATCTTTGACTTATGCGCACTGAATCCAGCATTTTTCACCACCTCATGCCTTCTTCCCTTTGTCAACACACAGAGAGACATGTCGATCTCATTAGGACTATTTTGCTTACACTATCTGTCTTATCAGGAGAAATTTGTGGTTTGGAGGAGGAGGAGGGAGGGACTGCCTGTGGGCATACAATATGCTGATTTATTCAATTGTTGTTTGCTTCTATGGGCTGCTTAAATTGTTTTGTCGGTGTAATTAGTACGTAAGGAAAACAATCTAGTGATGATGTCAAAAGTCCCGCGAAGTCACCCAAAATCTTCCCTTTCAGACATCTTTGTGTCCGACTCATAATGGCGGCAAATAGATGGACACATTAATTTTAGCTGTCTATATGTTTTTTGAGCTGGTTTTTGAAAGTGGAAGTGTAGGCTATATGGCTGGTTTTTTACAGTAGAAGTGTCTGTCGAAGACTGCAGCATATATATTATTACTTTGACCTGGGTTTTTTTGACAGTAGTCTATGTCAAGGTTGGCAGCATATTATGTTACTTTGACCTAGTTTTTGATAGTAGAAGTGTCTATGTCAAGGTTCACAGCATATTATCGAAGCCTCCAGTCAGTGGATAAGAAATTGAGAAAACGAAAATCTTGATCGAGAATCATTGGCTTTAAAGTGTTTGATTAATGGGTTAATTTGTTTCGAAAATGGGACATGGCATGTTTTCACCAATTTGATTTGGGCAATCAAATTATCTATCTGAAAACATGAAACGAAACAAATGCACTGTACTACCGCCATGCAGGTTTCTACACATGATGTCTTTTTCCTTAATCTCCACAACACCCTGTTTCCAGTTTTATATTTCTTTACATCCTTTACACCTTTTGTTTCTTTCATCTTGGCTCACATGCTTAAAACAAAGCTTATTTCACCTAGTCATTCGTATTCATTTTGGGATAAAAATATATTTAGATGTGAGGTGAAATATGGATTTTGTAGCATCCATTCGACATCAAAATCGCAGAAACCTGACCTGGCACCTTCTTTGTGCATTCTAAAGCAGACAGAACTATCTCCCAGGGAATAGGAAACCATCAGAGGCACGATATGTCTACCAAAACAAAGCAACAATAGCAACAAGCAAGAAGTGTGTTCAGTGTTTTACCCTTTAACGAACCATTACATCTAAACCAGTCTTCAGAACTTCAGCAGAGAGAACCTGATAACTCTCAAGCAACAGCATGATACATGTAGATACAGTTGCATTAACTGCCATAATGTACAAAAGCCCTCACGGTTGTAAACCTCCATTATCGAACAACAAGTTAGCGTCACTGACAACTCAGCTAATAAATTATCTTGTAAACAGCCAAATAAATTTTAGAGATAATAAAGATGGGCCGTGCCAGGAGAAGCTAGCGATAAATTTGATAATTTATGCCCCATCATAAATATATAATCTGAGGTTTATCGAATCCTGGTACTGTTTGGGCCGTGATCGAAGATTTTGGTGGACTTGTTTGTATGCTGATTGTGTATTGTAACAAGGACTAGACTAGACTGTGCGTAAGTCCTGAAACAGATAAAGGTAGAGGGAGGGGCGATATTTGACCTGGAGTTTAGTTCATGATGGGGAGTACATTTTGGGGGTGGAGAGATATATTGGAAACGGGGCTTGGCGTATTACGGGATTTGAAACTCAATATGCTCGATAGTGTAATGAGAGAAAGCGCAGTAGTGTTACTATATTGTGAATTTACAAAACAAATGCTTGTCTTTACAGCACAGGCTACATTCACAGAGATTTTGAGAGGGCGGTGCAATTAGTGGATTTACAATAGTTTAGTGTTTCAGTTCAATTCCTAATATTTACTGGGACCCGGGTTACAAACATGGTAACCTATAGGTAATCAAACATCCATATGCATGGCAAATACATGCAAAACAACATGGCTGCGTATACACGAAATATATATATATATATAAACAAAACACCCGATAATAATAATTTCCAGTTTGTGTAATGATAACATTGGATATGATATTCAGTACTGAGGGAGGAAATGTTACTTTTTAATCTAAGGCCCATTCCCCCTCCCTACCCTTTTTCGTGCACTGCGGAGCATAACAGAGGGCCATTGGTGAAGATGAAACAATGTTTCAGAATGTGAATTATAGTACAATACATCACTTTCCACAAGAATGTGACATGGTGTTGTCTATCAGTGATTCTATTACGGAGCAGCGTGCCCGAATAGTTATGATGTTGACTCCAAGATCAAAGGGTTATGGGCTCGATTCCCGACCACGGTCATGTTGCAAGTGCCTCAGGAAAGAATTTCATTCACATTTTCCTCAGGTCACCCGTCCTAGCTATAGACAGCGAAAGATATTGTAAGAATGCTAGTGATCAGCTCCTGTAAATGGCAGCGACACAGTACGCTCCCCAGGGAGTTGAGACCGCCTTAGAGTGGTCAAGCCTGCCGGGGTAGTAATGGTGTGAGGTAGCGTGAACTGTCTGTAGCGTGGATGCCAGAATTATAAACCGCATTATTACTATTATTAAGTACCCTTTAGAAAAAAAAAACATAAAAAAAACAAGGAAGAGTGAAAACATAAGGCTGAAAATGAGGAGAATGAAGTTTAGATTAAAGAAGGTGTAACGGGGGGGNGGGGGGGGGGGGTGTTAACTGACAGGTAAGACGAAGGAAAGGACGGGAATGGAGGGACAGAGGAACATAAAGAAAACAAACCCGAGTGAAAAGAAAAGAAAAGAGAGAGAAGAAAGTAGAAAATATTACACAAAATAACCCTTTCAAGCATAATTAAGTTTAAAGCGACAGAATTAGTCAAAGGAGGTATGACACTGACTAGACCTAAATTTACAGTCTCGCCATAAAACTGTCCGCACCTCCACACTGAGGACCAGAGCCTAGCACTTAATACCGAAAGTAAAACAAACAGCGATGGCTCTTAGCCCATGGCCGACCACTCCAAACCTGGTTAAGGTTCGATTAGCATAGGCCTAGCAAAAACAATACGGCACCGGAATGTTATCTGACTATGTACACGAGCTATGATTTGTTGGATTGGCAGTTGATTACCTGTGTCAATTTTTGTGTGGTAAGTTTTACAGGTCTGGTCAAAGGGAGGGTAGTGGATCAAGAAAGGGACGGGAGATTATTCAACCCCGAATGCTTCGTTTGAAGAGGTTCACTAAAATGGCTCAAAAAAATGTAGTAATGTACTACCTAAGTGTTTGTTTTGTTGGCAAATGATTACTGTGCAACAAAGCTGACGTGGTCCCATAGATATAGGCCTCATATTGTTCCACTTCTAAAGCTGCATTTGCCTTCCATGGCACGGACGTCAATCAGAGTAGAGTGGGCTTAAGGTATGAAGATACCAATTTATTTTCCACACTAGAAAAGTAAGCTTTTACATCCCTCTTTGATTTATCAAGATTCTGAGTGGTTGAAAAGTGATTATAGGCTTAGATTATAGTGAGTTTTTATCAATTATCAGTATATTTTCTGAGTGTTGTTAGGTGTGTATAGTGAGTTGTTGTTTTTTTAAATCAATTATCAATACCTTTTCTGGTTGTTGCTGGGGGGGAGGGGGGGGGTAAGGTAATACACCCCTAAAAATCCACCATAATCTAGGCCTATAATCACTTTTCAACTACTGAGTGAGTTTACTGACAGAAAGGGGTCTCAAATTTTAGTTTGAGTTTTGGTGAATGTTTCTATAGGCTATGTGCCAAAGATGAGGCACGTAGTGTGCTTTGGTGAAGAGCGAACGAATGCTTAGGTAAAATAGTTCGACTCATTTCACATTAATACAAAGGGGGCAGGTGAAACTGCTGATATATAGAATACGGTAAAAAATACATTGCGATCTTCATACCTTTATTAAATTGCGATATCTCTGAAAGACACAGGAACTCTTACATTAACTTAATAAATAAGTCCATAAAGATTGCCACTCCTAATATCGTAATCGATTTTCCTCATCGAGTATGGTCCCTGGTGTTTACATTATAGTCTGGGCTGGTCTACTCATCCAGTGCAGTATCCTTGTGTTTAAATATTGAAGCAGTATCGCCTTTTCGCTCTAATATTTCCTAAATCCGGACTCTTCAACACGGTGCGTCTTCGATGATGACAAAGTCGCCCTCGGTATCGTAAACAGTCCGACTCGGTGGTCATGGCAGTGATTGGAAGCGAGCCGTTCTCGAGTGCTGAGCAAACATGGAATATGGCGCGTACCACCCGGTGTCGAGGCAAAAGCCCTCGTAAAACTGACAAATCCGAGCCGGTTAACGGGCAGTTTTTGGACTTGTTTCCATTCCTCTTTTCTTGTTTGTTTTAGCTGATGATCATCCGGTCCTTCCTTACTTCTACGAAACTGTCTGACCAACATGGCACTGGCTGTGTAGTTTAGTAGGGATAAGTACAAAGATGCCAATGTTTTGTTGTTGTTTTTTTCACATTGGCTATGTACGCTTTTACATCCCTTAAGTGTCCCGAACCGTTGATGTATTATTGTATGGACAATGAGTATCCTGAAACAGTATGAAAATAGGGTGCGGGCCGTACGTTTGTGGATGGGGGGACGTATGTGTGTGGGTGTGGGGGGCGGGGTGTGTGTGACGTTGAGAAAGCGAGTGGAAGGATGGGCGAGGGAGGGAGGGGATCGACATGCTTGTTTTTTGCCTGCTCCCTTTCCTTCTTATATTATTTAGTCTCTATCCCTACAAGTTTTTTCCTCTTTCTTTCCATCTTTTCTGTCTTTTCAATTTTCTGTTCGTTTTTTTTTTAGATTTTTCTTTTAGTTTGATGTATATTGATTATGTATACATTATGAAAATGATTGGCAAAAATGCCTAATAAAGAGATTGAATTGAATTGAATCGTGATACCTGTCTTACATATTATTTAGCTTTTCCTTCACATATATTTCCCCCCGTAGTCTTGATCACTCTAGGACTTTCTTAACTCCCCAAGGAACACGTAGTGCCGTTGCCATTTACACGCTGCCATTTACAGGCGCTGATCACTGACATCCTGACAATATCTTCCACTGCCTATAGCCAAGTACTCATTTCACAGTTCGCTTTCCTAAGATATTAATTTACAAAATGACCATGGTCGGGAATTGAACCTGCGACTTCTTGATCTTGAGTCCAGTGCTGTAGGTAACCACTGGGCCATGCTGCTCCGCCTCTACGCAGAGAAGGCAGACTTCTGCAATACTCCGGAAATCTGGATTCGCCGTGTGTTATTTTTTTCCCTTTGCATGACGTACAAATAATGTTCAAGATACCCGTCCCATTTCCAAGGAATAGAAAAGCGGGAACGATTAGGGCTGGGAGCTTTAGCGACTTCATTTTCAGGATTCAGCCATTTTTGTTTTTTAACTGGTATCATTTGATCTTACTTTGAATCTTAGGTTAGCTTTGCTTGGTCCCTGGGGCGTAGTGTTTACTTGGTACGTGCCAGTCACTGTGAGGAATGGTGCACACGTACACGAGGTTTGTTAGAAATGTGGCCTCTTTTAAGAACATCGGAAGTGAGAGCTCGGAAAAATGGCGGCCACCATTCACGGTTTCAAATTTGTTAGTGAAACATCTTATCAACGGCTTTATGTCGGACGAGAATGTCGCAAGAATCAACGGAGGTTTGTATGCTAAAGAATAAGGCAAATGTAGGAAACACTACTTGCGTAAGTGCATTGTTTTCTACCTCATCCGCATCAGTCGCAGCCATCTTGGCTTGCCTATAGACTGAAACTTCGTTTGCTAAGGAAGGCGTGTAGCTTCCCATTTTGCCAGTTTGCAGGGATCAGACAAACGCAGCCCTTGTAAAGTTGCGTAATTTTCCCTGTGTCTTGAGCTACTTATGAACGTGACATTGACACGTGACACGTCACAGAACTGGTACTTATACCCATAATAGTTCTGGTCAAGCGATGGTCAGTGTCCCCAGCTGTTCAGTTCTCATCATGGCCCATCCAGCTGACCGTGTTGGAAGCTCCTGTGTGTGCTAGGATGATTTATGTAAGTGGCGATTGAAACCGTTGTGTTGGTGACGAGGATGCCGACGTGGGCCAACTGTAAGTTGTCATTTTATTACCATTTTATTGTCATTTTATATTAATATTTATTGAATCAGAATATTACGTAGTGGCGTGATCGAATGGTAACGGTGTTAGATTCCAGATCGAAGGGTCATGGGTTCGATTCCCCATTACGCTCTTGTTGCAGGTGTTTGAGAAAAGCACTACAGTCAGTTCACCTATTTCACAGTCCAGCTGTCTGTAAAATGGATGCCTGACTGTAGACAGCGAAGAAGTTTATCAATAGACCAGGGCCCATTGTTTCTTCTGTCTGAAGGTATTATTCTTTGTGGGCATGGTGAGGGAGAGGTGGACTTTTAGATAGACCATAAGTAAACGATTAGTAAACAAAACATTTACAGGCTTATGTAATGCCTGCCATGTTTATACATAACATCACGATCTACAAATCGGAGGCTCAGAGAAAAACGAGATAGCTGGATTTGTATGACTTATTCCTTATAAAATTGGTACGCACTTAAGGCGGATCCGGGGTATAAAAGGAGAAAAAAGGTACAAAGGGACACTTCATTAATTTGAATTCAGTTGCACGCTTCGGGGCTTCCTATTTCATGAATAAAACATTTCATACTGCAAAGAAACTTTGCAGATCGCTAGTTTACTGTCCCTCCAAAGAAAAGGGTATAGGAAATAATATAAGAACGTCTAGTACATATCTGAAATATGAAAGCACATTCATCCTAGTCGAGGCAATGTCCAGTGTCCATGGTCGTTTGTAGGCGGGGCCTGGTCTAGCCAATGGTCACGATCGGATGGCACAGCTCTAATTTTTGTAATTGATACTTGAATTCTGATATTTTGAACAAATTAAAACCAGAATTTGCATTTGACCTAAATTTGACCTAAGCTAAAGGAATACGACGGAAATATAATATGTTGACACAGACGACATGTGAAACACCGAACAAACTAGTGAGCACTTTCTACATTTTGTCTACAGGTATCCTTCTTGTCTGTGTGGCCTTTGGTTGCCTGCAGGGAACAGGTGTGTAGATGGCAATACTGTTTAAAGGACAGAGATATTTGCTTCATAGCGTAATAAATCCACATCATTTTTTTTCCATTAACATTAAAGCGCGTATTTTTTTTTTGCATTGGCCTGGCAGTTTCTCAGGAACTACTGCAAAATTGTCGTCATTTTCACCCTGTGAGCGCCGCCAGTACTCACGATGCGTGACGTCAAAAAGCGTAACTTGCGCTCAGACAACTGGTCCAGATAGTTTGCGCATACGTCTGCACCAATCATCTGCTAGCTTTTCTCACTTTATGACGTCACGCAGCACGAGTAATGGCGGCGCACAGAGGGTGAAATCCAGCGGTGTTTTCTCACAAATGGTCAGGTGAAAGGCAAATGTACACGGAATAAAGGTTATTTTTTTTTAAAATATGGTGAATTTTTTTAAGGCTGTAAAGCAATTAATTCCTTTTGTCTCTGTAACTCACTGAAGACTGAAAACATGTATACACGTCCTTAACCGCCTAACAACCCAGGACGTCATCATTGTTAAAATTAAATGTGGTTCTGTTACTTTTGAAAAACATAGAATTCTAATGAATTTATTTTAAGATAATAGTCAACGTATCTTGTCTGAGCACTTTTTCAATTCTCATCATCATCGTCATCGTCATCTTCACTATAATCATCATCATCATCATCTTCATCATCATCATTATTTGCAAAACATTTTTTAGTACTGGATATACATAAATGAAGAAAGAAAACTGTAACAATTTTTACAAATTTAATACATAAATTTTCGGACCAGCGTCCTTCTTCGGATGCAGAAAATCAATGAACTAAGAGTGAAATGGCATACAAAAAGGGAAAAAAAACTGTGATCAATAGTCATGAAAGTTAAAAAGCTTAAATAGACATAAATACATGTATTCAACATGGAACGGAACAAAGGCGAACACAAACAATGAAGGTGAACAGTTGATCAGGAGTAAACAAGTATACACCACGTTCTTTTCTACAAAACGAAAAACAGTAACTATTAATTTTTATTATCACTATCATCATCATCATCATCATCATCATCATCATCATCATCATCATCGTCTTATCATCACTGCCATGCTTTGCTTTCCATACAGCCGGCGTCCTGTGTAAGATCTGCCAAGACGGTTATGGTGACCTGGCTTACTGTAACAAGATAGGAAAATGTGTCAATGGCTCGGTAAGTCTTGTCATACATTGTTACATAAACATACTGGACTGCGTGTGTTTGGTCTCTGCAATTTAACGACTGAGTAAACCACAATCCGTCCTTTAGCAAAGGAAGTATCGGTCTCTAAGCAAGCCAAGATGGCTGCGACTAATGCGGAGGAGACAGAAAATAATGCACTTCCTTGTAAGTTGTGTTTGATAATTATATCATTGCCTCATTCATTAGCATATGTAATACTGTTTATTCTTGCCTTCTCCGACACAAGCGCTTTAATAAGCTACTCACTAAGAAATCTGAAACCCGTAGCTAGTTGCCGCCATGTTGCCGAGCTTTCTCTTCCGGTGATCCAAACGACGTCACATTACAAAAAAAATATATATATGACTGGCGCGCATCAACCAATAACGTTTCCCTATTATCTCCTTTGCTAAAAAAAAATAGGGGTGTGGCTTGCCCCTTTGTCAAATCGCTGGGACCATACAAACGCAGCCCTGCTTTTTTTTTTTTTTTTTNTTTTTTTTTTTTTTTTTTGCAAACTACACGCCTATGGACTACCTAGTCGTTAAAAAGAGGGGTGATTCTCATACCGTCATTAGAGGTCAAATAATAGCAAATAATTGTGCCAGGTGCGTCAAAGAGTTATTCTCCGAAAATGACATGCATGTTTTTGTGCCAGTTTCTAACTGCCAGTGAGTTTGTAGGCGTGGTTAAACCTTCGCCCTATACAGCGAAAGATTGTATCGAAACTTGAGTGTATCGAAGGGTTAGAAATCTTGAATTAATTCCCTTGTATGCCTTTAACTTCCGGGAACTTTACATAGGTACTTAACTTCATGCATCCGTCCCTTAGACCAATACAAAGACTTTGTATAGTTATGCGAAGGGAGTTAAGCGATAAAAATACCCTAGCGACATTTTGGTACAGATTCATGCCCGTCCTTGCTGACATAATCAAACTAGCCTGCGCAGAAAATGTTACGAATTTCTGTATTATGGTAACGATATTCCTCAAAATGGAGAGGAAATAGACTATGCATAATATTTTATTAATAAAATGCAATGAAAACAAATACAAAATCTAGATATTTGGCTACTTGGTTAGTTGGCTGCATGCTAGCAAAGTGGTTGGCTGGTTGGTTGGCAGTGGTAGCAGACTGATTGATTGATTGATCGATCGATCGACTGATGGCTGGCTGGTTGACTGACTGATTCGTTGGTTGATTGAATGGTCGATTGGTTGGTTGTTTGGCTGGTTAGTTGGATGCTTGCTTGCTTGGTTGACAGCTAGAATGACTCCGCTTTGGCGAACGCCTCCTCAAAATTTCTGCTCAGTCGCAGCATATTAACAAACAAACCCAGATATTTTCCACTGTAAATAAAAGTCACTATGTAATGGCAACACCTCCGGATGCGATTGGAAGGAAAAACGATTATCCAGTACAAATTTCAACATTCTTTTATCTGAAATCATTGCAAGTAAGCGTTAAATGTGTTTAAGTGGATTTGCACGTGAATCGAACAACCTCTGTAATATGCACATATAGAAATAAATGTGGGTACAATTAAATTTTACTAAGTAACATTCACTCCCCAGATCTGCTACACGGATGTGTTCATCAACAACGTGGGTCAAAAGGTCATTTACACAGGATGTCGGTCTATAGAGGTTCGTATGCAGGCACATCTATCTCCTCAGTTTATTCGTTAGATACTAGATCAGACAGGCTATCCCCGGAAGTCAGCTGCATAGAGATTTGTGAAGTGGCGTCCCTTGCTTAAAAGTTGAGACAAATGGAGAGCTAACCAAGAGGTCCTGAAAAACTGATGTCCAAAGAGAAGGTGGTGGCTTTTTAGTCCGGCTGTCGGTGGAAGTTATAAAGTGCTGACGAGAAAGTGAAGCTATACTGTATTTAGTTTCATCCCATCCCATTGGTAACACTACATCCATTGCAATAAAGTTCACTTTCCTGCGCAAGAGAATTAAAATTATAATACATTAGTATCTTCGCTACGTACTATTATAATTATATATCCTCTCTCTTTCCGGTGGTTTTAATTTAAAACGGAGAGCATGAGGTAAAAGCCTAATGCTGGAGTCTGATAATTCAACGGTAAAAGTGTCTCTGAGAAGTTCCGTCATTCCAGTTGAAAGTTATTGTAGTCTTAATGTGTGTTTACGATCATTTGTACATCCACAATTAGGTAGAGTAAAGACACATAGTAAATTTATGCCTTCATTCCATCATTCATTTACCTAATCCTGCGGTTTAATTTTAGGGCACACTGCGAATACCATTAATATTAGCATAATGCTATGCCACTGCACTGCTCTAGATATTCTCTCTCTCTCTGAGAGATTCACCTTATACTACGAGATTCATCATACTACATGAAGATAATATGATCATTTTTCATGGCCTGTTCGTTTCTTTTCAGGAGTGTAGAAACAACGGCTTCATACAAAAAAGGCAGTTTGGAAATCAGATCTGCGGGGCCTGCTGTAACTCGGATTTCTGTAACGCAGAGGCTTGCGGCGTTAAACGTATGTTAGGTCTATGTAATGGAATGTCTTGGAACTTATCATTGTTCTCTGGTTCAGACTGTATGTGAATGTTCTGCAATCAATAAATGTGCCTCCTACATAGAAAATAAGTAGGTAAGTAAGTAAATAAATAGATAAATAAAATAAATAAATAAATAAATAAATAAATAAATAAATAAATAAATAAATAAATAAAACTAGAGAACAATTAATCAATAACACGATTATACGTCTGCTAATACTTAACCAATGCAACAAATACTTTAAATGGTGGCCAGAAATCAATAAAACGAGTGTATGTAAGATTTGAGATGAATGAATGAATGAATGAATGAATGAATGAATGAATGAATGAATGAATGAATGAATTCATTATATTTAGAGTAAATTCATTATACCTCAGAGTTCACTGTGTATTGGACCGGCAAGTTCATAATAATGTTGTTTTGGAACATAATTTAGCATACAAACCCACAGATTCCCTGGTGGAACTGTGATACCCATCATTCGTTCTAGGGATGTACACCAGAAGTTTTGTATTATCCAGAGTGCTTTTTATATGAAACAAACCAGTCGCGACAGTTAAATGATGAGATTGTGCTAAGCAGGAATTAATTTGTAGCAATGGCTTGCTAAGAGGGGTCCACTGTACTGGAAAAATATAAAAAAGACAGGAGACGGAACTGAAGAGAGAAATCATTGTGACAAGAAGAGGTTCAGGGGAGGTGTAAGAAGAGGAGAAGAAATTACCACAGGAGGATGAAGAAGAAGAGAAAGAGTAGTGAGAGGAAGGGACTAGAGAGAAGAACTGTTATAATAATGACTGACTTCTCATCTCTCCCCAAGCTCCAACTGGATTCAAGGAATGTTATGGCTGTGACAGTGTCGACAACATTGAAGACTGTGAAACCAGCGTTCTCTGTCCTAGTACTGAGGTAAACCAGGCACATACCGTGGCCCATTTCACGAAGGGACGTACGCGATTTTGGATGTTTTGAGCCGAGACTACTTTCCGAAAACTCAAAGAGAGATCTATGTTCTAATGAAGTAGCGTATCGATAGCTTTGATAATTTTGGGGGTATTAAACATTTACTGATTGGGCGTATGTTATCAACTCTAAATCTCATTGACACTTTGAAACGCTCTCCTGCAAAACTGGCAAATGTCGCATAGACCCTCTCGTGAGATGGGTGAGTAGTTTAGATTGGTGCATCCTGAGTTCCATAAGGAAATGCATTCTTTTTTCAAACTGTCTGAAATGGCCCGGCGCCGCTTGGGGAAAGAAAGGGGAGGGGACAACCAAACTGCCACATCAATACTCATTCAAACTGCCCTTCTTATAGCAAAATCATTGTGATAATTTTGGCCTCATAATACCAACTTGGCAATTTTAGTCTTCGAACTAAGTCAAGTCTATGACGTACAAAGGGCAGTGTCACGTACCTTGCCAGGAGGTGAAGCGTGTGGCAAGCTGCGGTAATCAAACAGCGGAACGCAATGTAGGGTAAGGGTTTTCCAAAAAAAATTTTATGGACACAAACCAGCTTCAAACAATGTTGATAGGTCAGTTAAAGCTAGGCCTAACAAAACCTAACAGAAAGACCGTTCTGGGGACAAAGTTAACGTACATACGAAACTTCACGCAAATCTGGGCACAAACAGCTGAGTCCATGGCTCTTCAGAAACCTAGCCAGTCTGTTTTTGTTCCCCTTTCTTTAAATACATTGGTTGCAAATGCAGAACTTTGCAAGCCCAAGTTCAAAGGGTCTGAAGATACGAGAAATAGACTATGTCAGCTATATGATGGTAACCTGACTGCGCTTTGACCACTGTAATGGTAAAATCCTATTTCACATCGCCCAGCAGACTAATCGGTTAGACCTCGAAATTCCTATCGTCATCTTTTTAGCAGACTTGCGAGACTGAAACAAATATGGGCGTTAACTAAAGGTCAGTTCAATCCACAGAGGCATGAGAATGATTTTTCTGTTTTATTTAGAAAAAAAAGCAGCAAAAACACACATTTGGAAACTGCCCTCACACATAGAAATATAGTACAGTATTATGATAAACAACTACAGTTGCAGAATTTATTTTCTTTCTCTTCTCCTTTTTGTTTTTCTTCTTTTTTGTTTCCCCTTAATTTCTTCCTCTTCTCCACCTCCTTCTTTTTCTTCTTCGTCTTCCTATTTGCATTCATTTGTCTCGTTATCTTTATTTTGCTGGTCTAGGACTGCATGACAGAGTACAGATATGCCGGAGGTGGCAAGGCAGCTTACAGGCTTGGATGTAACAATAAAGTGGTAAGTAAAGTATCTCTGAACAAAACTGCAATGTTGCATCACCAGGATGCGATATAGCGAAGATATCGTTCCCTTTTACCCTCTGCTCCTCTCCCCGTCCCACGCCTTCTCCAAACTGGTTGGTTCTGAGGGTCTTACAATGATATGCCCCTTCCCTGCACCCTCTTTCCAAACCACAACCTCCGCCATAAAATTAAAGAAAAATATACAGTAATTTCCATGGGAAAGACAACCTGCTCCTGTACCCCACGCTACTTAGGTCTTAATTAGTACCTGGCTTTAGAGAAGGAAGAAACCAGGGTGCTGCACTGCAACGACTAGCAATGGCTTTGCAATAGATTTTATTTGTAATATTGTGTACTTATATATATATTATATATATGGCATTGTAAAACTACAGTATTTCAAGTCGGGGTAAATGAAAATCCCATTTGAGATACTCTTATTCATAATATTTTAATCTCATCTGTTTAAGCCGTGTCCTCTATTACACCACCTCCCACAGACCCCCATATTCACATTATTAAAAAAATGACAAATCTGCTATCAATACCCTATATTATTATATATATAATGCATTTTGACTACCCTTCCCTGTAGACCTACTTTGTGGGGCTCTCCTGTGGCCGTATGTATAGTCTGAACATTAGTTAAGAACGTACTGTGTTAACTACAGCGAACCCTACCAAAATGCGGTCACAAATTAAATTGACACAAATTACCACAACTTTCCACATTTTTGAGGCTTTGTTGTAATTTTGCAAATTTTCGCAAATTTAGCCATTTTCCACATGCAGTATTCGGTGCAAATTTTGCTAATTACGGCACAAAAATGCAGGTTTTTATGTCAGAATAGAAGCACTGCGTCACAGGAACATAGAAAATGTGAATTTCTACAACTGTGCGCTACCGTAGTGAAAAAAATGCAACAAGGTGATATATCTAACAAAGTCATGAGGCTATTTTTTTCTTTTTTTCTTTTTTGGCGCAAATTTTACTAATTTTTGCAAATGCAAATTTTGCCATTTCTGGTGCAAACTTTGGGGGTTTGAAATGCAATTTTCCACCGAGACAAACTAATGTTTTCGGAGTTTCCGCAGTACTTTCACTTACATAAGGAATATGCATATCATGGCCACTGGGTCTAAACCAGGATAATTTTACATTTTCTAGCAATGCAATATCCGGGATGAGTTCATCAAAAACTTCAGCAGGAGGGCGTTACCAGACCCAGATTCAGCCAATAGCTTTCACGTCGAGAACAACCAACCAATGGAATCGCAGCTGAGAGAAATTGAGACGAGAGCTGCCAAGAGAGCCATAGACGACCCCAACGCCATCTGCTTGTCGTGTTGTGACTATCAGTTCTGTAACGCCAAGGAAAATTGCCATTATCGTGAGTAGAGAGTGTTATTAAAGACTGCTTAATCGCAGTCCGGATAATCACAACTTCCACTTAATTGCAATATTTTGCTCACAACAAAATGCTGCACTTTCATATTTATAAACACTATTGGATAATCATATTCATTTAATGGCAACTTTTTCCATACTGCCAAGGAGTTGCAACTAAGCAGGACTGACAACAATAATAACGCTTCCGTCCATATCAAGAGAACTTTTGCACGTCACTGTAGCTCTGTTATCTGTAGGACAAGAAAAAGAGAAACAGCTCTTCACAGGGAGTTAAACAAGTTGCAGAATGATCTAGCCTGCCGAAATAATAATAAAATGAAGTCCTGCAATTGAGCGGGCATTTCTCTGGATATGAGACATTATACGCCTTATTATTGTTATCATATCATTGGCTGAAATTTCGTTCACTTTTGAAAATCGTTGTTTTTGTGTGTGCAGTAGGCCTACATTATGTACAGTGGAGCACGCTTAATACGGACACGCTTAGTACGTAAACACTGATACTGAGTACTGTCTTTTTCGTCCCAATTTTTCTTCTCTATGGGTACGTGTATGGTTAATAATAGGCCTATGTATTTCTTTTAATAAGTACACTTTTGGTCTGTTTCAGAGTGCTCAGGTAATGCATTATCCGTGCTCAACTGCATGTAAATGTCTTTTTATTTCCTCTCTCATTTCAGGTCAGGAAGCCCCACCACCACGTACCACTCAGATTATTCCCTGATCACAGTGAAAGCCACAGGCTTAAATTCCCTTCAGTTCAAGAGAGCTGCTGAGTTGGCCAGAGGATGTAACAAGTGCACATTCAACAATAACACCAATACTAAGTTATTAATGAAGGGTACATATAGGCTTTGTGGGTAGTAAAATGTTTTTTTGCTCTAACCTTTGCTTTTCATGCCTTCTTGTTTTTTTTTGGTTCTAACTTTTTTTTTATATTATGTTTATAAATTCACAATCCATACAGCAATGCCACTAGATCATATCTTACAGTGTGACCATGAATCGGAAACTCTCTTACTCAGAGCAAGAAGCAACCAAAATAGCTACAGTACAGATCCAGATCAGGTCATCCAAAATAACTCAAGTTCACGAAAACTGAATGTAAGTTCACGAAAACTGAATGTAAGTTCACGAAAACTGAATGTAAGTTCACGAAAACTGAAATAAAGTTCACGAAACTGAACTTCAGTTCACAAAAACTGAACTTCAGTTCACAAAAACTGAACTTAAGTTCATGAGCTGTGTTGTTATGATCTCAGTTCTGCCCAGCTGAACTTGAACTGACTCTTTTGGTGAAATTGCAAAATCCTGGACAACAGATCTTCAGAGGAAGAAACCCAGTAGCAAGTGTCTCAATCCTTCCTGACACTATTGGAGTGGGCAACATTTGGGTCATGACTCCAGGCCAGGTGTACTTCTGTTTTGTTTTTGTTTTTTTTGCCTCAAGAGAGATTTAAACACGCAACCTCCAGTACATTTAAAAGCCATGATGAAAGTCGCATTTTGATATCAACATTCCATTGTTCGGCGCAATATTTGGTCCATATCGATGCAGGATTTTTCTCTACAGTCTCTGTTAGATCCTTCAAGGCACATAGTCGTGCCCCCACCTCGTATTCCAAGCAACTTGAATAGATCATAGACTTAAGCTGTGAAAATAATATTGGTCTCTTCGCCTTATATTATAATGTCTTCTCGAGTGACCTATTGATTGACAGCTGATAGGCTGACCAAGTCAGTGACTAATTGGTTTCTTAGTCATCAATTTTATAAGATTTCTCGTTCACTTTACCAGAGCTGACTTAAGATCTACTGTCCACTCTCTATTACAGCTGAACACAATTATTATCCACAAAAACTTTTTATAACAAACTAGCACCATTTCGAAATGCAAGTTGCTAGTGCAATACCCAAAGTAATAAAATTTCCACAAGTTCAGTCAGACGGATAAATACAAATCATGCTTATTAAATACAGGTTCTGAGTGTTCTGTGGATATCCAAAGGAAGCCCTAGTGTATTGTTTCCTCCTCTCCCACCTGTGACATAGTAAAGGGGATGGGGAAGCCCACACGGATTCTTCTTTTGCAGGCAGCAAAGAGGTTATGCATCAAACATATTCTTACTACAGCAGACACCTATAGCAACAGGGTAGAGAGATGAGGAGAAGAAGAGGAAGAGGAGGAGAGAAGAGCAATGGAGCTGGAGAACAGAAAGTGTACATTGTGTTGGAAAGGAGAAAAATGAAGTATGAAAAATAACAGTAAAACGATTCACAAAAGGTAAGAAAGCAGGCAGGTGCAGAGAGAGAGAGAGAGAGAGAGAGAGAGAGAGAGAGAGAGAGANGAGAGAGAGAGAGAGAGAGAGAGAGAGAGAGAGAGAGAGAGAGAGAGAGAGAGAGAGACAGACACAGAGAGAGGAAAGACAATGAGAGAGAAAGAGAGACATAGAGAGGAGAGAGAGTGAGAGAGAAAGAGAGAAAGAGGGAGAAGGAGAGAGAGACACAGATGAGAGAAGGAGAGAGAGAAAAGAGAGAAGGAGAAAGAGAAAAGAGAGAAGGAGAGAGAGAGAGAGAGAGAGAGAGAGAGAGAGAGAGAGAGAGAGAGAGAGAGAGAAAGCAAAACAGAAACTGCATTCAAAAAAGGAGAATGATTTTACTTCTTCTTTTTCATCTCCAAGGGCTTGGGAAAAGATAAAAGCTATAGGAAGTCAGAGCAGAAAAGAAAAAGAAAAGGAGAGTGGAAAAGAGACAAAATGAAAGAGAGTGAATGAGAGCAAAACAAAAAGGCAGAGAAGTAAAGAAAACAGATCTAATCTTTGACAGGATAAAGATATAAAAAGTACAAACAGTTCAAGGTTCAAATAGTTATTTTTCATTTATTGAGGCAGCATAGAAACATATCACCCAATGTCCTTGACAGCATAAATAACAACAAATTGGCAAGATTTTAAATCACTGAGCATAATATAATATATAAAAAATAAATTACTTGAAAAATACTTATATAGCCGAATCAAATTTTCCAAATACTGATAAATGCAAAACTGAGAGCATTTGAATCCCCTCACCAAACAATTATTTGAACATATCATCTAATACCTGGCTTTAATTCCTGTCAGCAGTGAAGCTCCATCATTCAGAATCTTGCATACACCATCTCACATACAGGTAAATGGTATACAGCTAACTTACACAAAATATATCAACACTTGCTCTGTATGTATTAAAACGATGGACTCTGCTTGATCACCGTCAGCCTATTCGTAATCTCTGCTTAAACAAAGTTAAAGGCAACATTTCTTAGGAAACAGAATTTTTTTTCTTTACATAGATATCTGGTTAATTGCAACACACTCCAGATGATCCCAACTTCTCAGTGACTATGCGTATTGATCACTAATGGAAGGCTTCCAGTTAACAAATGTTTACAGGTCATTAAAACTGCACAATGTTGTGTCAGAGTCAGAGTGATCAAATTTATCAACCAGCAATGATGTCACTGCTGCATAGGTATGACAGGCCCTGTTCCACCAGCCATTCCTATGCATGCAAGGTAATTGTGAGGCTGCATACATGAACACTGTACTGCCCTGAGTCCCTCCGCAAGCTTAAAAAAAACCAACTTATTTATATGAACATGTCGCATGTTTATAGATGGACAGCTGAGCATTGGTTATGAACTATTAAGATAAAAAGCACTAAAGGATGGGCAGCCAAGATCAGAGACTGACAAGATCAAGAACAGATGTTATTTGATGTCAACCCTAACTGCCAGACAGGAGATGAGACTGTACATTTTTGACTGCCTTGTGTGATCAGGAAGATGGGATATTAGAATATTAGAGGAAAAAGGTTACCACCTCTCCCCTCAACTTACTGGAAAAGGGCAAAAAACAAGAGCATTGCTTAATCATAACTCCACTTATTCACACCTTTTCCTGTGAACTCCGCGAGCTGTGATTAAGTGGAGTCAACAGATATTGTATCATGCAATGTACGTAGAAATGGCCACCCGAGGGCATGGCAGAGATGACACTTGACTTCTGGAAGGAAAGAAAGAGATAAAGGCAATGTGCACAATAATACATTCTCTCACACACAATCTGTTACAACAACTCTGTCTTTTCTTGTACAACAGCTTGGTACACTTAGACACAATCTATATTGTATGAATGGCAGATGTTACATCCATAACTGCAATACTCTTGAACACAAACCATTGTTAGAGGCACTGCAAAGTATTACCTAATATTTCTTTCAGGTGCTCCCTGCCCTTTCACTAAAAAAAAAAGTACTTTCCTCTTTGGAAATGGTAATAGACCTCTACAACAGCAGTGGAAAGTTTCTAAGTTGTGCTCATGTCAACTTTTTGTTGAATGAAACATTCTTTTCTAGACATGTACTATTGGAGTTAAGGTCTACGACAAATTTGTGTGAATACTGTTTGAGTCATTAAGTCTACACTACTCAGTTTCCTTGATGTCAGGGCTAATAGAATTATTCTTGTTCAAAGTCACAGGTCATTAGATAACTAAGAAAGTATTATTTCAGATGTGCTCCATCATCTAACAAAACCCTTTAAAACTTGGAATGTTGCCAAAAAATATGGGAATTCAATGGTCTAAAATTTAGCAATATAATTCACTCAGAAAAAAAAAAATTGGCAAAACTTTACTGCCTGTCATAAATAACTTCCCACTACTCCCCACTTTGAAACTCTGGCTAACTTTCTGATTTTACATGAAAGGAAATTTAGTAAGTGCTGTATGCCTTGATAAAATTTGTCCACTCTTTCTGTCATCCATTAGCAAATTTTTACAATTCACACTGATTAAGCATTTTGTGTCTTTTTATAATGATTGTGTTATTTCTACAATAATGATGTCACTTAGTTCCACAGTGGGGATTATTGGTGACTTATTTATGATGGACAGGATATTATATTTTGGTTTACCATAAAATTAGAATGCCACTGCAAGGTTTATAAGCATATATGAGGAGCCCCATGTACATAAAATAAGTTTAAAGTAAAATATATTGTCACTGTGCAATAAAAATGGCCAAAATCAGACATGTGCCGTTCTTAAATAAAGATATCATGTTGTTGTGAGGACAATGCCCATGCCGACATGTTTAAAAAAAACATAAAATGTATCAATATTTTCCCTTCAAAATTGCAGTTGCAGAGATACACATAACTCTTTTTTGCACTGCCTTATAAATGTTTCCCCTGCTTTTTCTCAGACTTGTGAAAAATCATTATGGCCACTTTAGTAGTACAAAAAAAATAAGAACCACTGATGGCACACCAAGTTACAGTTCTGATTTCTTGTCATACATTATGTAGTCCACCTTATCTGCCACCCGTTTGCACCCTGTTGTGGAAAGCTGCAAATCCCCAAAGGTGGAAAAACTCAGCTCTTTAAGAACTCTGTCCACAGTGACAGAATCTGTAGAAAATCTCTTGGCGACCAGGTCCCGTTTAATGCACTGAATCACATGCCTTTTCTCCAGGGGCAAGAAAGGAACAAAGGCATCCAACAAGTCATTCTGTGCCAGCTTTGAAAACCAAGCATCAGATTTCTCAGAAAATATGGCACTGAACTGATCCAGTGTAAGCTGCTCTCGCTGATATTTTGAGGAATCAGACATGAACTGGAGGAATACCCTATTAATATCATTAGCATATGTATTTGATAATAAAAAGAATAGTGTGGGTCCTGCTGTAGAGCAAGACTGGGCCAATGCATTGATGGCATCAGCTATGCCTTCCACTATTGCAGGCGATGCCTTGTCCATCTCATCTATGATGATGATATTGGTTAAACACTGGGAGTAATTTCCCACAATCCATTGATGGATCTGCTGCCGATACACTTCCTCAAATGCTTTGTGAGGGAAGTGAAATGGAATGATATAGCCAGTGTTCTTGGAATACTTAAAGGATTCTGAGACGATTTTACTAACATAATTCTTACCCACACCAGTCCACCCATGGAATGACAGAACCAGAGGTTTGCACATTGCAGATACCTCTAATGATGCCTGAGCAGAGTTGGATTCATTTTCAACATCACTGATAGCAAACTTGCGAAAATATTCATCAATTTTGATGGATACTAGTTTGGTTGCAATGTGCTGTCCAAATACAATGGACTCCAGGTCCATTTCTAAGACTCTCTTATCAAACTGTCTACTTTGTTCACACATATGAATTTGAAATGGCGACATAAGGATTAAGGCCACAACAACTGCAATGAACAAAAGCAATACGATCAAAAAACACTTTGAACAGATCCCTTGGCTCTCTGTACAATTCTCAGGCTGTATCTTGGAAGATGCTGATGATGACTTATACACTCTCCGTCTTCCCTTTGAATCTTCAATGGTGTCATCACTGGCATTATTACTATCTGACAGATCTTCTGTCTTTATTCTATGCTGTGCTGAACTGCTTGAACTAGGTTGTTTTGTATACTCAGGAAAGTGGGCAAAGAGAGTTTCTTCGTCTGGAAGGCCATAACCAGTTTTCGTTCTTCTGGAAGACACTGATTTTTGAGTGGGAGTTTGATGTCCAGTATTTTCTCTTCTAGATGTCATGGCTCTGGTATGTGGAGTGTTCTGACCATATTTGGCTCGTTTGAAAGCCACTGCACCCTGGACTGTGGTAAGGGCAGGCTCCCAACCTCTGTCCTGTCTCACATTTGTGGATGGTGGGCTTTCATCATCACTGCCAAGTTCCATTGGCTCCATCTTTGGATCTACAGCAGTCACTTACAAACTGTTGATGTTCACATGAACCAATCTGTGAACAAACAAACATGAAAAAATGATACTAGGTAACTAGGGGGGTCAGTGATGAGTGATACATAATCAGATAATATGATAAATGTGGAGCAGCTGGCACTGTACCCAAAGACAATGGTTGTGATAGTCGCCTGCTGATCATGAGAATATAAGCTATGGGCATGGTCATAACTCAACTGGCATGAACACTGATGAAGCGACCCTCTTCATGAATCAATTCATTATTCATGGCCTTCACTTCACTCTTCAGTGACTTCAGCGGTATGTTGTAACTGTGTAAGCATCACAGTCACAGCATGACCGGTGAATACACTGAAGAAGAAGAAGAAGAAGAAGAAGAAGAAGAGAAAGAAGAAGAAGAAGAAGAAGAAGAAGAAGAAGAAGAAGAAGAAGAGGAAGAATTACCTTGTTTGAAGTTTCAGCACAACCAATTCAAATGGTATGTTCTGTAGACCTCCAAAAGATCGGCCTCCTGCATCGAACAGAATGATAGTGAACAAACCGGAAGTTGTCGTGTCTAAAACTGAAAGTTGTCGACAATGACGACAGGGAAGCAAATTTATTTTTGTGACAAACCTCGCTTAAAGTCGAAGGGTGGTTTGGAACAACAAAGTCATAATATATCATGAATGACCGCTCATTCAAACAGTTCCAGTATCATTGTCTGTCGCGCTGAAACTGCAACTTCATGTTTATGATTTCGCATCTTGTTTTTACGACATTACTAATAATCCGGAAGTATTCCAGCACTGCACTCTGTATCCACAATTTTGATTGGCCAAATTTTGCATGTGTTCGAATTTTGAAACCAACGTAAACAAATCAGTGTCTCACGGTCGTTGAGTCAGTGTGGTGTATGTTTATTGCTCGAGTGACAGTCTCCTTTCTCTTTTTGTTTTGCATGTTTTACTCGAGTGATAGTCTACTTCCTCTTCGTGTTTTGCATGTTTTCTCTTAGGAGCATCTGAGGATAGTTGGATGCGGTTGGTTTGCTAAAAGTTTTACAATCCATCTTAGGTGAGTTAGTCTAGTCAGTCTAGTCTATTTCAACAGTTCAATTTGATTGACTGCTACAGACAGTATCCCGTCTGAGTCTGAGGCTAGTCTATATCTAGAGATCTAGACTAGACTAGATAGACTAGACTAGTCAATGTTTTGCAAGGATACAGTAGCATGCTACGGCCAGTATCTGCACACCTAAGGCAAAGCTTTTTACTAATTTTACGGGTCTCCCAGAATCTGAACTTTCAAAAATGGAATTATAATAGTCTAGATATTAGACTAGTCTAGGCTATTACTTCTAGTCTAGTCTAAACATAAATGATTTGGTTCTTTCAAGAATCTGCAAGACTTCCGCAGGCAACAACCCATTAGGGTTAGGGATAGGGGTAGGGTTAGGGTTAGGGGTAAAACCGTAAATAATCCAAATGAAATTCATCCTGTCCCATCAAAATAATCCCTCTTTAGTTTAGTATGTTCTTTACTTATTTCTGGGGTTGTTGCCTGCGGAAATCTTTCCCAAGAATAGATCTAGACTAGACTCATCTAGATCAGCCTTCTCTAACAACAGCACCAATTTCATGACTTGTCAAGACTAAATGAACGGTATCAACTATCATCACCATTGCGGTGCTGTCCTTAGAGATAGCCTCAAGATCTAGTGTAGATCTGGTCTAGACTAGAATCTAGTCTCCAGTAATCTAGATCTAGATCTAGAATAGTATATGCAGTAGCAGGAAAAAAAAAGAATCTCTAGACTAGTCTAAAATTTGGATTATCATCAGAAGTTCCAGGTGCATAGACACGGATCATGTGCAGGCACACGGCTATTGACTTTTATAATATAAATACTCATAATATCAAGAGGGCAGGGCAAGGAGATTTTCTGTTTTTCTTTACTTTTGTCCGAGTAATGAGTAAGATTATAAGAAAGCATAATTTTCAGCCATTGCCCTGCATGGTGAGAATGGGACTCACCAAGATATTACAGTGTTACTCAGTTTACTGTCAAATTGATCTAGTCTAGTCTAGATTTCAAAGAAACTGTGATCAGTCTAGTCTCTAGGTCTAGATGATAGAGTGATGCTCTGTTCAGACACTTTAGTGACTGTCAGTAGAGATTTAGATGTAGATCTACTTTTACATCATGACTGTTGCATGTGTGCAAAGTAAAATGGGCCTTTTTCTTTCTATTTCACCTCCACCATAATTTGCCTTTTGGTTAGTGTCAAAAACAAGTGCAAGATTTGAAGTAAGGAAACTAACAATGAACAATGATCATTTTTAGTGTTATTATTAGACTAGATCTAGACTAGTTATGTGTAACTAGTGGAGTAATTAAATTTATTAATAGACTGAAATTCAGTTGGCGTTTCTGTTGATGTAATTCATGCAGCTGTTTACAGGATGGCATCCAGTCAGTCAGCAGATGGACCTGGCACACCTACACGTAGATCTAGGAGATCCTGGTTTGATGCTCCACCACTGACCACCCTGGACCCACCCCCACCAACTCAGAAACCTGAGGTCCGTGATGGTGTCCCAAAACGTCGCAGCATTGACACTGTAGAGACCCTGACCTTGACCCATTTCACAAACCCACCCAGGCTTGCATTCGGGAAGATCCTTGTGGGCAAGACAAAATACCGAACATTGCTGATTCGCAACCCCCATGACTATGAGCAGGAGGTCATCATTGAGAGATTTCCTTACAAGAAGAAATTCATGGTGGACCACACAAGGTTTGAGACTGATACTGTAACTGAATTTTATTATGTACAGTTGACTCCACCATCTGGATAAGAGATATAATCATAAATGTCTGCTTAATTACGACTTTTTCCACCCAAAAAAGTGCTGTTTCTCTATACAGTATATAAAAATTAGTGGCATTCATACCGCCTTTTAATGACAAACTTTTTCATGCGTCTAGGCAGTTGTGATTAGGCAGAAATGACTGTTCTATGATGGAAAGAAAATATTCAACAGGTTAGCTAAATCAGTAAATGTGAGTGTATTGGTGAGCCAATTTTATTAGAATTCCTTGTTTGGAATCACATTTGGTGCAAGACTCAAGTCCCAGCACACTGCACAGAGTTAAAAACAGCTCTGCATTGGGTTATATCCAATGACAAATGAGTAATACAGCTGTGTAGAACTAGCTATTGTAGATCTAGTCTAGCTGGCAGTAAATGATAATCTTGTGCTGAAAGATGCAAGAGGCCAGGGTAAATAGAACAGTCATAGTCGTAGTCAATAGGAATTCAGAATGTATTCTTAATTCTTAAGAAATTTTGGAAGAAGTCAGCTGTAAATATGGGCTCAAAAAAATTGTTAAAGCTATGCCATGTGATTGTTACCTTTGAAAGGCAGGCCTTGCATACCTGTGTACATTGCCTTGATCAAGATTCAGATCCAGATGGATGAGCTTCATGTTTCAACAAATACGAGATATTTTTATAGCAATGTTTATCATATGATATTTTGATGTGAAGTGTGTGACTGGACTCAGAGTAGTGACAGGTTCCATCATATCTTTCCTCTTCTTTCAAATTAATCAAATTGTGGATAGTGTTTGAGTTGCTATCTTCTTATTTCTGTAAATAACATCCTTTGATCTGACTTGTCCTTATGTGATTTTTAATACCAGGCTGTGCATAACTGTTTCATTCAATATGTAGGGCGGGCTGTATAGTAATCCAGATCGTAGATATTGTTCAGGAACTAGTTACAAGAATAGCCATCAACTTAACACAGCCTAGAAGAAACTCATAAACGCACACTAACACTGTGTTAGCTGATGTAGTGAAAACCTATATATCATACAAATGCGGTTTATTGATTTTGCCATGCAAGTCATGATGTTTATATTTGCACCATAACAGGTTCACCGTGGCTCCTGAGGAGGTGTTTACCCTACAGATTACATGGACCCCGGAGGAGGCTGGTGGATTCCGAGAAATGATACAGTTTCATATAAATGATGTGTACAGGCTTCAGGCTTTCCTGATTGGCAATGTGGAAAAACCAAAGCCCCCACGCAGAGTGGTGAGTGCATTGGTGTTGGCTTTGTTTCACACAATTTTTTAAATTTCATGATGTGATATCAATTTCTGATTTGTTTTAAAATTGGGGGAGTGACGTGTTAACCCTTGTAGTTGTAGAGTTAGAGCTGGATTAAGTCACTCTCACTGCTATCTAAGGGTGATGGAAATTAAGATTCAGTGGTTACTACCCACCCAACTGAGAGAAGCTTAGTCTGATCTAGCTGAAGCTCAGCTGATGTATAAATTTTGGTAGTTTCAGCTGTTTGAGCAATGAAATCTTGTTCATGGATGTGTTAGTAATTTTTATAATGAATTAATACTAGGAAACGTTCATATCACATTTTTTCAGAGAAAACACCCCTTGGGACCTCGTGTGAGACAGCCACCCACTATTGTTCAGACGCCAGCCCTTACTAGCATCAAAGCCAGCTACAGCCCACGACGCAGCCAAGAGGCTCGAGAGTTGCTTGAGGACTTGACACGTCAGCAGCATGGGGAAGATAAGGAGAATCAAGGAGGGAGCCGAAATGAGAGTGGTAGTAGTGGAACCATGATACTTCCAAAGGGTGGTGTTGTGAACAGTAATAAAGACAACAAGTGGACTGAGGATATCACTCAAGTCCTTGCTCCTAGTCAAGTGAAAGGTGTGAAGAGGGCTAATCCTGAAGAGGAAGCCACTAGATCTCCAACTCCATTAGAATCCACAACAATATCTGGGAAGCCTGAGTCCCATGGAAGTCAGAAAAACAGACCACAGTGGAGAAACATATCAGACATCACATCCCCATCTCTGAACATGAGTCCTATCCCTGTGTGTGAAGGAAATGAAAATGGCATTACCGTGGACTCATACTTTCAGCCGAATGAGACAGGCACTGCCTCAGTCAACAAAACATGGAAGTCTGCAGGAGAATCAGGCAAAAGTAAAGGAAATGAAAGGCATGTTTCAAATCAATTGAGCAGTGCAGCTTTTAAGGAAACATTTGTCATGCCCGCTCCCCCTTTGAATCCTTCAAACTTTACAAAGCTTAAGAGGAAAGAACTTGAAGCTACTGAGCACCGGACAACCATCATGGCTGAAGAGAACTCGGTGAGCTGCAGTTCAGGACAGCCTCATAGGCAATCCCTGGGAAGGAATGAGGTGGGCATAATCAGACAGAATGAGACACACATTGTGAAATCAAGCAATGCTGAGGACAGTCAAAGGTCTGTGACCAGTACTCAGCAGGCTGCTGTTCCAGATATCAATCAAATGGAGATGAGGCAAAGACAAGACTGGACATCCCCTAAAACTGATGACAATGGAGAGTCAGTGAGAACGAGTCCAGTCTCTCCGAGAACTATGCTAGATGAGTCCCTGACTTTGATATCTCAGATGAAGGTACCAACAAGAAGCACAGACATGTCACCTCAGGATGGTGATGCCAGCATCAATGCTAGTCTTATTTCTCAAGGCCAAGGACTGGTCAGCCCTAACTCTTTTCTAGAGGACATGAAGAGTTTGCTGCAAGACAGTCGAAATAGTGGGAATCATAGTGGCAAAAATACCAGCACCCCAAATGCTCCCAGTCCCTCTGCAGTTCTGAACAACTCCATTCCTCATGACATTATGGTGAACCATCTAAAAAATGTGAGGTCTTCGCTTCATGAATCCCCACATGCTGTGGCTCTCCGATCATCACTGGAAGGAAAAACACCAAAAAAACCTCCAAGCAGCAGATTTGCAACAAAACGGAGATCCATCACTTCACAGTTTCAGAAAAGTGAAGTGAAAAGAATTGCAGCTGCCGCTAAGGCTGTACAGGAAGACAAGTTGACCTTTTCAAAGAAGAGTCAGGTGAAAGTGTTGCCAAAAAAGGACCAAGAGCTGATTAGCAAGAAACTTGCAGTCAAAAAGCTGAACCAAAAAGGAAATCTGCCAGCTTCGCGGAGTGGAGTAAGTCCCAGGCATGACCCATCAGGCTCGAAACAGAAAAATACACAAGCTAGGAGAGCATCATTTAAGAAGAAATCGCCCGTTGTAAAAAGGTCACCACGATCTAGAGGGTCACCAAGGAAATCAACTCAAGATATTGCAATGAAGAGGGTGAAGGGCAGACTGAATAAGGCAAACTCTTCTGCCAAGTCTACACATACAAATTCAAATGGTGAGGTGTCTGACGAAGTTTTGACTCACCTTAAAGAAAGTTCCACAACTGACCAGAAGAGGGAAACTATGACTGATGCCATTGATGATCAGACCTCCAGCAGTATGAATGTTGAAAAATCTAGCATAGCCACTCCAAAGAAGGAGCAACATTCATTTGATTCTGGGACTGTGGTCAAATGTAGGTCCATGGAAGACACTCATGAGAATAACAGTAAGTTCTTTGATGGCATTTTTCCTGATGAAGAGGGACAGAAAGACAGTGACTCTCAGAGAAACTCTTCCATGACAAAGCGTGGAAAGCTCTTTCCTGACCTACAGGTAGCAGACAGTTGTGAAACTCAGGAAGTTTGTCAAGGGGCAGGAGTTCCTGAAACAGCTTCTAAGGTCTTAGCATGTAAGTCTGATGTTGATAGGAAACCTGCAGATGCTGATGTTAATTGCCAGAACAACGATGATGAGTATACAGAGGTTTGCAAAGAGATGGCATCAGTCACTCCCACAGTAGTGGTATGGAGAAATGAATTTTCTAAAAATGGTTGTTCAGGCTCAGACGAGATAAGGTATGAAAACCGTAGAGGTGAAGCTACTCCTAATCACACAACTGAAGCCACTCCTAGAAAGAGCCGAATGGATCGAGTCATTGGTGCTGCAGAAAGGTCCATGTCTCCTCAGAGATTCTATCCCCTCTCCCCAAGTAACTTGCCCACAAGTCCTGGTGCAGGACTGGAGCCATCAAGGCGAGGGACCCTCACAATCACTAAGTCAAGACCCTCAGATGCCCTGCTCACTGCTATGAACAATAGAAAGAAACTCTTCCAAGAATCAGCTCAGCCACCGTCGTTTCTCATTCAAGAGGATGATTCAGAAACTCAGGAGAATATCAGGGTGAGAGTGGAAGAACGGTATCAAGAAATTGATGGCAAAATGTACTTGGTTGTCAAGGAAACCACAGATGTTGTCAAATCTACCACCGAGACTTACATAGAACATATGGATGCCAGTCCACAGCAGTTCAAAACTCCCACTCGCCTCCCCACCAGCCCTGACCCGCAGATGTCCCGCAGGTCAACCCATGTGGTCAGGAGTCCAAAGGTCATTGATGTGGCCTCCATGAATAAGAAACGCCTTGATTTTCTTGGGGAGGCAGTTCTGGAAAATATGGAGGACGGTGATGATCAGATGGATGCAAATGGTAAAGAAGCCATTAGACAGAATAGAGATCAGCATGATGATGCTCCTACTGGTGTCAGTGCGCAAGGACAGTCAACAGTTCCAGAGCTAGAAACTACGGAGGCCAGTGATTTTAAAACCAGATCAGACACATTTGAGAAAGAATCTACAATTCTTGCAACACCAGATAGACTAGGACTTAATGTCTCACCATTTGCTAGAAGCATAGCAGGCAGTGAACCTCCCATTACAGCAGTGTGTGCCATGTCTCCAAAACTTGTTGATTATGATGATATAGTTTCTGAGAGCGGAGGTTCAGGCGATGTCACAAGGGATTCCCTGGACACAAACCAGTCTAAAGATTCTCTGGATGTGAGTGAGCATGATTCCCTGAATAAGAGTGGCGGAGTTGATCGAGTTTGTGAGAAAGAGAATGAAAATCAACAGAACAATGACATGGATGAGAAAAAAGCCCCCACAGAAGCAGCTTTTCATTCAAATTTGACAGAGTCTTTACAGAAGAATGGATTGTCTGCAGGTGGTGAGATAAACTCAGAAGATGCAGACTTGACTTGTGAGGCAGCGATTGTGTGTGAAGCCACACAAACTATTGGCAAAAGTTCCACTGTCCCAGATGATGAGAGCGAGGAAGAAAAGTTCTATGACACAATGAGTGAACGGTACTATGATGCCCTAAGTGACACTTTGAATGCGGATGTTGAAGAAGAACCTGAGGAAATAGAGGTGGTGATCCCTAATGATTTATGTGACAATGATCTCTTTGCTAACTTGCATACCAAAGAGACAGCTGAATGCACCATGGTAGCAGAGACACAAAAGGAAGCAGACATTGGTCTTGCACTTCCAAGTAAAGGTCAGTCGGCAATTTTGGAAAGAAACCTGACACAGAGTGAAAGTTTGCAGCCGGAAGGCATGTTTATAGAAAGAGAGATTGATCACATAGAAGCTTTTGAAATTATTGAGAAAGATGTGTTTGAGGTTTGCCGCATTGAGGATCCGGAACCAGAGCCAGTGGAGGATGAGGTTTGCAAAACATCTGAAACTAAAGCAAGCAAAAAATTGCGTCGCTCCATGTCTGCTGATATTTTGCTGCCCACTACTTTTTGTATTGATAAGTCTGATGAGAAGAAGCAGTCAGTAGAAATCAACACAATACAACCTTCTTTAGACCACACTAAAGCAAAGACCTCGATGAAACAGTCAAAATCAGAAGTTTTTGCCAAACCTGCAACACAACTGTCAAGGAAAATTGCCCAAACAAGGACATCTAAAGGCCAGCTTCCCTTAGCTCAGAATGAACTGCAGAAGCTCAAGCAGAGAAGTCAGAGTCTGACCAATCTCCCGAAGCAGGCAAACAAAACTTCATCCCGCAAGACCTCAGCAGATGCAGTAGATGCTCAAAAGTCAGCCAGACAAGGTAAAGTCCTGAAAACTGGTCTTTTTTTTTTTTTCCCCCCAAAATTGAAGGGAAATTTTCTTCTGCTGAATAAGATAGAGGCAAACTGTTTTGCTTTTAAATACACAATTTGGCATGTCACGATTCAGCAGCTATTGATGTGGAAGTCATGCTTCTTTTCATTTTCAAAAGTTTACACACATTAAGATGAGGTAAACATTGAGGTTCCTGTGTTAGAATTTACGTTTTGCACCATAATTTCCCGACTTTTTTTTTTGTACTGAACTGATTTACCAGGACACTCAGTTTCTTAAGAGATTACTGCACACAGAGACCTTTGAACCCACAGTTTAAATTAAACATATTTTATATATATCTTTTCACAGTTAGTCAAGTCAGTCACAGTGCATCAAGGTCAAAGAAGGCAGTGAAGGGAGTTGCCCAAAGCCGGCTGATTTTAGTCAAGAAACCAAAGACAGGTGGGTAAACCCTTTGGAGTCTTTCAAGTTGTGGAGACTGTCAGTTAAATCTTGATATATATGATGAATCCTTATAATGCAATTCTTCATGGCAAATTATGAAAACTTGCAAACAGCAGCCTTATCCAGTGATGCAGATTCTCACCTTTTCCGCATTTATTCTTGATAAACTGTCTGTAAAATTATTTTGTGCTGGAAAATGTGAGGATGGACGTTTTGTGGCCTGTGGTTCAATGGAAAGTTTGCATTGTGACCTGTTGAAGAATTTCTTCCGCTCTTGTTTCTGTAGGGTTTTGATTTTAACTCTAAATGTTGACATAGCTGAAACTTGGACTTTTAATGGCCTACTCACGTAACATTTTCTCTCCAGTTCTGATAATGGTAGGCAAAAATAAAATCTTGAACTACTGGATGCTTCAAACATCCAGATATTCTAGCACACTGTAAATTGATGAAAATTGGGTGTGACAGAACATGGTGTTTCATTCTGTTGAATGTTGCTTTCATCATAGATGACAACAGTAAATCTCACCATCTGGGCTTTTATACACGTACTAAGATCCTGTATCATGCATTGATTTTAGCAAGTTTTGTGTGCCATTTATAAAGCATATTCCAAAGGTCAGGTCCTGGGAAAAAAGTGTGGCTCGGATGTCACAATGCACTGGACACTCAAAGATATGACTGCTCATATGCTTCAAAACCACAACTGGGATGCAGTGAATATTGAAGTTATATTCCGAAATGATAAGCCAAAACATAACTTTTGTCATGACTAGGTGCTCCAAGACATCCCATGCCCTTTGCTGCCCGCAACATGTATTACGATGAGCGCTGGATGGAGAAGCAAGAAAGAGGATTTGTACAGTGGTTGAATTTTGTTCTCACTCCCCCTGATGAGTATGTTGCGGTCACCACCAAGGTTAAAGGTCAGTAGGTGATATACCATTGATGTTTTTGATTAAGGAAGTGGTCTGGATTGCTGATATGATGATATTTTGAGATCTGTGCTGTCTGTGCAACTTGTAAGAAGATAGAACAGATGAAAAGCACTAAGGCTTCTAATAAATTGTGCAAACCAATATTTGAAAAACTGAACATAATTCTCATAGCACCTTGGATAGAGGAGGGAGGAGGTGAAGGTTTACTCTGGAAATTTTAAGCTGGGAAATGACAAGCTAACTTTTTTTTTTTGTGCCTCATAAATAGTCCTTCTAAGGGCTACAGCTTCTCAAACCTGGCCTTTATCATGGATGAAAAGAATGACACAGTAAGACTGAAAGGATTTGATTTTGTTTAAATTTCACTCTGCAGTAGAGAATGAGAATGTAATGGACAAATCAAGGAGTGCCTGCACAAAAGCCTTATCTCTCTTATATAATTCATATAACGATCCTTGCGCAGGCACCCCTTGAAATGTAATATAGCTATACAGTTACATGAGCATCCGTTGTTAAAAACATAACTCGAACTCTGGTAATTTGAACCTCTTTTGGTGGTCACAGCAAAATCAAATAAAGTGGACTTGGCTGTATATCTCACCTTTTTTTTTTCTGTATTTGTATCATGAACATTTCCAGTAACTTTTCTCTGACTTTTTTTTTAATCTATAGTTGATGCAGGCTCATTATCTTTGGACACTCACCACGTTACACCCCGACTTGCCCCAACAAAGGAGATCCTCTCCTTTCGAGCTTATGCAGCCCGCAGGAGACTGAATCGTCTGCGCCGTGCAGCTTGTGAACTTTACCAGTCAGAACCTATTGTGGACATCATCTGCAAGATTGAGACGGAAGTGGAGAGTCGGAGAATAGCTGTGAGGAAAGACAAGATGGTGCACGCTGATCTTGGTGAGATAATATGATATTCTTATGTCTTGCTGACCAAGCTTCACAATGAAATCTTCCACACTCTGCATACGGGATACCCTGAGATCATCACAACTTAAAAATGTTACTTGCTTATGGCTATATCTGATTTTTTGTTCAGCTGCCTTAGATAACATCAGTTGTACTGTTTTCGTGTTTGATGAACTTCAAATGTTCCACTGTAATTCATTGCTGTCAGTCATATTAGACCTAAAATGAAAATATATTTAGAACAAACTGCCATGGAAATGCCTTTTCAATAATATTATAAATTTAGATTACCCAGCCATCCTTTGGATAAAAATCCATTCATCATAAATGATGAAGTGGGGTGGGTCATATAGTTTTCCAATCTTAAGCCTGCTTGAAATTCATTCTTTGCCATCTTTGGAGGCTTTTAAGAGGCATTAACATGTCCATACTCTCTAATTTACAGTATATATGAAATGTGCTTAAAAGTACCCACAAATCCTTTGAGGTTGTTTCGGAATATTGCTTAACTACTGTATGTATAGATGGAAAGTATTGGTTCTTTTTTTATCCATGAATGCCTGCTACAGATTTTCACAATGAAGATTATGTCCTCAAAGGGAGTAAAACAGTACCACTTAAATTTGTGTTTGCTTTTGTGAAACAATACTAGTGGTATCTATGTATTACTAAGAAGAAACTTAGAGGATACATGAAGTGTCAAATGTTCTGGATTCCCATATCTGTAGATAGTTTAAAATGAAAAACAAAGAGGCATAAAAGTACCCACAAGTGCCTGTAAGAGCAACAACTGTAATCTGCTAAGCTCGCGGACATTAGACCCTAGCCTTGCATTTCACTCAGGCACAGTATAATGGGATGCCCATTTTTTATGCATTGCAGGTATAAAGCAGAGACTATTGGATCTGCTGCTCCACTACAATTCACTATGGTTACGAGTCGGTTTGGAGGTAAGTTCTTCTCAC
>JAWQUT010000216.1:1063027-1120122 GCA_033807755.1 Ellobium chinense
GAAGAATGCACCATTCAGCACATTGGTGTGCATTTTGCATGGAAATCCAGTGCACTCATGGGGATAAGGTGTTTGCACACCATGTTTGGTACGGTACACTACAATCTCTAGAAAAAGGTAGTGCCTCTCCTAAATTCCTTATTAAAACTTGGGGTGCAAATGCTCCCGCATAGTACTCGGAGGTAAGTTTTCTTATATCAAAAGTCGGGGTGCATACGCTCCCGCATCGTACTCGGAGGGTGGGTAAAATTGCACGTGCTGTAGTGAGTACAGTGCTCATGTTTGCTCACTGCAAAATAACCTCCATGAAGATCTCATTGATTTTGAGGAATCCATGAAGTTTCAAGTTTCTAGCATAAAAAATAAAGGTTCTAGATGCATTCAAAGACCGCGCTGGGGTGTTTTTGCACCCCATCATACAGCGAGGGTTAAGAGAGATAAAGACAACCCTATCACCAACACATGCGGTTGAACATTTGAGTTGTGACAATAGTTGAGTTGTACTTACACCATTCTCTAATCTCATAGTGTGATATTATTTTTTTCTGTTGTTGTTGTGTAATTTTTACTGAATCTAATGTTCTTGGTTTGTCTTGTTCATGTACAAGTACATAGGACTAGCTGAAGTGTCCTGATGCTGGTGGGGAAAGGGAGGAGATGACCAAATTTGCACTGAATAGGCTTTTAATTGTGTGTCTTCTTCCCCCGCAAAGTGAAATTTTGTTTTACTTCAGCACCAGGGTTACCATCAGCCATAGAGGCACCTAAATTGTTTGCAAAATACTTCGTTCTTAATTAGCAATCCCACAAGGCTAAAATTAAAGGCTGCCATGGTGACAAAATATCTTTTTGTACCTCATGCCACATTTGAAGTCTGTGGCCATGGTAGTTTATTTGGGAAAATGACATGTGTTTCCATGTTGCCAAATATATAATAAATGAAGTCGATTATAAATTATCTACACTTTCTGTTTCTGCAGACTGTCTTTGGTGAAGTTCTCATGCTGCAGTCAAACCAGGATGTTGTGGGCCTGTCCAGATTTATTGTGACCAGGCTTCTGGCATCACCAGATATAGCAGCAGAATTTTCTCACCCTACTGTGCCTCATCTGTACAAGGATGGTGAGTTTTGGCTGCCCATTTTATCGTCCTCATTTTTTTTATTTTTGACTTGGTCTCATTGTGAACACTAGGCTTTCCCATTATTATACCCCTTTATCTCTGTGCCATAATTATTGTCAAAATCTAGATGTCATATAAAGTTTAAAGGGGGGGTCAGTTGATGGTCTTGATTTTTATCTTGTATCTTTTTCTCCTTTTCTATCAGTGTATTTTTTTTTTTTGCCATCTCTCCTCCCTCCCCTATTATTGGTTCATCTTATCTTGATAACAAAATTTTGTCGCAAGACGCGTGATCGTGAAATTCGCCGGTTAACTTTCAGAATCCCCCCTCCCCTCCCCCAAAAATACAGTGAATGCATGGTGATCTTCCCTCCTTTCCTGTACCCAAAGTTTGCATTACTTGAGAAAACCCTAAAATTCCTTTGAAAATTTGTAAATCCCATATCAAATTTATGGCAGAAGGGGAGTGTCTGTCCCAACTTATATCACCTGAAGAAAACACCGAGTTACAGGATCCATTTCACACTATGGCAGAAACAACGCTTTTTGCTAGGACAAATATTGTTTCAGGTCCAGTATAGTTATTTGGTATCAGGGAAGAGGCGTGGGAATGTATTCAAGTTACTAGTTCTACTCATATCTTTGTTTAGAATAAAATGACAAGTAGGTTTATATCTCACATTTGGTTTATAATGTCAAGAGGAATGAGAAATCAGATTGGTCTCTTCTTGATTGATGATCCACAGTTGGTTTCTTCGAAGTTTGGAAGAGAGCTTGACTTCAAATTCCATGTTCTTATGACACGGGACTTTGGAAATGCTAATTTCTTGAAATTTGTTTAATTCTGGGGAAAGTTACTTAATTAAAATTTGAAGAATCTTTGTTTCATCCATCTTCCCCGCCCATGACCAGGTTATGCAGCTGCCACGTCCAGACATACAGTGAAGAAGTTCCTTCTCCTTGTGTACTTCCTGGACCAGGCTAAGTCATCAAGACTCATTGACCATGATCCCTGTCTGTTCTGCAAGGATGCTGAGATCAAGGTAAATATCAAAGTTTTAGAGATTACCTTGTTAGAAAAGTTTGTGGTCGTGCAAATTATTGAAACTACCATACCACATTAATTGTACAAGATAGTAAGTTTTCATGTTTTTATCGGTATATTACATGCTTTTCACCTAAGTTGTCAATAGTTCATTCATGTGGAAGTAGATTTTATGAGGATAAACCAGCTCTTATTTTATATTTTCAGACCAGCAAAGAGATCTTGGTTCGATTTTCCCAAGAAGTGCTGAGCGGAGAAGGGGACATAACCCGCCATCTGGCCTATCTGGGTTACAATGTGTCCCAGGCTCAGAGGCCAATAGATGAATTTGACTATGCGGTGACCACCCTTAGTTCAGACTTAAGAGATGGCCTCAGACTCAGGTAATTATCTCATACGCAAGGGTATAGTAATTTTCATTCATTGTCTTTACCAGATTTTATAAAGTAGTCATATCATCATAAGAATGTCATCAAAAATGAAGACAAGAAGAACAATAAAGTATAAAGGTGCCTATCTAAACCTTATATTTGTGTTCTGGCTATGTTACCAAATGGTAAAGCACATTCTATTCATTAAGGAGAAGGAATGTGAGTCCCGACTGATAATGAAAATATGCCATTAAGAATCTTACATTATGTCTGAAATTAATCAATTTTGAGAGAAAAATCCAAAAGACATCCAACTTTAGACAATTTCATGTTCCTGCTAGGATTTGAACCCAAGCCCATTACAAGTTAAGCATGCTACCACTACATCACATTTACGAAGACACTAACTTCACAGCAATTTAATCTTTGTATTCTTACTGCTTGAATATTGTTCCCTTACTTCCCCATGTGAGTCTAGGCTAAATACAGAATTTCTATATCCACCTCATTCATTTCAGAAATTCTACTTGACTGAGTTTAATTTTGCAGTTGTTAGATCGAGTGGTTGTTTGTTGTCCATACTGTGTCTTGTTATCTAAGTGGTAACATTTGATAAGCTCTCTTACATTACCAGACAATTAGGTGTGGAACCAACAGTATATTTATCCTGTCTGTTTTGGTCTTGTTCTCTTAGCCGAGTGTTGGAGCTTTTGGCTAACAATCACACCATCATGAGAAAGCTTCGTGCTCCTGCCATCAGCCGCCTGCAGAAAATTCATAACACAGAGGTGTTTTTCAAGGCCATGGTGGAACGTGGCTTGAACTTCAACACTGCTTCAGGTAAACTGAGCAAGTCACTTTCAGTTTCACTAAGATGAAGATCATCAGTGCAGTATACCTTTGTCTGTTTAATTGCTAGGAGTTCATTGCACATATTTCTTTTTGGACATTATCATTCCTGTGTTGTAAGCTGTCCTTTGCTTCCACATCATCTGGGGTTGTAAACATGTCAGAGATAACCTCGCTTTGCTAGCTTGTGGCAGAACCCTCGCTTTGCTAGCTTGGGGCGGATTTGATCTTGGCGACGACAGTGGGAGGGGGAAGAATCCATTTTATGTGTTACGAAATTTAAGACATATCAAGGTACTTTATGAATGTATTGCTGCTGTAGAGATAGGGATTATAGCTATTCAGGATTCATGTGATCCTAGAAAATAATAAGGTCCCCAACAAGTGCTTAATTTTTGCAAAATTGGTACTTACTCCTTTAAATAGACTATAATTTTTTTAAAGGAAAGGTCCATAACATATTCTGCTATCACATGTCAGTATGGTAAAATAAAAAAAAAACAAACTAGAGAGGTGAATATTATTATGTGCCATTCCATTGTGTCCTGTTTGCATCGACCAGCAATTTTATGGTATTCTTTCACACTGTCACCAGGCAGCAAGTAGATATACTGGAAAGGATTCTTAAGAGGTCATTAATTTTTATTATGGAAAAGTGATATGAACCTTGCATTTGAAGCTGTTTGCTTAAAGTAGTTCTTACTTTCATTTTTATGTGGGTAATCATGAGTAAATGTTTAATCACAGGTCCTATCACAGCAAGGGATGTGGTTGATGGACACCGAGAGAAGACCCTGTCTCTGCTATGGCATCTCATCATTCACTTCCAGGTAATAATGGTACAGCTGAACATGCTCTTAAGCAAGTTGTTGAACTTCAAAAATTGCATTTGATTTATTGCTGAATTGAGGACAAAGCAAAACTTAAAAAATAGAAATATGAAATTAGAGCAGAAAGCCTCGTTGAGATTTTGATGAATGCTTGTTCATGTATACCATATTCAAATATAGTGTCATGGAACAATCTTTTCTTTTTTGCTCAAGATGAGACTGATTTTTCTTTTTTTTTTTTTTTGAAGGTGGAGGTGGTGTTGTACAGTAAAAATGAAAAGAAAATTTTACTTAATGATTTAGGTTTACAGTCAGTAGAGCAGAATACAGCTGAAATTATATTGAAGCACTATAAATCCCAAAGTCAAGCACGCAAATTCTGAAAACGACTAATATTTTGTTGTTATTTACGTATAGTTTATTGTTGTGTTAGGCTGTAATTTAGAAATAAAAAATGCAAAATTATTCATTTATAATTCATACAAACATTCACTCATTTGTGCATTACTGGGATTTGAAATCCAAGTTCCCTATTAATCCTATAGCTGTCTAGGACAAAAAGAGACTTTCCCCATCTTCTGCTGACATAACCATGCACAAACAATGTAGAGTGTGGGTTTCACAAGTGCCAGATCAAATATTCACGCAAGCAGGCTTATTATGAATGCCCTTTAAATGAAGCTGGTGCTTTTCCAAAACATTGTGGAAATCTGAAAGTGACGCATGTGAATAAGAACAGATGATGGATGTTGCAAAAGATGCCTAATTCAAAATAGTTCAGATGGTCCTATATGTTTTGTTATAAGAGAGTTCATCATAGAATAAGTAGGCAATGACTGAGCATAGTTTCTCTCTAAACTATTCACACTGCACTATATTGGCCATGAATGCAGACATTTCATCTTCACCCATAATAATCATTGCAGAGTTGCATTCAAGTGAATGAGGAACAGCTCAAAGAGGAAATTGATATGCTGATCAAGTCTCTACAACTCAAAGTGGCCATGCAGAAAATAAGTGCCCTAGCTGTGGAAGAGTGTCCAGGTTTGTCCCAGTTCACTGTATTGAGCATTTTCCAGATACAAGTTAAAGTTGAAATGATTTACAGTCTACTGTGTTTATTTAACTGCAGTCTAAATAATCACATCATCTCCTTAACTGCCACATTTGTTTTAAACAAATATTCATTTCCATTTAAAAGTCACTGCCTAAATGCAACTTCTATTAATCACAAAGTTTTGTGTGCTTCTGAAGAGTTTCTGAATTAAGAGGGATTGACTGTATTAAAGACCAGAACAAGATTTGCTAGCAGACGCAAGAAAATCATAGTAACAAAACTAACAACATGCAACTTATAATTTAATTAATGGTAAATAGAGGATACAATGAATGCCTTTACGAATGAATAAGTCAGTCCAGTTATTTACATGCATGAATGTGCGCATGGTTTGTCTCAAGAATGCTCTGCTGAAATATTTGAAGACTTCTCACAGTTTATCCATTATATCTAGTGTTGATCCCTTGCAGCTGCAGCTTCTCATTCAAAGATCAGTCTTAAGATGAGACATGGCCATTTCCCAGAGGTTGCAAGCAGAAAATATGGTGCGCAAGTCACCATCATAAGTGCATTGCAGTTTCAATGCAAACTTGCTCACCAAAGTGCTGAATGGTGCATTTATCTCCTTTAAGGGTGATGATCTTAGGGCATCTGTTATTTGCGAAAGCACCAGTTGTCTGGCCCCCGATTTCATCCAAGTTTCTTAGATACCTTCATGGGCTTTCTGGACTTTTTTTTTATCTTGACACACAGAGTTACTTCATTCAAATCAAAGGGTGTTTTTTTTCATTCCTTGTGATTCACTGTCTATACTTGCAATACTCTTCTTGTGGTAAGTTGCACACCACTTTGTCTGCATTACATTCTGTAGGAAAGGACCATGTCTCCTTTTAAATAAGTGTCACTGAATGCCACATGAATAGGATTTGTGTGACTGGCCTAGAGTTAGTGTGCAGATTATAACTACAATAGGTCAGTATCTCAGTATCTTGTGATAAATAAACACAGTATGTGAGTAATATATCTCATCTATTTCTTCAGCTCGCAGAGATTCAGGGGAGACCAAGCTTCTGATGGATAATCAGAGGCTGCAACTTATCTTCCAGTGGTGTAGACTGGTGTGCCTGCATTATGGAGTCAAGGTAAGGGATAAGGATCACTGATACACTGCTTTGGTTGTTGTCGCATGGGAACATTTTAAACTTTGTGAAAAGTGATGCAGAGAAATGAATTTTGTTGCTGTTCATGCCACTAGAGCAACACACGTTCTGTCATCAGAGTTGCCACAAACCTGGGAAATCTGAAAACATGGAAAATTGCCATTGATCTTTTCAGATCTGAAAGATATCTGGAATTGGGTAAAAAAAGAAGGGACCAGCTGTCAGAAAAATCATGAAACTCACAAAATTTGGGTTGGCTGTTCATGATTTTATCTGGAATGACTCTACCCTGGGCTGATCAGAATGAAACCTAATAGATCGTTGATTACATTTTTTGCTACAAAAATTTGGATGTGACTTCTTTTTTTTTTTGAATGTGTGGTTATCGTGGAAAAAATGTTAAGCCACTCGAAAATTTCGTGGAAAAGTTGTGGAAAAAACTTTTTAGCATTCTGTGGCAAACCTGTGCCATGGATAGGCACTGTTTAGCCCCCACATCCCTCTGAACTGGCACTTCTTAGAATATATATACTCTGATTCTTTAAGGACTCAGTATTTAATTTATTGCATTTACTTAGTGTGTGGTCTTTAACTTTCAAAGTTTCTTCAAAACTGGAAATATGCTAATCTGATTATGTATATCAATCACTGTGGACAGTAGTTTGTCCTGTGATTCAGCTATTGCACTCCCACGGCAATAGTGAGTATATTAGAGCTTTCACTTTATTTGAATACATTTTCCTTACAATTATGCATAGACCCACACTGAATGTCACACAAGCAAAAAAAATACTACTTAGATTAAACTTACAGAATAGATCTAGACATTTTGTTAGCACTGATGCAGAAGGACTTTAGGGACTGCTATGGGGATCTGAAAACAAACTTCAAAGATTTGTGAGTGCGTCCTTCTATAGTGTGATTTATTTTGTCTTTTGATACTTTCAGGTAGAGAATTTTACAGTCTCCTTCTCTGATGGGCGTGCCTTATGCTGTCTGCTGCATCACTACCACCCAGCCCTGCTGCCCTTGTCAGAGATTCAATTCCGGACTACCATCAGCTTCCAGGAGGATGCTGAGGACCGTTGCCCAGTGGAAACTGACCCTGACTTGAGTGTGGATTGGGGAGCAGGAGGTGGCTTGATGCCTGATGGTAATGTGCATGTCTTCTTGACTACTTTAGCATGCTAGGACATGTTACACAATTTTTATGTGATACAGTGTTTTCTTTAGGTCATATAAGTTGGGGGAAACATTCCCCCCATCTCAAATATCTGAAGTGGGGTGGAAATTGTACATTTTAGAGGGATTTTAGGGTTTTTAATCAAGTAATACAAACTTTGAAGTGCAAGAAAGAAGAGGCGATCGGCATGTGTTTAATGTATTTTTAGAAAGGGGGGGGGGGGGGGGNAGGGGGGGGGGGGTGGTGTCTGAAATTTTAGGGATAAGTCATACTGTGTGTGCTCCGGAGGAAACAGTATTGAGCTATAGGAAAGGAACCTTTGCTATAACAGGCAAATCACCTCTGACTGGTACTTCTCATTGATATTTCTTGCAAGGTTATCAAAATATATCTTTTCATTTCTTCTTATGTGCCTCAGAGGATAACCCAGAAATATATGAGAGACTTCTGGCCAACGAGAAAGCAAACTTCAAGACTTTGTATGAAAAGGTAAGATTGCATTATGGCTGTATGTAATTCCAACTATCAAAACTAATTTACACATGTGCACAGAAAGTCAACTCTACTTTTATTACAATCTTCTTTGTCAGAAACTCACTTACTCCAACAATTTCAGAGTACAAATATTTATCTATGAAAATAATTGGAAAATCGTAAGTCCTTTTAACTGCGACTTTTTTTGCGCTTCCATGGAGTTGTGATGAAGTGGAGATAACTGTGTTCACTGAGGCAGGTTTCAGGAAGGGCATTATAGGAATTAATGCTTTCTAATCCTAAAATGCATATTAAAAGGAGCTTAGGAAGAAATGTCTTGGAAAATTTCATAACTATAGAAGCTGTGTTCTGAAAGGACTGAATAAAAATTTGACAGGAATTTGCCAATGTCACGATATGTATATATAAAACATAAATGTTGAATGGTTGAAATTCATTAATTGCCCCCATACCTGTCAAAGTAGCAAAATTTAAGGAAGTTAATGAGAAACAGCGTTCCTTCAGATCTCACCTTTTGAAAATGCCTGGAATCAGCAAAAATGGCCAGTTCTCATGGAAAACTTTTGGAAGATTAGAAAAATTAAAATGGTGTTCATAACTTTCTTTGGAACTTCACTACTGTGCATCAACCAGTGTAAAAAAAAATATAGAACACTTGATAAATTTCTCACACCAAACAGTTGTCACAGAATTGGTTTTAATCATGTTTGTATCACAGACAAAAGATTAGACCACCTTCAAACTTATCATTCTGTGACAATTCTGGATAAATCATGTAGTAAGAGATATCACACACTCAGATTTTAGTGGAGCAGACCATGATTAGGAATTTGTGCGGAGTATGAGTTTGTGAGGAATATTTGAAAAGATAATATTGCAGCCCTGAAATGATACAGCTGTAAGTCCTTACAGTCATTATGGATTTATGATAATGTTAACACCGGAGGTGATATGACACTCAGGATCACAGCATAACAGTAAGATACAGCTTCTTTGAATACATAAGATCTGAGATCATGAAAACATTCTGTGCCTGAGTTATGATGTATAATTTTTTTTTTTTTTTCATTGTACAGGTGTCAGCTCTGGGTGGTGTGCCTCTGATGCTGAGGTTTGCCGACATGTCCAACACAATCCCTGATGAGAAAGTTGTATCCACCTATGTTTCTTACCTGTGTGCTCGCCTGCTGGATATCAGGGAGGAGGTGAGGGCAGCACGACTCATCCAAATGGCCTGGAGAAGGAAACAATTACAGCGAGCAGTCAGAGAAAGACAGGTACTGTTTTTCATCTCGCTTTTCCCTCTGCACCATTTTCTTTTTCTTCCTCCCCACATTTCTCTTCAAATGAACTTCATGCATCACCCAAATATCAGGAACACAACACAGGATTTATTCTCCTAAGTTAGCATTTCTCCCCTTAAAAAAAATTTGTCTACATAGCCTGTCTACTCTACAGCTATATGCCTTCTATTTTCCTTTCGTGTTTGAGTTCAGTATTTCATAAGTGCTCTTAAAACCGTGACAATTCCTAAGTGTGCAGTGGGAATGGCGCTTTGTTTGTGTTAGTCTGCCCAGTTTAAAGGACATTCTTTTATTTCATTATTTTTGGGGACATTCTTTTGTTTCATTAGTTTTGCGGCTACAATCTGTTACTCAATTTGTACAGCCTATTATTTATTACTGGATTTAAATACTTCATGAAGAAGGGCATGCTTTGCACTTTCTAGTTTGTATAATAACTTTTTATTAAGTTTACAGATGTAATATTATCTCTTGACATTTTGTTTTCTTTCAGCGAAAGACTAAAGCTGCGATCACTATTCAGCACTGGATTCGGCCCTACCTGACAAGACGACATGCCGCTAAGCAGGAGGCAGCCGCTATTTCCATCCAGGCAGCTTGGCGGAGATGTCTGGCCCGTGAGCAAGTCATGAGACTGAAACAAAAGGTGCAAGACGAGGAAAGGAGAACAAGAGAGGAAAAGGCTGCAATTACCATGCAGAATTTGTGGCGATCTCGCTCTGCTCGCCACCAGCTGAACAAACTAAGAGAAGAGAAAAAGGAGGAAGAAATCAGAGGAAAAGAAGAAGCAGCCGCAGTCACAATACAGAAATATGTGAGAGGGTTGAAATGCAGACAGGAGTATTTGAAACAAAAAGCTTCAGCTGTTAAGATACAAGCTTCATGGAGGGGACACAGAACAAAGAGAACTTTGAAGGTCATGAAACACAGATGTATTGAGAGATCAGCCATTTTGATTCAGAAATGTATGAAGAGACAGATTTGCCAAACCCGGTTTAAGAGACAAAAAGAAGCTGCGGTAGTCCTGCAGAGGACCTGGAGAATGAGGAAGGCTAGACAAAACTTGCAGATGTTACGAGCCGAGAGGCAAGCAAATGCTGCAGTAATTATTCAGAAACGTATCCGAGGCCATCTTGGTCAAAGAAAATTTCAAGAAATGAAACGAGCAGCACTCATTCTTCAAGGCTGGTGGAAGGTCAGGCAGGCTAGGAGAAAAGGACATGCCCTGAGGTGTGAAAGAAAAAACAATGCAGCCATTCTTGTGCAACATTTCATGAAGTCAGCAATCTGCCGCAGAAATTTCCTGATGCAAAAAACTGCTGCAGTTAATTTGCAAAAGCATTGGAGAAGAAATCTTGCTCAAAGACAGCTGGCTGCATTGAAACTGCAGCGAGACAACAGGGCTGCTGTTGTACTTCAGAAACACTTTAGAGGCTGGAAAACCAGACAAGAATTCTTTGCACTGAGGAAAGCAGCCGTAGTCTTGCAAAATGCCTGGAAGATGGTTCAGGCAAAGAACGAGTTGAAGATGCTGAGACTTTCACATCAGGAGAAGTCGGCAATGATCATACAACAATTCTACAAGGGATTTAAATGTAGGCGACAGTTTGTCAAGTGTAGAGCTGCTGCCATAAGAATCCAAAATAAATGGAGAATGCATCAGGCCAAGAAGGAACTGGCTAGACTTCATCTGGAGCACCAGATGAGGGCTGCAGTCATCATTCAGAAAAACTACAGAGGATTTAGGATCAGAAGGAGTATTGCCAAACAAAGAACTGCTGCTACTGTGATACAGAATAATTGGAGGATGTATGCTGCTGAGAAAGAACTCCAAAACCTCAAGCATCAAAGGCAAGATGTTGCAGCTTTGGTGATTCAGAAGAACTTAAAGAGTTTGAAATGCTGCAGAGAGTTTGTCAGGCTGAAGGCCGCAGCGGTTGTGATGCAAAAAACATGGAGAATGGTTCAGGCCCAAAAAGTGTTAATAAAGTTAAGAGAACAGAAAAGAGAGAAATCGGCTGTTCTCTTACAGAAAATGTGGAGAGGATACAAGGCACAACAGAGTTTTGTGGAGAAGAGGAGAGCAGCTGTAACCTTGCAGTCATACTGGAGAATGTTCCGGACATGGCAATATTTTTGCCGTTTGAAGGAAGCCACTGTTATTATTCAGACCTGGCATAGAGCGAATATGATGGCCAGAGAGCAGCGGTCAGTTTATATCAGGCAAAGAAAATCAGCCATTTGCATTCAGACTTGGTGGAGGTGCAGACTGCAGAGGCAGAAATTCCTGAGGATGAAGCATGCAGCTATTGTCATTCAAGCCAACTTCAGGTGCTTCCGACGACAACTCAAATACTTGGCTGTTAAGTTAGCAACAATAATTATTCAACAAGGATACAAGAATTATGTCAGAGGTAGGAAAGTAAGACAAGAGTATCTGGCCATCAGATCTGCGGTCATCACTATCCAGAGAAGTTTCCGCAGATATCTGGAGCGCAAACACTTACACCAGGAAGCATCAGCTCTTGTTCTGCAAACAGCATTCAGGAAATTCAGCGCTCGTAGAAAATATCTGGCCCAAAAGCAGGCAGTGGAGATCATCCAGAGACGCCTTAGAGAGTACCAAAAGTCAAAATCAGCAAGACATGAATTCCTATGGCAAAAGCATGCTATTAATGTGATTCAATCTGCTTATAGAAGCTTTAAAATGAAGCAACAGTATAAGCATGTTTGTCATTCCATTGTGAAGATTCAAGCATTTGTCAGATGTAGACTTGCTGTGAAAAGATACAAAACCATTAGAGATGCAGTATGTGTGATCCAAAGATGGTATAGAGCTACAAAGCAAGGCTTGCTTCTCCGGCAATCATTTTTGCTTTCAAGAAAGTCGGCAGTGACAATTCAAAGATTTTATCGTGCGGTTCAAGCCAGGAGAAAGGTCCAGAGAGAAATTGCAAGTCAGAATGCTGCAGCTATGAAGATTCAGGCTGTATATCGAGGGTGGAGCCAAAGACAGGACTATTTGCTGTTGAGAGCTGCAACAGTTAGCTGTCAGAGGAGGTGCAGGGCATTGCAGACTGGAAGGGCGGTGAGAGCAGATTTGAAGCGAATGGGAGAAGCTGCTGGCATTGTGCAAAGAAGATGGCGATGCTACAAGGAGATACAGGAGGCAAAGAGGGAAGTTGAGAGAAGGAGAGATGAAATACAGAAAGAAAGAGAGAGGAAACTGGAGGAAGAGAGGCTTATGCAAGCAAGGAGGGAAGAGGAAGAAAGGATTGAGATGGAGAGAAAAGTGGAAAGCATGAGGAGAGAGAAAGCTGCAGTTGTCATGCAAAGGTGTCTGAGGGCTTATTTGATTATGAAGGACTATGCAAGAAGAGAGAATGCTGCAGTTACCATTCAGAAGTGCTTCAGAGGTTATCAGGCCAGACTCAAGTACAAGAGAGAGATGCAGCATGTTCTTTTCCTCCAGAGACTGATACAGGGATTTGCCTGTAGGAGAAATTTTGAGAGGATGAGGCTTGCTGCCACCATTATTCAAAGAAGATGGAGAGAAATCAGAGAAGGGAAGCAGCAACGTGCAGAATTCTTAGCCAATCGACACGCTACCATTAAAATTCAAACACAGATTAGAATGAAACTTGAGCAAGTAAAATATCAACAGGTTTTGCGAAAGGTAACAGCCCTTCAAGCTGGCATCAGAATGCACATCCAGAGACAGCGATACCTGGAAATGAAGAGACAAGTGCTAAACATACAGAGGAGAGTTAGAAGCCATCAGAGGATGAGACGAGACAGAGAATCATTCCTAAGACTTCGGCGCAGTGCCATCAAGATCCAATCCATTGTAAGGCTGTGGCTGGCATACAGACATATCCAATGTGAGAAATCAGTGATAAAGATACAAGCACAATGGAAAATGTGTCAACAGCAAAGTGCTTTCTCCATGAATTACGAAACTGTGCAGACTTTGAGATCATTTGTGGAGATCAAAAACCAGCAGGTAGAGAGGCAGAGGAGAGAGGCAGCGGCTCAGTGCATTCAGCAGACATTCCGCAGGTATCTTCAACGACAGGAAGACATCAAGAATTCAGCAGCTTGTGTCATTCAGCGCACATTCCGTAAATACCTCTTGAGACATAATAAAGAAAGGAACACTGCAGCCTTCATCATTCAGAGGACCATGAGAAGATTTGTAATACAGAGAAGAGTTATAAAAAGTCAAAGTGCTGTTACGATACAAGCTTTAGCTAGGCAGTTTCTTGAAAGACGCAGGTATCTGTCAGCCAGAAAGTCAGTTGTGTTGCTGCAAGCAGCTGTCAGGGGATGGCATGCTAGAAGAGCGGCCAAGTGCTTGAGAGCAAGACAGCAAGCTCTCATCTGTCTGCAAGCTCATATCAGAGGCTTCTTAGCCAGGAAGAAACTAATGGTGAGTCCTATACCTTTCTCTTACTTGCTTCCTCTTTTTGCTTTGCTGTGAGCTTTTCCTTCAGAAAGAATGCAAAAGTTTGACTAAGGATTGACTGACCTTGGACATCTCACTCTTTTGTGTAATTTAACCTCACCAGTTTTGAACTGCTTTGGGAGAGCTACCCACAAAATTGTTGAGGACTGAAAGTACATGTAAAGGAACACCATTTTCCATCAATTTTAGCACTAGTCTACAAAAAGTGAGCAAATTATACCAGTCAGGACATGGATCTTCATTTCTAGCTGCCACTTTTTCTTGATTCACATAAACCCTAACTTCCTAAATAGTTACAATTCATCTTAGCAAAATGTGAGTAAGTTAGTGTGAAATTCCCACCCTGAATCTTATAAAAATCTTTGAAGTCGGTTGGTGTGTTTGTCACATTTGTTGGTAATTGAAATAGGTACTGTGCATTTGGCACAATGTGAAGTAAATGGATGTGTTTGGCACATTTGTTGGTAAGTGAAATAGGTAGGTGTATCTGGAACAATGTGAAGTAGGTAGGTGTGTTTGGCACATTTGTTGGTAGGTTAAGCTTGGATTGAGAATGGGATATTTCAGATTTTACACTTGAAAAGTTGAATGAAAAAGCTCATCACTCTCTCTCCTTCACAGCCCATTCTGAAGGAAAGATTAGAAGTCCTGAAAGAAAAGAGGAGACAACACAGAGCATCCACCATTATTCAGGTAAGGCAGCACTGGAAATACAAAAATCACATTGGACCTGAGTTTGATTTATTAAACTTTTTATTTGTGGAGCAACTTGGCCAAATGGTTCTGGATGATTCTTCCTGATTTTTTTGAGAAGTTTTAGTGATAATTTAGCCACCAGCATCTTTAAGTTTTCTAACATTTTTAGGGAGGTGGCATGCTCTTTAGTAACCATTTGCCTACTGAAGGTACCTTTACTACCTTTGTGGGATAACTGCAGTATATTTGCCTTATTCCTGTACGTTGAGCTTAAAAGTGAAGATCTGTAGCATAATTATATATTTGTACAGCCTATTATTTTGCCACCCGGGAATAATACTATTTGAAGTCCTTGAATGATTTTAAGGGCTTATGACACTATTATTTCTGAGCTGCAATTTGATGCTTCTGTTCTCATTAAAAGACAGTGAAAATCATTTTTGTGAGTCTCAGTACGCATATAAAACACTATCCCTCAAAGCGATATCCAAATAAAATTCCTGTTATTCTTTGGTGGGTACTCTTTCATTAATTTCTTGGAGTTCTAAGTCTTATCACAATGAGAGTGTATTTGGATCACTGTTGTTGTTATAATGTTACCATGTTTTGATTTTAGGCAACTTGGCGAGGATTTGTTACTCGGCGTGACTCTAAGAACAAAAAGCTTACCCAGGCAAGGAAGCGGCTTGAAAAGGCAAACCGCTCAGCCACAGAGGAGAGAACCCTTGGCTCCCGAACCTCCTCAGCTTTAGACTATCTCTTGAGGGAGAGAGACCTTGCGGCGATATTGGAGGCCCTTATGCACTTAGGTTAGTTTTGTGTTCTTGAGATTCTGGATCACTAACAGAACAAAACAGCTAAATTTGTTTTACCACACCATTGCTAATTTTAAGCATTTTATCAGCATGGCTGAACGGTTATAGCGTTGGACTCAAGATCTAAAGGTTATGGGTTCGATTCCTGACTATGATGATGTTGTTAGTGCCTTGGGTAAGCCTTTCATTCACATTTTCCTGAGTCTGTCCATCTGTAAAATGAGTGCCTAGCTGTAAGCAGTGGAAGATACTGTCAGAATGCGAGTGATCAGAACCGTACCTGTAAATGGCTGTGGAACTGTATGCTCCTCAGGGATTGGAGAAAGTTCTAGAGTGAATTGGCCTGCTGGGGTAATAATGGTGTGAAGTCGCATGAGTGGGCAGGAGCCTGGATACGAGACTTAGAAACCGTATTATTATTACTATTATTATTTAAACTTCAAAATGAGACAATCATTTTGCATTCTGCATTAATTGTGCTAGGTAATCAATGAAGAAAACATAGACTACATTGTAATATTTCTAGCTGATATTCAGGTGAAAAGATGACAGGTGATTTAGATAAGGTTTTGAAACAGGACAGCATTTGATAACTTGCTTGGTAATTTTCAGAAGATGGATTTTTAAAAATATTTCATGTTTCCATTTCAAAATGATGAAAAGTCAAGCTTTTTTAGAATATGTTAGATTACTTTGCAAAGGGAATGAGGGTATGATACCTCTCAGATTACAAATGTCCTGGAGCCAGTCAAAAAAAAGCTTATGTCACTTTTTGGTTAAATGAAGTTATGACATGAAGCTCAATATGTGTCCTTTCATTAGGTGAAAAAAATTTTGACTTGGCATTATTCTGGCCTGAGATATGGCCATTTAAAATGTCAGGGTTCATCGCAGGCAATTGCCAGAAAAAATTCTGTAAGAATCACAATAAACTAACAATTTTATGCTATATAAATAATGTGGTAGGCCTTGCAAAAACTTATCTACAATTACTGGCCATTTGTCCACAAAAATCAGTGTTTTTGAAGTGATCTTAAAAATGAATTTCCATAACAAACAAAATTTAATACAAGATGGCCATATTTTCTTCAGAGCTTGATATCTCAGTTCTTAGTTGAGTGACAAAAACTTTCTTATTATTTTGATTGGCAGCATGACAAATACTTGAAATAGTTGATTGTGATCAAGCTCACTGTAAGTCTTATTTGTCTCATTACTGTCACTTGCTTATATCTGATCTACAGAGGTTGCGACTCGCCTGTCTCCCGTGTGCTGCGAGAGAATGGTGGAAGTGAACGCAGTATCTGTGTTGTATCAGCTCATGAGCAGCTGCAATCGCAGCGTCCCTCACATGGAGCTGATCAAGTACTCTGTCAACATTTTACTCAACTTGGCCAAGGTGAGTTGAATGCTGAAAAACTTCCGGCACAAGTGGTCCAAACTCACTGTTAAGTTAGATTTTATATACACACATTATGTGTTGACCATGTGGACTCAGTTTTGCCAGACGACTCATTTAGATAACTCGTGTTAGAATCCTACGCTACGTTAAGATTTCTCTAAATCTCTGAATGATTATGAAGATGCCACTTTGATTTAACTTGCTTGTGTAGGCTGCACAAGTACAGTTGTAAGCAGTGAATGACTAGCATTCACATTGTTTTCTGAAGGCTTTGCATCTCTGTGCTATGTAGGAATCTGTAGGAACATCAGGGATCACCCATGAAGTACATTTGCTTGATTTTCAGAATGTTTGAGTCTTCTTTCCCATCTTCCTGTACACTTGTCATATGTTCAGTATCAAATTGTTCTTCGTCCTCCTCTGCCACCAGCCTTTATGCAAGGATGCCATCTGTTTTTGTTTGACTTTTATTTCAAATTGTATTGAGAAAAAGTATGGGTATGTTCACCTGAAGTGACCAATGCTCCCCCCACTCTTCTCCAACATGCCTCTTCAGTTCAGGCTTAGTATGATACCAGCAAACCACCCACATCCTAGCTGGTACAGATATACGTACTTACTTTATGGATGATTTTTGTTGTGAAGGATTATGATTTAAATCTCATGAAGTGTGTGGATGACAGTGAATTAGACTAATTTTTATTCTCAGTTTCCTGCTTTGCTTTAACAGCATCTCAGCAGACAGACAGACAGTATCCAATACTATTTTACACAATTTAATCTTTGTTTGGTTGCGTTACTTACCTATGCATGTCCCTCTCCCAGTATGAGAAAACTGTGGCAGCAGTCATGGAACCACAGGAGAGTGTTTCTACCATAGCTGAGTTGCTTCAGATCTACCGTGAGAAGGGAGCCATCTTCCTGAAATGCTGCATGCTGCTAGGAATTCTGGGCATCCACCCAGGCAGAAGAGAGGTGAGTAGGTTGGGAAGATGATGCCGTATTTATCTGAATATGATTAAATTTAGGGCTATCATTCTTTTAATTACAATGCCATTTACAGTTATTTTTCAGTTCCATGGTACATAGTGACCAAGGTTTTTAAATTTACCGAAGATGCTTGTTTTTTTTGTTTTTTTTTTTTTTTTAATTAAAAAGAATAAATTTAAACACAGATTGTTTTGAAGTTGCTGAAACAAGGCTTGTTTCTGTTACCACAACTAAATAGTCTGTTAAAGTTCACAAGTACCACTCCATGGTTCATTTTATTGCAATTTTGTTCTCAGATTCAGTGTCTACCATTATTGTACCCCATTTAACCCTTTTGTGACGGAAGGTATCTTGGTGATTCAATTTTCCCATATTTTTGCTAGAAAATTGTAAGGAGCATCAGTGAATTTAGAGGTCTGTCAATACATGAGGAATTTTCACTTCCAGTGTACTCCAAAGTATAAAAAAGTATATATTTTCTTGACGGATAATGAATGGCCTTTCACATAATAACGTTCAATAAATAATAATAAAGTTCAAAAACTTGATGAGGGCTCCCTCGTGAACAGCACGCCGGTTGTATACAGGAACAAAGAAAAGCAAAATTCAGGTTCCGCTTACGCTTCCTTCCGATAAACTTTCGATACAGAAGAGGTGTATTCGTACTGAAAAAATATCGCTGAATACTATTCTGGAGTCGGTTTGGCTCTAATTATTTGCTATGATTAGTTAAAATGCGAGAAAAATATGACGTANTTTTTTTTTTTTTTTCTTTTTTTTTTTAATAAAAAGAATGAATTTAAACACAGATTGTTTTGAAGTTACTGAAACAAGGCTTGTTTCTGTTATCACAACTAAATAGTCTGTCAAAGTTCACAAGTACCACTCCATGGTTCATTTTATTGCAATTTTGTTCTCAGATTCAGTGTCTACTATTATTATACCCAGTATAACAAATTGATATGTTCTTGCTTGACAGTATCACTTGAAGAAATATTCCAATATTGTAATGTTTGTGTGGTTGGTTGCATAGAGACCCTTTCAATAAAAAATTGGTAATGTTGAAACTTTAAGCTCATTTCACAAGTTGGCCACCACTCTTTGTCGCTGTTTTATTAGTGGAAAATGGATACTTAACTATGGACCAAAAAAAGCTATTGCATGAATCCTAGTCAGCAGCCAACATCAGCAAAATATGCTTCTTATTAGAGTGACAGAGTGATATTAGAGTGTTCATAGTGATATGATCTCCTGGAGTGATAATAATGTGAGGACAAGTGAGCTGGCATTGCTTCAGTGCTAGACTTCTAAACCTTTCCTCTTGAATACATATATATTCATTGTTAATATTACAGAGTTTGTAAAGGGGCTGTTCTAATGGGTTAGTATTTGGAAGCTGAGCATTCCATACCTATCAGTATTACATCACTTTCTGTTTCAGAGAATCTTGGCGCACCCGCACATTATTGACCGACTACAAAGCATCCATGCCCTCACCCTCCGCAAACAGCGAACGAGCCAGAATCGCCAAGTGACCCAGGCCAAAATGGCTGCCATGAAAAATTTTAACTGCACCCTGCCAGTTCTGACTCCAACAAAATCGAAGCGGCGGCGCGTGCGACCTGAATGGGTCCTGGCCAGAGACAATATCAAGGACTTTGATGATCCCTTAACTGCTGTGACATTTGTGATGGATGTACTACAGATTGGGCCCAAAATGTAATTAGTTCTTCATAGAGTCACAGATTACCTTTGTCCCAGTGAAATGAAAACAAGATTGAATTTCCCTTTACTGGAATTACTTTGTTTCAGTATAACTGCAAATTATATTTTTGTATATTTCTGTTGTCAGTTTGTGGTGACCAGTTTTTACAAGAGATGACAGGAATAGCAGACATAACCTGAATTTATTCTAATTAGCTTCTGTAACTTAGTCTTCATGTTTTAGATCTGCTTTGTTTGCTGGAAAACTTGAAAGTATCAGTGTCTAAATCCAAATTGAGTGAATGATAGGTGTTTTAAAATGAAGTTGATTTAGAGCATTAGTTTTATTTCCTTTCAATATTAATGCCCTTGATAATAGCACATGACATGACTTAATATTCCATAATAATATTATACTTGGAAGATGTTAGCATAAAAGTGTTGCATTGCTGGCTAGCTGTTTCGTTCCTGCCAGCAATCTTCAGGATACTGGGGATGGAAATGGCCATCTGAACAAGTTAATAAGTTGTACTAAAAATTTTCAGACACTGTAAACAAGATTTGTCAGTGCTGTCACGATGAAAGGTTTTTGGCTTTTGCTTTGTCAGATGTGGCCTGTCTTTAAAGACGAGAAAACACTGTGTCATAGGCTACTGGATTAATATAAGACAACCCTGAAAATACTATAAATAATGATTATGCTTATGTAAGTGGGTCACACACTGTACAGAAGTTGTGCCTTTTAATGGTGCTATGGAATAAATGCGTTAGAGAGTGATTTGCATGGAGGGAAGCCAGATATGACTGAATTCCCTTGTCACTGACATTTGTACCACAGCAAATTGAACTGTGCTTTATGTCACAAGATTTGGATGGAATGAAATAGGACCATTTAGCCTTTATACATTTTCAAATTTTGCTCTTGGTGATCCTGAGGATTTATTACTTATTTTGCTGACCGAAATTGAATCAATAGCCATTTTATCTGCATAGAATTTGTTTCAGAATCCATTCCCCTCATTATCATTGATTCTATCTTTCTGATAGGCAGTGCAAAATATAACAGCATAAATCAGGGAAATTTCATGTAGAGAGATCCATAAATTTCCCATGGATGCTTTTATTATGTTTGATACAAATAATCTGCATGAATACATACCAGCATATAAATATACTCTTCTTTATGTGCTACAACAGTTACTGAAAGTCTCTCTAAGTTAATGATGTGAATGGGCCAGATAAAGTTATTTGGCCACTTTGGGTTTATTCTTGTGGGTTACATTGTTTTTGCCCTAACCCTATCGTGGATTGGTCTTGCTCAATTTGTCAAGGGATTCTAGAAATTGTTTTCTCACACCAATTCTTCCCATCATAGATCCTCTCTGCCCCCACACTATTATCAGTTTTGACACAAAGTGTCATGATTATGAACCCCAAAGTTGGAAGTTTCAACTGTTCAAGCAAATCCAAATTTTCATTCTTGTGTTATATGACCCAGTGTGACTTGTGGTGATCCAATTGCTGTGACTACATGGAGTTTTTCAAATCATGGATTTTATCAAATGTGTGCAATAGAAAACTGGATTTTGTGTGATGTGCCGACAGAGTTGAAGTATTATTATGGTCCTTTTTCTTTCATTTATTCATTCTTTCTTGTTTTCTTGCTCTCTTAAACTTGTCCTTCTTTGCTTCTTGCCTTTCTGTCTTATTCAGGTGACTTAGCACTGATCTGTAAATTTACAGTGAAGATATAAGCATAGTATGTTTGCTTAGTTTTTGTTTTCATATTTCAATATTTTAACCATGAGACTGTGTATATTGTGTAATGACTTTTATTATCGGGCTTATGAAAGAATTTGACACTGACGAGAATGGGTATAATCGATATATTCACTAGTTCTCTTAAAATGATTTTTACTTCTCATAACAATGATTGAAAGAAACACTTACCAGTCAATAAACTTCAAAGCACTATATTAAGTTTACTCTGAAATATAAAAATCTAGTCTGTAAAAATATCCAGATAAGAATATATAAGCATCATTGTCATAACAGTGATAAAGGTTAGACTGGCAATTGTATTAATAATGGAAGAAGAGATCAACAATGATCCTTTAGAGCAGAAGCTGAACCAACTTTGGGAGCACAAGCACAATCATTTTTTGAGATGGACTGAAAAAAAGAGTGTAAAATTAGAGGGGCAAATTTCCTTTACACATTGTCAGTGAATTTTATAATCACTTCCTCCCACATCAGTTTTCCCATCACTGGTCTTGTCAGACCTTAATACAGTAATTTGATTTGACTTTTTAATGATTGATGAAAGTTTTGAATTCAGTGTAGACCTCATTATAGCGAATAATGTCTTTTTTAATCTATCCACACTCCATTAAACTTAGATCCTGAATTTTTCACACATTTTAGGCACTGCTAAGTGTATGTATAAATGAGTGCCTTAGCCAAATCTTTCTCTATGAGCAGATATCTCTCCTGGTCTGCTGCAATCAACATTAGTTCAAGTACCTTATGATGTGTTTTCTTTTACTATACTGTTTACATGACAAGAAAGTATGCTATTATAAATAGCTTTTAAAAAAGTTACAGTGATTTGATTAATGTTGCTTTTAAGCTTTGAGTTCATATCTTTTTAACCTTCAGAACATAATTTTAGTGTTGAACCAATAAGTACTGAATCATTGATATATATTTTATTTCGTAAAATGAGAGCTGAATATTTGTCATATTTACCCTTGTTAGTAACCTACCACAGCGCTTACGTAATTAGCAGTATCTTTTGGCTTCATACCCATTATGTATTATTTTTGTAAAGACTGTATTTTGTTATAAGCAAAAGTGCCTTTGTCAAGTTAAGTTCAGATATGCATGCAAGTAATAAGAAGACAAAGTACTAATGTCTTAGTGGACATAATACTTGATGTAAAATCACTTTATCAACTAAAGTGTATACTGTAGAAGTGATGTTTTTATTTTAAATGAAGATCTAAGTTTGGTGATTTGGGCCTGAGTCGGGAGGATTACCTCCCACAAAAAAAAGGTCCCTTTAAAAACTTTTGAAAGGTTTTGCCACTCATTAATATTTGTATCTTGAGCAATAACCTGCAAGGGAAATGCAAATGCAAGTATCCAGTCTCTTACCATCATGATTTGAACATATATGAGTATGTTTATCTATCAACATAAAATATGGTTGTTACTCTAAAACTTTTGTGCTCATACATACATACATGAGAAAGACATCACGCAAGGCTTGTAAAAGATTGTTATAAAAAGCCATTTCTGACTTTTCAAAATCAGGTGTCCACGAAAAGAAAACCTACTTCTGCAATACTTTCTATAAAGAGTAACTAAATTGCAATAATCACAGTCCCATCATATGCAGCTTGAGTGTAATGCCCTGTATATTCATACTGAGAATGTTAGTTCTGAGTTGTTGTCATTGTTTTTGAATCTCAGTAAAACATTTGACAGTGTATATTCAGCATGTTTGTCCTTCATTTTCTGAGTTACTTCAAGCATATTCTGTGCATTTGTTAACCAAATCATCGTCTTCAGGATTGGCAAAAAAACAGAATTTTCAGAAAACCAAAAATTAAATCTTGAAAGTAACACATTTTAAACAAGGGAGCAAATCTAAAGAGTGACAAGACAACTTCAGATCTGAACAGAGAACTGAATGTTAATCAATGTGTCCGAAAAATTTGCACTGCCCACTGACATCCTTATGTATTTGAATGGAGAGACCATCACTAGAATCTATAAGCAGGCTGCACTAAGTTTCATACTGTGCAGCAGCATTAGTGACTCACAATAGTAGAAATCAACTGTCTGTTCACTTGCACATGAACTGATGAACTGCTGAAACCAAATAAACAAACAAGAGAAACATATAGTATACTACACATATTGAAGGGTGCCTGTGTTAAGGTCGTATCTTCCTTATATAATTCATATAATGATCGGTATTTGCACAGGCACCCCATGATATTATCATATCCCCCAGACCAATGCATCTAGTTGTGTTTCATACAAATGAGTTTTGGAAAAAACTGATATTGTATGAGATGTATCTATTAGCATGACAAAACTTGACTCCCACAATGAGATTTACGGGCTCATCCCCATGGTAACAAAGCCGACGGATAATACATCACTACAATAAGTGCACCAATTTTCACTTGAGTGTGCAACTTTCCTTGTCAAATGTAATCCAAAGATAGCTGTACCAGAGTTGCCCATCATGGCATGTTCAAAACCCAGAAATGTTGCATAGACCTTACTGTTATGTATATGTATTTTTGAGCCCATAAGTGAATTCAGATATTGTCATCAACAGCAGTTTAAAATTCTGAACACAAATCTGTCTACATTTGGACTAATTTGTGGAATATGAACTTCTATGTTAACATGCACTATATAAATTTGGGAGTATCAATATGCTGACATGCAAAAAAAGTGAGATCATAACAAATGCATTGTAAGATTGAGTTGTTTATTATCAATGATGACAAGACAATGTGTCAGATCAATGAACACGATGATTGTCTACAACGACATCATTATGATATCAATATGAACAACTTGGCAATTTATGTAGACCATAGAACATATGACAACATTAAGCGTCACCCTGGCACCGACAAGTTAAGGCATATTACTCTTCCTATGTACACACCAGCAAGTTTTCAAACAGATCTCCACAGAGTCTTAATTCCAAATGCTCCTCCATTTTTTCTTAGAGTTTCTTTTCTACTTGTGGCCCCAAGACCACCTTTTTACTCATGTCAGCCATATAATTTAGTATGTTCCCAACACAGACTGAAGGGAATGGTGGATCTTAGGTGGAATGAGCAGAAAACTATCAATGGCAGGTAGCAAATTTAGAAGCTGTTTATTGATGAACTAGCTACTGATTCATCAATAATACCAATAAAATGTGAATGTTTCAGATCTTTCATAAGCCTTTCCACAGCAATAATATTATTCAGAAGGCTAAATTAAGATTCACATCATAAAGAATTACCAATTTTGCAAACTTTTTGACAATCAGGGAAAAAAGTGAAGTCTTTTATTCATGGTCTTAGAACAGACGACTGATATCATTCATCATATTTAGTCACAATTAATATCTAACAGGGTTTCTACCTGAGCGAACATACACTGGTTAAATTCACTAGAGGCTGTAAATTCTAATATCTCATGACAAAAGCACTTGTTCTAACCAAATTTGTTTTTTTGAGAAACTTACTAAATACACTGTATGTGTGAATATAAATGCTAGTACTTGTTACAACTAACTCCTTGTCTAATAGCTGTTACTTTATTAATTCATAAAAAAACATTTATTGTATTTTCTCACAGTTATTTTATCAGTAGATGAGTACCATCATAGAGATCACAAAGATGAAAAAACAAGACAGTGATTTTTGTTGAAATACCAAGACAGATCCTTTTGTCATGAGACAATTGAATTATAATTAACATTTAAGGTAAACTCTTTTTACAGGATATTACCAAGGACATCATATTACATGACTCATCACTGACAATAGAAAAGTTATTGCATGGGATGAACTATGCATTAGAATTTGTTCCAATCACAGAACTGATAAACAGAACACCACTACACCCTATAAAATTACTTGCCATAAGTTTGCCTGTTGTACGGCCAAATTTGACAAAAGATGCCATCTTTGTTCTCACACATGCACAAACCAATCTGTTGTAGCACAATATTACGTGGTAATTGTAGCAAACATCAGAAAAAAAAACAACAACTAAGAAACAAAAACAGATAATGGGTCTCTAAATACATCTCACCTGTTATAATTTTTAGTCAGACTGTCACGATAGGTAGTATACCTCAAGAAAACAATAGAGTGTCACAATGTGACTATGGCAAATGTTATCACACTAAAGCTAGATACATCCCCTGCTCCCAATGTAATTTGTTTGTCCTACTGTACATGGCTATGATGAAAATACCTGAAAATCACCGAGGCTGGATGGCTGGCAGCTACATCAGTTTCCATGAAACGACCCACTACTATTACTAGTACTACTACTAATTATAGTAACATGAGGAAGACCAACAGCACATGAGAACTCAATAAACCCAGGGGAGCCACTCACATTTCACAATATTCTCTGAACTTTCTGCACTTTCACAAAGTCTAGTCTAGAGCACGTTGTCATTAGAGGTGATTTACAAATACATAACACAAAGATAGTTCTTAAGAAACAAACTTGAATGTGCATAAACACATAAAGCTAGAAACAGTTTTTTATCATGAGGTTAGGATGTTTTCGTATTTTCATCAACTTTTTAGTCTTTTTACAGGTGGAATAATTCTGATCACCCGCCACAATTCAACTTTCATATCTTAAGCATTTGTCAATAGTGTAATTCAGTGCACCGGGTATCCTATTGCCTCTATCTTGGTACCCGTCTCTTGCGCTTTGATAATAGGATATGTAGATTTACATCATCTTCAGTAGTCTATGCCCCCGTGAATTCACCTCTCAACCATGATGATGCCATTCATGGAAAGATGAGGTAGTCTAGTACCAAATACATGAAAATATACATCCCAGTTCTGTGCTATAAAAAGAATATAACAGAAGTCCCTGCTTCCCTCCTCCCCTAATAACCTACATAAGAAAAAATAAGAAATAATGTATTGACATCTTCAAAATATAGTCAGTCTCTAATAAAAAGATATTGACAATATTTGAGCTTTTAACTCAAGAACTGTTATCACACAAAAGCAAAAAAAATTGGTTCGGTTTTGGTCTCCTGTTATGATCCTGACTTTCCAGTCCCATTCTGTAATCTGTCAAGATTTACCTTGCCAAAAATGATAACCCTCCCCGGTGGCGGCTCTACTCTTTGGGCAAGGTGGGCAGAGCCCACCCAACAATTTCTGAGTGAACATTCAATGTTAACTTGAATTCTTTTCTTACAATACCAAGAATCCATATCTATTTAAATTCACAGCGTAGAACAGGGCGACACTTTAGTTTGCCAGCCGCGCGTCTCTTATCAGGCCGGGGTCGCCGGGGTCAATTTACCTGTCGGGGGTGATTGCTTGCGTAGCATTTTCACTGTTTTAGTCATCAGTTTCTGATGCCTATTACGGTATGACATACTGTACAACCCAAAGAATTAGCTCTTTCAACAAATTGTAGGAATGCAGATCTAAATGATGGTGAAAGTTTAAAATCAATATATTTAATAGTGTTTCTACAATGCAGGCTTAAACTTTGGCCTAATTTTGAAACAGAGTGACATTTGTAAAAAATTAATTTTAAAAAAACCGCTCGCTAAATCACACTCAACTTTGGTGGAAATTAAAGACAATGCATGCACAGATGTACTCACATAATCTCAAGTGCTCCTACAATCGGATAATTCTTCTAGTAGACAAAATGTGCAGACAATGTGAAAATCCATCAGTAAAGTACAGCACTTTTTTATGTTCACATCGTACACATTTTTACTGGAATAGTCAAAGCACATTCTATTGATAGACGTGACACTTCTATAAAGCACCAAACATTAAAAACATACAAAACATTAAGAGTATTCCTTTCAGACAAATACAACAGCTATATCTTCAAGGTGGCGCACATCTTGTAAAGCAAAGTTTGATTTTTGTGTGGTAGGTAATAAGACATACTAAAAAAAAAAAATCATGGTTACTTCTGTTTCGAAAAGCATGGAACCGCTGCATGCAGCATTGGAGACACTTGGAGTAGGTGTGAATTCAAGATGAACTTTAGCTTCTCAGTGTCATTCTGGATTCCAGAGGCTCGCTTTTCGAACTTTTTTCATGGCGAAATGTTGCACTCTTGCACTCCAATGTTTTCATTGAACATGATCCAGATATCTTTACTGGCCTCACACAAAGATTCAGCATTGCTTAAGATCGTTTCGCTTGGTACTCTCTTCACATTGCATATTGTCTTAACACATTTTGGGCATATTTATTATGTACTTGGAATGGCTCTCCTCCTTGTCATTGTGAACACTGATTCCAAACACAAGAAGAATATCTCCTGTAAAGCTTTCATTCAGTTTGGAACAGTGAGTCTCCGAAGTGTGATCCACATTGGCAGAAAAAATTATTTCATCGCCGATAATTGAGAGTAGCACAAAAACAGACTTATAGGAGCAAACGAAATTTTAGTCAGTTAAACTTTATCCATTTAAGAATAAATGTGGGGAAAAATATTTGTAGTTTAGCGAGCCGTTTGTTTTAAATTAATTTTTCAAACAAATTAGTAATCATAAACTTGATGAAAAAGTAGCACACTTTCAAATGGCTGTAGCTCAGAAACTAATCATCGTAGATGTATCGAATTTTTTGAGATCACAAGCTATAATGTTCGCCTTTCACGCTGNGATTTACCTTGCCAAAAATGATAACCCTCCCCGGTGGCGGCTCTACTCTTTGGGCAAGGTGGGCAGAGCCCACCCAACAATTTCTGAGTGAACATTCAATGTTAACTTGAATTCTTTTCTTACGATACCAAGAATCCATATCTATTTAAATTATAATTGAATTTCATAAAGTTTCTAGCCATATTATCAAACACATAAAAGCAATTCTTAATCCATAAGAAAGTGAAGAAGAGAAGGAGCAGGAAAATGCTTTGTCTTCCCTCTGTCGCAATGCTGGCTCCCTGATAACCCATGAACCATCAGGGCGGGCAATTGTCATTTTGCCCCTTGCCAGGAACGCGGGGCAGCTCTGCCGTTTTATAACAAAAGGACGAAAGCGCCAAAGTAGGTCAAATTGAGTTATTTATAGTTTTGGAATCCCCAGATGATGACGCACATTTCTATCTGGATCCCATCACGATATCTCAATAAATAACGAAGTTAAGGAACCTTAAAGGACACTCAGCGCCAGTGTTAATTATAAACAATTATAAAGGCGAGTCCTTAAAGTTTGAAAAACATATTTGCAATTTTCTCAAAAACTTTCCCGATGGCGCTTTCTTCCTTTTGTCATAAAACGGCAGAGCTATCGTGTCCTAATGCTCTCTTTCGGAGAAGCTTAAAAATTTAGCAGCAATGGGGACCTGAGAATAAGCATCTGGTAGTAAGCTTGGTACAATGGAGTATAGTAATTATGGGAGGAATAAAGAGTTTTATACCACTCCCATGTCGAGGTGAACGGCAGACGCGGAGCCTAGATGGACCCTGGTTGTGTAACGGTGTGAGAAGACGCTGGTGATGTAATCATACCATATCAGGCTTGAAACAACAGAATGATATGCCATCCATGAAACACACAGGTGGTTTTCCCTCCAGATCTTCTCTAGTTCCTCCTTTTTCAAGATTTATTGCTCCTAGATCATCAAGGTAGATGATCTCTGCCACTTTACTCTTCATTGGAAGAAGATCCATGTTTGCAGTTGAGAATGACGTTGTTTTCTCGGTAATAGGCGACACTTAGTTCTCTAGATAACTCAGAGAAGGATGCAAATTTTCTAATCTGTTTGGACCTAGTGGATAGTATACAGTGTATGAAAAGTGAATGGATCAAGATTGATCTCCTCTACAAATTAGGATTTTCTGTATAAGCCTATTGTTAAAGCATGCAAAAAAATGCATTTCAGTGTCCCCTACCCTTGCTCAACGTTTGTCTATATTAGGGCTTGCCCACCCAGTATTCGAAGGAACAAGCCGCCACTGACCCTCCCCAACTTTGCCAACACACATGTCAGGTCCATATTGATCTATAAAGTTGTATTCCAAAAATACAAGGTCTGAAAAAATACAGAATCACAAACTTTTCATTTTGCAGGCTTAATTCCTCAAGAAACTGCTATGTACTTAAATTCTGTAGCCTCTCCATTAATTCTAAGCTGGTCACCGATCTGGACAAAAATTCTGAGCACAGTGATACCAGATTTGCGTCACACCTAATTTGTGGAATACAACTTTATACCATAACACAAATTATAAATGTGCTGCAACACTCCCATAATTGAAACTTGGAAAATTTTACAGGGAGACAAAAATATGACCTTTTGTTTCAAGAGAACTGTTACAGATTTTAACAGAAACGTTGCACACACATTTTTTAATCATACGGGTCCGAAATTTTAGCACATGATGGAGAAGACGCAGCAATGTTTTAAAATATGGATGAGTGCGAATATCTATCAGGTGGTGTCCGGAGAGGATGCCTATGTTCCCACAGCTCCATGTTCCCACAGAACAATGTTATCAGAGGTGTCTTGATTTCCACATTTGAAAAAATCTTTGCCCAGTATGCATGACCTGAGGCAGCCTGTCATGACAACAGCAAAGATCTCTCTCTCACTGTGTCTAGCCTAGTAGACCTGATCAACACACAATGTTGATTGATTTATATAAATTCCTTACAACTGGCCTCAGATTTTCTGGAACTAAATGACACTTTTAATGACAGCAATAATAAAGTGATTCTAAGACTAAATGAACTGGCTGGCTAACATATGACTGATCTGATGTAGAGAGTATGATAATATGGTTTTAGACCAGGGATGCCCAGCTTATTATCCATTGTACCAAACATGGACAAACGAGTATGTAAAACAGAATGCATGAAATCACTATAAAGAGTGTCTTACACTGTCCACTTTGGTGGCATATACTGTGATGAAAATGCACACATGGTCTATAGCCAGGAATACACAGCTGTGGGAATACGGGCTGGGAAACATAAGGCTCTTGGAATAAGGGCTGTCGGAACACAGAAGGCTATCATCAAAAAGTCAGCTATAGGAGTGTTGTAACAAGGCATTGAGATGATGTGCATGAAACACACACCAGCACACTATCATACTGCAACCACAACAAAAATCATCATATAAATATCATAAATACTGGAAGTATCACAGGCTCAAGTACTATTTCACTGGTCACATCATGGATCAGGCATTCTTGCTAGTACTGGGCCCTGGAACAGACAGAAAAAAAAAACAAAAAATCAGACCAAGCTCTGTTGAATCATTCATTCACCTCTTTTCTTCTGCTTCTAAAACAAAAAGTTCAAATGAGGCATTTGGCCTATTACCACAGGATCTCAGGGACTCCAAAATTACAGGGGAACAGCCCACCATTTCCATTATAAGATAATAAGGCACATATACCATATAATTCCTATTGCACACGTGCCTTTTTGTCATAAGACAGCACAGATGTTCAAGTCAGTGAGTAAAATTTGCTAAGTAAAGAAAAAAATGAATCTAGAACCAGAGCATTACAACAAATATACAACTAAGCATAAATAAATGCCTTAAAAACATGTAAGACAAAATCACAATTCTTTCCAACAAACCTTTCACACCCCTGAATTTATTTCCTTATATAAGTATAAGTGCTTCATGATTCCTCAAAATTTGACAAATTCAAACATGACAAGCTGGAACCAAAGAATTTGAATTATCCAAGCCTAGGTAGATAATATATAGTAAAGCACTGTCAACATAACTACTGCTTGATACAAACTGCCTGCTTAGCACATTCTCATTCAACAGTTCTAACTCACTATTCATTATTTTACTGAATTACACAAAATCTATAATAACATACCCTTACAAGCTTGGGTCGAAAAGTGATTGTATTATCAAGTAATGGTATTTGTTTTTATGCATACATCTTATTTTCTCTTAAATGATATAACACTTCAAGGAATTCAGATTTCAAGCTCAATTTTGATTTGTGTATATTAATAGAGGGCTGCAATATACTGATGTACTCTGTAGAATGAGACTTCTAAGCAAAACAGCTCTGCACCTTGACTGAGCCCTGTTAATAAAGAAATGGCAATACAATTTGAACATAACTGTTTCACGTTTCTAAGGTTTTTAACCTGCACCATCATTATGAGCGCCATTGTGATCATGGCCATGGTTGTCGTGGGAGTGGTCATGATTATGGTCGTGGTGTCTGAAACATTTCTTCTTGTGGCCACGGCAGTGTGGTGTGCACCCCTCCTCATCTTCATCGGATGAGGAAGAATCTGACTCCCCAAACACTTTAGGCTTCTCATATATGCAGCAACCTGGCGGGAAAAGATGATCATAATGCCATGTAATTTGTGTGAAAGTTGAATATACTTATATTTGGCAACAGTTAAATTAAAGTTTACTGACATGATTAAAGTAACTTGCATGAGAAAGTGCAATTAATTATTAATAAACTTTAAGTGCCTACATAAAAAAAGTCCAAGATGCTGGTATTATATTTCCCAGCTGTCAATATCATGTGTTAACATTCCTAGTGAAAGACCTGCGCATTTACTTACATTTTGACTTCTTCTTCCCCATGAACTCATTGTCTACGGTGTCTGTCGTCCATTTCACCTTGTGGTCACTCTTTGGCTGCTGCAGGCGTAGCTGAAGGATGGGTGGACTCTGGAATTTATAAGGAAAATTATAGCTGACAGCTGTCTATCCAGAACTGTTGGTAGAATATTAAAAAATAAGCTTACAAACCATAATTTGTATCACAAAACATCAGACTAAACCAACTTTTCACAGTATGATAATCTACTTAGACAAATTTCTTCTATCGCCCAGGTCTTCATCAAAGACATCAGTTACACAGACTAAGGCATTCCTCATTCAGTCTTTGTCTTGCAACAGTCAAAATGAGGGTTGTGTTACTTGACATGGAACATGATGATCTGGACCTTCCGATATCAATTTTTTTACTGGTGGCAGAAATTGATGGTAGAATCATTTATGTTCAAAAAAATACTTACTTTGAACTTGTGTGTGTGAGTTTGTATATATATATATATGTGCGTGAGAGTATCTCTGTGAGCAGGCATCTCTACTCGATGCTTGGAAACACATTCTCTGTATATCATCTTTATTATCAGAAACTGGAATCCATACTCCCCTCCTCCTCCCACCCATGACCTGAGGCCCCAATGCCTCAGGTACACATAACACAGGCACATGCACACATATGTGTCTGTGTTTTTGTGCTCTGTATATTTATTGTACTCTTTTAAAATGACTATGTCTACATACCTGAGAGAATGTAAATATGTCTATGCACCTGCAGCCCACCTAGGGTAATATGCTCTACACAAATGCAATTTATCATTATTATTAGTGGGTGAATAAGAAATTTTTGACAGCTTGCAAGACATTTCTTCTGTCATCATCCTCATACCAAATTTCTTGTCAGGCAAGCTAATGGAACAAAATTCTTTGAGACACAGACTTCCTATAAGTTAGTATAAGCATGATGAACTCACACAATGTGCAGCATCATAATTAAAGACTGTTTATTCCATGGTAATCATGTCTAGTGAACACAATAAATGCTACACATACACAACACTGTTTAAATATATATCCACAACTGATTTATCTGTTTCCTGGAAACTGGCATCAATTATTTTTCTGCTTCTGAAAATTCAGCAATACCTGATACACCATTTGATGCAAATGTATTAGAGATTTTGTTCTGTGAAATGATGTTTATGATGTAGGGAAAAAAAAAACAAAAAAAAAGCATAATGACTTTCCAGAAGTGTAAAATGTATGTCAAACATTTCAGGGTGCCTAATGAAAATGCTATTTTGTCCTTGAACTCTTATGGCACACAATTGATTCTTAGGAACTAACCCGCAACAATGGCTATCTTGGAGCTCATCATACCAGTTCACACCTAACTGCTGAACTGGCAAATACCCTGGCTGACTGACCATCACAGGCAATAGCTTCTCTGACAAAATAGTAAACACCCATAACTAGATTGCGTTCTGGAGGTGCTGCTCCACAGCATTTCTAGATCTAGATCTTGATCTAGACTAATATTTAGTGAATGCTGCATGAAAGACTAGTCCAGCTTCAATGTTGCGTAAATATACCTCACAGCAAACATCCCCAGGTTAGCAAACATTTTTATCATCTTGACCGTTTATGTTAAATGATATCATTTGCCATCATACTTGCAGTCACATCACATACTCATTTTTTTAACGATAGAAAATGGCCATCTATTATGAATTTAAATGGCCAGGATGATAAATATAGGTATATCTAGGTGTTCACAAAACTGAGACTGTTCACTCTGTCTGAGAGGTCTCTATGACCTAGACTCTAGACCTAGACTATGCTCTATATATCGAGGAGAGTTCATTTTTAAGGGTCTGCTGGATGTGTCCTCAGAGTCATTATGTGGCTTAAAACTCTGATCTATCACTATTCAACAATTATTTTTCAACGTTATCACTAAGGAGCTTTATCACGAGATGTTCAACATCCAGTAAATAACTTCAATGACAATGTCAATATGTGTAAGAATCTCTCTCCGTCCCTTGAATGAAGATTAGGATAGACCTACGCAACCTACCGGTTGGTTTTCCACCTTATCCACAACGACAGTTTGTGTTCCACTTTCTTCCTTCTTTGTACATGTAGAATCCGGCTGCGATTCAGCCATAATTCGATTGGAAATAACAACAAATCTATCAGTTAAATAATGCCGATCAACTCAATCGACCCTTTTTTTCTTGAAACACTTCCAGGTTGTTTTGACGGCAGCTACGCAATTGGCATTGTCTCCCTTGAATTGCTATTTAAAAATATGAATCACTGTTAATTGTAACGACGTAAATCTAACACAAAACTGCGACTATGTCAAATGTTATCGGACGTCAACAGTGTTATTTCTGTGCAGCCATTATTTCACGTAGATCATGATCATCGTCCATTTTGCTTTGATATTTTCCCCTTTCCTCCTGCCCCAGTAATAAAATTTGCAACCCTACGAATTATTTTGGTATTGAAATTTCCACACATTTTACCCATCATCAACCGCTAGTCTTATTACATGTATATAAGAATAGATGTATAGAACAAGTTGGTCCCGTGAATCTCACTGAAGTGACACCAAAAACTTGAAAAGAAAGAGAATACAGAACGAGATAATGAAGTGAAGTGAAGGGAGATTTTTTTTTTTTTTGAAGATAATAAAAGTAACAACATTATACAGTACTACCCTACTACAGAGACAAAGAAGTGAAATTCATATACTAGTTTATGGCCTCAGTGCACACAAATCTAGATCTTCTCACAGCCACGGTCTAGGTCTAGGGTCCCAGCCCTTTTTTGTGGGGCGGATGCTGGAGAACGACATAAAAATGTTTATGGAAAAAGTATGAAGAAGGAGGGGAAGGTAGGGGGAGGGTCAGAGCGAGTGAGCAAGAGAATGAGAGACATAGATGTTAGAGAAAGAGAGAGAGGGGGAGAGAAAGAAAGAAAGAAAGAAAGAAAGAAAGAAAGAAAGAGAGAGAGAGAGAGAAATAGGGTTTGCCCCAAACATTAAGTCTTATGGCATCGTGGGGCCCTGGACAAACTCTTCCCTTAAATGTAAGTATAAAACATCCTGTTTTCACAGTATTTAAGCCCTGCATCTTTCTCTAGCCCAAGGCCCGCAGTTAACCCAAAATCCACTCTTCAATTCTATCCTGAATAGCAGGTTTCTGTCTCAATCTCTCTTATAATTTTCATATAGAAACAAATTTTACAAACCTGTCACACGTCAAACAATGTGTTGCACTGAGACCTTCTTCCCCACCACCTCCACTTGAATGCATATTCCCTATTTTCTTTAGGCATTGGAGTTAAGAATGCTTTTAAGTGATCTGGCCTACTAGGGATATTAAAATGTGCAATTATGTAACTGTGTATCTGCATGTTATTTTAAAGTAGTTTTTTTGTCTGCTTTTATGTAATTTTCACATGCACACACAGCAAGCTGAATAGCATCAGCTTTAGGGCTTAGTACCGGTGCTCATTTAAAGCAAGTTTTCATTTCAAGTGACTTCACTTTAGATGGACTCCACCGAATGTACATTTAACAGAAAATCTACTCCTTCCTTCACCTCATCTCCTGACCATTATCGTCCAATGCTTGCAAAGCATCCTTCCTCCCACCAAGATGATCTCTATTATCAAAACAGAGCCAGTAATGAAACACTGAACAAGTTTACAATCAGTCCTTTCAAAACAAGCATTGTTTATTCTGCAGAAATCATTGATATTATGGTAACTTCACACATACTGTGGCATCTCTCTGAAAATGAGGTGTTAAGTCACTAGACTAGGAACTGAGATATCAGCCTCTAAAGGTGACTGGAAACATCCCGTATTGAATTTTTGTTTGTTCTTAAAATTGAGAGTAAAATCTTGACTGTACACAAAAATACTGGTTTTATGGGTGAATTATTAGTGACTGGAGATAAATTTGACTACACACTCTTTTTGTGGAACATTAGATGATATTTATAGTCAAAAATTATTCTTCAATCAAGATTTTCTCATAATCATCCCACTGCAGGGGGAGGGGGGACTCCTGCCATTTCAGACAGTTTTATCTTGGCCAGAACAATGCTAGATCAATATTTTTTTTCCTGTAATGACCGTAAACACATTAAACTATCATATCACAATTAATATCATACCAATTCCTTCATGTAATAAAAAATGACTTAAGACTCATTTCAGCGGGATGCACGACATATTACACACATTATTGATTATGTTTTTGTGTTCCACAACGCAGGCATTAGGCAAATCTTTGCATCATTTTTTTTCCAAACTTTAGGCCGCGTGAAATGATAGTTTTCATATTCATAGATTAGTTCAAAAACTTCCCAGTAATTAGGTCTCACTGGGCTAATGAAAAGATTGTTTGCAATCCTGTTTATCTCAAAACCCTTGTTATATGAAAAATGACATTATATATCAACAGGAATGATATAAACCACCCTTACATTACACATGAAATACTGTACTTTTCTCTGTGCCTGAAGGTGCTGCATTGCCTGGTTTCATTTGTGCACTCTTTGACACCTTCTTAATGGACATTTGAATAAAATTATAAAAAAAAAAAAGCCTTACACAATCACAGGAATGATTTCTGCTCCCTTATTTACAGTTTTACATAAATTTACATTACTCATTTATAATATATATAAATTAACAAATATACTGACACTTAAACAAGTACACGTAGATTGCATACTTAATCATTTTGAACATTTCAGTTCTCATTCACTCTCCCTTTTCAATTGTTTCAACTCCAGCAGAACTATTTAAAGCAATATCTAAGTCCATAGATAAAACAATCAGTGCAGCTAATGAAAGATTCAACCACAGTGGTCCACAGTTTATCAGCCAAGCAATATTAAAAACCATACAAAGATTTGAAAGATAAAAACACTAGGGCCAACTTTCTCAACACAGGTTTTTAGTAAAATATGGAATGTAATAATTCTACTAATTACATATTCAGTTGCTATTCAATAACAATTTTAATTTAAGATAATTCTTAAGCAGTGAGTTTGTCATAATATGTCTGACCACAGAGTTATGAGGTATCCATAAAGAAGTTATTTTTAGATGATTCACAAAATGTAATAGGCCAAAAGTACTTTATACTTTCTCACCTACTTTTTGCACAGCTCTGGTCATTTGCTCAATGCCTGTATTCTCTCATGATCAGCTCACGAACTCAAATATTTGAGCCAAACCCACAAACTTCCTAATCAAGAGGTTCCAGTGTGTATTTAGTGAAGATTTTTGATGACATAGTGCCCAGAAGATAAATGGTGATTTGCCCATAAGCTAACTGAAAAGATGATGTTCCTGCATTCACTAGCAATGAGATTCTTTCCGACAGAGAAAGGATAATGCATAAAACTAAAATTTTGCTTTTCCTCTTCAAATGATCAAATTAAACTCGTTCTCTCACATTTCCTTTTACGTTATTGCTGATTAGACTAGATCTAAACATACAATTTCAAAACCACTGTCTTCATCACTGACATTACCATCACTGCTATAAATATTCTCCATGCTGACATGTGCAGCAACTGTCATCCAGATCTTCATAGTCTACATCAGATCACTACATCAAATGTTTCAGGTGGTATCTACAGTAATTACACAGTCCTACTCACTTTATCACCATTCCTAGCTTACAGCAAAGGTGTCCAATTACTGGTTTAGGTAGAGCAGCTCAACCCAAAAGACAGAACCCAGCTGATCTTTTCTTTAGAATCAACTTGACTTTGAGGATCAGGCTCAGGATCTGCCCTTATTTCCAATCAATAATGTCAAGTGTTGCAAGTTATTAAAAGGAATGCCACACATTTTTCATGCAATAGCATGAACCTTTTGTGGCTTTGCCAAGAATTCACAAGGACTTCTGTCTCTTAATCTGAAATCTCTACCTTCAATGAGGCAATTCTTGTTAGATCTCTAATGAAGCTGTCTCTTAGTCTTAAACAATAAAGAAATCTCTTTAAAAGTAGAGAAACATAAATCTACTACATAATTGTACAGCCCACAAAGAGAAAGCACTCTTGCCACCCCATAATTATTAAGGACTAGACCAAAGACATCATTCAAATAAAACTCATCATCTAATTTGACTCTTTTTATCAGTCACTGAAACTTGTCTTCCTCAATGTCATAGACTGTCAAGTACTGGAAAAATCTGCTACAAAATCTTGTTTCTTCTGGTTCAGATGCATTTAGGTTGGCATTAGGGAAAAGAAAGCCCACTTTGAGAAGTTCCTGGGCGCAACTAGGTTGTCCGTAAAGGAGTCTGCTGCTTATGCTTTGCTTTGAATCACGACCCAGCCAATTTGCTTAGTTCTATGTGCTCTGAGAAGCCTACTAAATCTAGATCTTGCCTTTCCCATATACTGTTCCACGGAAGACAAGGAAGACTGAATAAGGCTATCAACCGGCCAAAATGCTACCTAGGCTAGACCCACAAGATTATGTCCATAGAAGAATGTATGCACTGGACATCAAAATCTCTGAATTTGTGTGTCCCATTTGGATTCCATTATCCAAAACCAAACAATAGCACAGAAATTGCAAAACTCCAGTCCTCTGAGACTAGAAAAACCTTTAAACAGTTCCTGTCTAGCTGTATGTTGATCAAACACAAACAGTCTATTGTAGGTTCTACTCTATCTGTACGACAGCAGTACAGGAACTTTTGATAAATTTTCGGATCTTGGAATTTCTTTTTTCTTGAGAGTTATGCTTATTTTTATCACAGGCTGACTACACAATTAAACCGCATATACTCCTATACAATTTTAACTGGACGTCTTTTTCCTCCACTTCTCTCTTTAGAAGTCTTAACTGAGTCAGTAAGTCTGTGTGAGTGCTATTACAAGTCTGGGTACTTGCATCCACTTTTGCTAGTCCAGATGGATGGTCAGGTAATGTCATAACATATGGTGCTGGCAGTCTTTCTTCACTGTCTGGTGCAGAGGCAGTGTTGACAAAAGCCATAACTGGCAAGACTGGTTCATTAGACACCTCCTTAGACTGAAAATCCGTATCACTAGATTCTTCCTTAATATGAGTATCTGTATCCTCAGATTCAGTTTTAACATGAGTATCTGTCTCCTCAGGTTCTACTTTGCTTTGAATCTCGGTATCTGCTTGTGTAGGTGCTGATGGCTGGCTTATAATGCTGGATGGCCTGATGCATGAAGAGGGTGCTGGCTGGATATTTTTCAGCCCAGAGGTGTGAACTTGTGGGGGTGCTAAAAGTAGTGATACCAGTGCATCAAATCCGGGTGGATGTGACCGTGCCTCCTTGTTTTGAAATGATGTGGCTGGAAGAGGAAGAGGCACAGTGCCTGTAATACTGTAAGGATTTAACCTTTTGGGTGTGACATCTTGTACTGGTACTGGTGCTGGTGCTTCTGGAGATACTATGGTTCTCTCCTTCAAGCCTGTAGGTTGTGGAAATTGCATGAGTGTCTTCTCTGTGAAAGAAATAAATTATGCGATAAAAAGTCAATATTACACCTTAACTATATGATCCATAGTGGCACTATCTATCTATTATAGCACTGCTTCAAGTAAAGTCTAAAAGTGTACTTATGCAGTGGCACATATCATCGAAGTCACAGGTAGTTCCCCTATCTCATTTGAATGAGTTTTCCAGGACTGGGTAAAAACTTTATTGAATAATGCAATAAAAACATGCCAATCTCAAGCTTTGGTGCTGTTTTTCAACTAATGATTTTATGACTTACTTTGTCTCTGACATTTGATGAATGTATTGGGTTGTGTAGCAATGTAGCAAGCACGTTTCCAAACTGGCCGTCTCAGTCTGCCAATGGTTGATGTTATGGAATTTATTTTTTAAACAGCTGGCCTTTCACAGGATGACTCTTTGGGTTGGTAAAGACATAAAGATAAAACCATTTTCTTTGATTTACAGCCTAGTATAATGCTGGCCAAGAAGTCATCATCGACTTAAATACTAATGGGTACTACTAATTTCCCAACGACGCAAGCACTTCTGACAAACATCGGAAAGTAATAATCATTTCATTTTATAGTCATCAGAGGAGATGTGAGTAAAGTATTTGTGTCTTATTGGGCTTGAAATGACAAGAAGAAGCATTTTCTATAATAATTAACACGTGACTGCATAAAGCACTGGTTATGAAGTAAACAGTGTCACAGGCGCATGAAGCATTTCTCCAAGCCCATGTCTTCTGGAAAAGATGAAACTGTTGCTAGCTTGCTTGCGACTAGACTTGATGAGTGACTGTTTTCCCACTAATAACAAAGAATTAGAAATCATGAAGTAGTGAAGTGATCAAGCAGCCTAGTACCTAGCATCCCTGAATAAGAATATCATGAGTACTTTTACCCATAAAGAGATATTTCATCGTGTTGAAAAGAAATTAGTGTATACTTGCTGAGTCCTGATCAACTGTTCACCTTCATTGTTATTGTTCCCCTTTGTTCCATTCTATGGATATTTGTGTTTGTACATGCTTTTCAACTTTCATGACTATTGATCAGTTTTATTTTTTTTGTTTCTCTTCTTATAATAATAATAATAATAATAGCATTTTTTATAGCACCTACTCTCCAATGAAGGGCTCTAAGCGCTTTACAGAACTGATACATAGTTTAACTTCTGCAAAACACATAAAAGTTCAAAGTAATATACACATCTTCAGTTATTACACAACACTGCTTTCCAAGGTAATCAATGAAACAGTCTTCCAACAACACTTGAGGAAAATCATTTACATTTTATTAGGCATACTCAGTCTACAGGCCAAAATATTTAACAAAAAGGTGGGCTTTTAGAGATTTTTGAACATTTCAACAGTGAGAGCACCTCTGATGTTTTTAGACAGATTGTTCCAAATCAGTGGACCAGTGTATGTAAAATTTCTCTCTCCAATTTTTTTCATTTTGGTTTTTTTTTTGCACTTCAAAAGAGTCAGAATTTTCTGACATTTTATTCTTAGTTCACTGACTTTCTACAACTGAAGAAGGACGCCAGTCCGAAAATTTGTGTATCAAATTTGTTAAATTGTTACAGTTTTCTTTCTTTACTTATTTAGTCTATATCCAGTGTGGATAAATGTTTTGCAAATAATGAGTACTTTTACCCATGATTGCTTCTGAAAATAGTTTTGGGATGGGTCCATTTTACTATATACAATCGACCCCGTTTAATCCCGCTTCCTCAGGATCATGGAAAAAGTGGGCGATTAAGCGGAGAAGGTAATTTCGGCCATATTTTTGGTAATGGGGTTAAATTTCTTTGATGTCGTGGTTTGATATTGTGCACTGACATCTTCTCGTTGCCAGTCTCAGGACAGACTCGAGTTTGACAGTGTTGTAGCACACAAAATGTTTGATCTCCGTGGTCTCTCTCATTGGCCACATTGCAGTAGCCCAGCAGACAATAAGGAGTAGGATGGCACGGTCGGGATAGACCGTTCATCCACATGACACGTTCGGTGATCTAACTGAACTCCACCAGACAGTCACAATCAAGGTGTGGGGGGAGGAGACTATATGGCTTTCGGCGCATTAGCATTTATATCGCATGGGCGAAAGCAGTGATGCGTGGCGTGGGACGAAGGGGGACAAGGGCAGGAGGAGGTGGGAAGGAAAGGTTTATCACACCTATTTTGTGGTGGCCGCTGTCACTCAGTCAACCGGTCTGCCATCCGTCGCGCAGTTAAACCGTCTGTGTACATTATTTGTTTGTCAACTGTAACCCTTCAACCGCTGATCTTTGAATTCATGGGTGCTGAAGAGTGGTTGATTATCCGGAGTGACAGGCGATTATCCAGTGACTTTTATATAGAAAAAAATTTGTTTTCCCCGGAACAAGGCAGTTAAGCCGAAAAGGCAATTAAGCGGAGGGTGATTAAGCGGAGTCGACTGTAATTGTTCCTATATTACTTGATTTAATGAAAATGAAAATACGACTTTTATTCACCCCACAGGGAAATTGAAATACAATGTCATACAATGTTAAGTTATACATCTCATTCATAATAATAATAACAAAAAAACATACAACAATGCACATTATACATGCAAATACATAGTATTAATATNGATGACTCTTTGGGTTGATGAAGACATAAAGATAAAACCATTTTCTTTAAAATCACAGCCTAATATTATCATCATCGACTTGAATACTAATGGATACTACTAATTTCCCAACAACGCAAGCACTTCTGACAGTGACAGACATCGAAAAGTAATAATCATTTCATCTTATACTCATCAGAGGAGGTGTGAGAAAGTATTTATGTCTTATTGGGCTTGAAATGACAAGAAGCATTTTCTATAATAATTAACACATGACTGCACAAGGCACTGGTTATGAAATAAACAGTGTCACAGGCGCCCATGTCTTCTGGCAAGACCAAACTGTTGCTAGTTTGCTTGCGACCAGACTTGATGAGTGACTGTTTTCCCACTAACAACAAAGAATTAGAAATCATGAAGTAGTAAAGTAATCAAGCAGCCTCAGGCCTATTGCTGTAAATGAATAACACATTGCCTTGATACTGAAGAAGACAACGCCTTTAATTACAACACCGGCACAGGAGAGCCAAGCAAGGCTTATGAAACAATAGAAATGCTGCATGACACTTTACACTTTCACTTTAAATTCCTCTCATACCTCACGTACTCATGCCTTCAAATTTATTTCTACATCGAACTTCTAGAAAGTCTTGATAATAAACTTCAATCTATTTGACAATTTCAGGGAGTTTGCAATGGGCAAAGATCAGATATTTTCATCAACTGAGATATAAATATAATGCAATCTAGAACGCTTCAATCATTACTATTACTCAAGGTCAGGTTTCATAAATAAGCCTGTCTACTCCTTGTCAAACAAGGAAGAAAAAAAGTCTCAGCCGAAGTTAGATTTGGTTCACCATCGTCACGGTGATTGAGCACAGAGTAAATGTTAATAAGCACCAGCAGGGCATGACGGGTGGAAAGACCAATCATGCAAACATTACACTGTACTACATGTTGCTTTCACACTAGTGTTACTGGTTTTATCTTATGTAAACAAAAAAATTATGTAAGGGTATGCATTAAATGTCCCAGCATACAAGAAAATATCATAAATTGCACAACTATCCCTGGATTAATTAAGTCTATATTAAACATTTTCATAAGAGACGTGTTCAAGTGTCTTTTTAATTACACTTCTCAGCAACACATTTAACATGATAATTATGACTTCCTTTACTTTCATATGTTTCAGGGTGGATTGAAAAACATTTTCTGGGCAACTGAAAGACGAAACATGAACCAACTTTCTCTTTAGTATTTTGGGTACAGTGTAAGCCTTTTACCTTTTTCCATGTTTGTTGGGACATTTTCCTGTGGCACTAAAAGGAAGATACCAACAGTCTTTACATGGGTTGTTTCATCATTATCCTTGAGTCTTTGTTCCTCTCTCTGTTTCACTTTATTCTTAAAGCCTAAGTTCCGGTTTGGAACATAGTCGGGATGCATGGGATCTGAATGAGGTCGCCCTGAAATTTGAGAAAAAAGAAATGAAATTCTGCGAAAGGTCCAATCACATGTATTACAGATCACCAACTTTAAGAATAAAGTAACCAACTGAATGTTGAATTTAAACTTCCATAGCTGTATTATATTCTGCTCAGCGACATTTATAAGCAGATCTGACAGTCTCAGTTCAGTGGGCCTAGGATACTTTGCAGGTCACAGAGAGCATCAGAAGGTCTGAAAAAGGTAATGTTGCCTTGGAGTCAATTTTGCATCACTGTGAAATTATACAGTTGTTTGCCTATGTCCGCACACGACTGGTCTCTGAGCACCTGGGCTATTTCTCTGTTAATAATCTATATTTTTCAAAATTTTTCCGATGGTCTAGAGAGATAACATTGTCATCTTCTATAAAAGCATTTATCTCAATTCGATCGTCAAGAATATAGATTCTGGGAGGTCCGTAAAACATTAGCGGTTAGGCTTCAGTGCGCAGACACAGGTAGAAGCATGCTAGGCGTACTGGAAGCAAAATCCAGCCTAAATCTGGTGGGCTATCTTTGTTTGATGTGAAATGCTGGCTTTCTCTAACACAGCACCGATTTAGTCACAATATCGATCTAGTCCATGACCTGTAAAAGGTTGTATATGAATGACTAAATGAACTGTATCCTTATCCGTGCGGTGCTGTCCTTCGAGATAGCCGAAATGCTTTCATGCACGGCCAGATCCACTTAATTCTATTTTACTAAGACTAGCCGGGGGTTTAAATTACCAGAAATCAATTTGTGATTTAAACTAGTCTATTATATCCTCACCTTGCCCTAGCCCTATCGCTCAGTCAAGGTAAATCCATAACTCAAATGTCTGTTGGTGTGACTTTTATAAAGATTTCCACCCAATAATGGAAATGCAGAACTCCAGATTTGACCCTACCAGTAATGAAATGATCCCCGCAAATTCTATCGTATTTCGACGGTGTCCACAGCTGTCCACGTCCGCCTGACGAGGTAGATCTGGAGCTGGACGATCTATTTGGGGTTAGAGATAAGCGTTTGAGGCATTTCACCCATGCATTGCGGCGTTCCTCTGGCTGTTTCGGGAATCTGAAAAAAGATATTTTTCTGTCTTTTGTAAACCTATTTGTGCAGTTTTTTACACAACAAGATGCCACCATGATTAGTTTCTTCAAAGAAAGAAACGATAGAGTGGTCAACACTCATCAATCTTTCGGAGGTACAGAAGGAAGTATGATTTGTTTCGCTAACGATGTAAATCTGTAAACTGTGGCACGACGAAAAACTGAACGGGAACGGCTGCTGAAGCGAAGTGGTTTTTTTTTTCAATGTGTATATAAAATAAAGAGATGAATAGTTCAGGAACTTATTACAATGCCACAGTCCACACATATTTTGCAATGCTTAGTACAAACTGCATGACTCGACATTTTTGGGTTCTCTCGAAAAAGTTACAAATTTAGATTTAACGTTCTATCCTATTTTAGGTATGAAGATGCCAATGTATTTTTCATTGTTGGCTATAGGCCTTTTCGGTAACGAAACGAAAAAATCGCCGATCCATGTTTTGGGGAGTTCTTTCATTTCCAAGATGGCGGATCCAGTGTTTTCTTTAATGAAAGTGGCAGAGTTGAAAGCATATTTAAAGGCTAAGGGACAGTTAAGTAGTGGGAGGAAGGACGAATTAATACGCAGAGCTGAAGCTACACATGAACTCCTTAAGGGAAATGTAATTTTGGATAGATCTAGAGCGTTTAATACGGATGCAGCCCATTGTCCCCGCAACGTCAGTGCTGCTGAGGCTGTCTTCTCACTGAACGACTGGATTGAGTCTGGCGATGTTCCTGCAGAACAGTGGCCTTCAGTGACGGAGAAGGAACTGTACAATTACATGGTGTACACCAGCCCAACGGCAATAGCTGGATATGGGCCAAAAAATGCCAGAAAGCAGTTGAAGGCAAAAACCTTTTATGAGGACTCGCATGTCCACACTGTCAGGTGAGTGTATTCTTACTATGGACTATGGTAGTGTTTGGTCTGTTAGTAAGTTAAGTCTAGGTCTGTATCATGATCTATTCTAGAAGTTGGCAAGTTTTGCTATATATAAGAGATGTTTTGCTTTTTAAAACGTTCATGCTCTTTTAAGCCTAATTCTAGTCTAGCTCAACTAGACTAGAACAAGATTTCTGCCGGCATTACCCAGTGTTATTCTTTCTCCCTGTCGATAAAGACTTCTTCTACTTTAGTCTGCAGCACTGCTCTTCACACTTCACCTGAGCTAGACTAGACTAGCCTAGATTAGATTATTATATATGTACTTGTTACTTGAACTGAAAGGAACACTAGATCTATAGTCGAATTATGAACATCTGTTTTTCTGTTTATTATTTAAATACTGGTGCCCACTTAGCCATAGCCATTCATTTGGGGGGTATCAGGGGGCATAGAACCCCTCAGTCATATTAATAGATTTTGTGTACCTTCATTTATTGATGTGCTTTCACAGAGAATTAGTCTATTGTCTGGACTCATGTTAGCAGCTTGTGTTGCATGTGGAAGTCTTTCCCCACTTTTAATCAGACTTATCAGGGAAGAGCAGTTTAAATTTTATTTAAAAATATGTCGAGGGTTGAGAGCACAAGGACAGGACCATAACGCCGATTTCCTAAACTTTACAGAAGAGTGATTTGAAAGCTGACCACAGATTGAAACAACTCATGATAAGCATCTCGAATTAATAATTAGGTCAAATATAATTGAAATATTCAGGTAATGACTTAATAGGAGCTTGCAGCTTACCATGCTGAAGCAGAATATATTAAAAAAGTAAAATTCATAAAATTTCGAGTTAAAATCTCTACGCACTCAACCCTCGATGTGTAATAAGCATTTCAGTTGGACTGATTTACACTGTATTTGAAAATTCATTTGACATAAATGTCAACAAACTTTCTTGCCATGTAACATGCTTTTCAAATTGAAATGATCTATGTCACTAGACTTTTTATTTTTCTTTAAAATTCACAGATATAATGCTGTTAGTGCGGACAGCACAGAGTGCTATATTAAATGCTGCGTCATCCCAAGCTCAGCATCAAGTGATGTAAAGAAGTTTCCAGATCACGAAGTTTGGATACAGCTGTCAAAGTTATCTGGATTCATAAGCACTGCTTATTGCACCTGCACAGCTGGGTAAGGAGTATTTTACTCTCAGATTAGTTTTACTTCCTCCTGCTTCAGATTTCATATACCAAGCCTCTAAATTTATATCTACATGACATGATCCGTAGTAAAATATGCCTGAATAAGAAACCTGCTGCAGGAGATGGATCTTTGCTCTTTTTCTATTCTTTTTCTACAACTGTAATGAACTTGAGACTGTCCCTCACAGTATCAAATTTAAAAAACTAAAATGGGAATAAAGAGATACAAAGTCACAGACAAAGAGGTAAAAATGAAGACAAGTTTTATTGACATACATGTTAGCAAAATTCATGTACTTACTGTAAATATATTTTGATCAATCTACTTCAAAACCTAATGAATAATATTTTGATTAATCCACTTCAAGTCAAATCAGTTTTTTTTAGGAACTAACAGCAAATTTAGTTATATCGATTTGAAATGTCATGAACTTTTTTTTGTAACATTTACATCAGACACAGGTAATAGCAGAAAGGGGGGAAAGAATTCAGTACTGGTGTAAGCCATTATAATTTTTAAAAAAACAAACAAAATAATCAAAGGGTCTGAATCAAAGTTTCATCTTCTCTTTAACAGAGAGCTTAGTCAGTCAATCAAATATCCATGGTACAAAGAGACAATACAAGTATACTGTATTGAGAAAGTCAAGAGAACATCTGCATCATACATAATGCAGTCAATTCTATAAATCTATTTTAAATAATTCATGCATCTATATGTAAACAAGATAGCAAAAAGTTAAGTAAAACAGCAGACTTTATGTTACTGTTAGATTCAATAAAATCCCTTTTCGGCCCTCACTGAAAATGTATGTTATAATTTTATGTTTGAGAGGATTGGTCCTGAGAAGAATTCACAGTAATGTTTACATTTAACNCCCCCCCTCCCCATGGCCAATTTTCTGATTTTATAGGGACTATAACCTTTAACCATATCAAAATGCCAGGTGCTATTGGCATCTTCATACCTTTAATTATTTTGCCAACCAACATGCCATTATGGGACAACTAGACTAACCATGATTGTTGCCTGTAAATTGTCACCTTCCGTTTCTTTTTTTTTTCCTGGTGTAATTCATATTTTATCTTGTCATTTTAACCATTCTGTAGGGCTATATAAATTTAAAATAAAATGAACGTTTTGCATTCTCTTTGTAATTTCAGAAGGAAATAAATTCTGAGTCGCGTGCGTTGAGAACAGCATTAATATAATTAATAGGTGTATTCGCCCCTCAAATTTCGTGGGCATAAAGCAGATGGTCAGGAAATCTTGAAGTTTCAAAGTAACGTTATTTTACCAGTTACTATATGCGAAGAGAGTAAAGTAATAGACCGTAACGCTTACTTATTTTACAGAGAAGTAAAGTAATTGCGACAAATTATTTTGAAATGTAACGTCTAACAACCCTAAGTATACCTTATCAAAGCTATGAAGAACACCATTTGAAATAGGATTCATTCCACATTTAGCTTAGTGTCATATTCGGCAAATAATTATTTCACTCGTACCAAACTTAAAATTGGTAAATGGATGCAAAAAAAAAAAAAAAAGTACAGATACCTTTGTATAGTAACCTATAACAGTTGACATCATTCTTTAGTTTTCCAGTGAACTTTTTGGCCAATATGTATTTGTAAAGATCATAAATTTTGAATAGATGATTTTACTTTTTACTGCTGTTTTATTACACGAAGCAAACAAAGGTCTAGATCTAAAGGTAGGCTACAAGATAATTTGTTGGAACTTACTACTGCATTGGATGCTTATTTATATATACAGTATAGATGTCACTGCCTTGCACTTTCCTATGTGGTTGATCTCTCTCTCTTTTCTCCTGTTCTTGGTCTTCTTTTTTCCCTCATTTATTTTAACTCTACACTACTTCCCAATAATACGCATCAATCATTCATTTTTTTATTCATCTTTGTCACATTTCATCAGAATGTATTTCTAAAATGCTTTGTAAACAGAAGAGCGCTAATAATCTTGTGACATAAAGATACTTTAAAAAAAAAACCGAACTACAGTATATCATGTAGATAGCTTGACCTGGGTAATTCTGGCAATATACATGTACAGCAACTGCTCTAGACTAATGAGACACAATGGTAACGTATGTTCTTGTTTGTTTCTTTGCTTATGCTTTCATGATTGGACTACCAATACACTTACCATATCATTCATTGGCAGTGCCTTGTTCCCCTGTGTGGACATGCCCTCAAAGGTAATTATTGTCTTGCATCCAGCACATAATCAGCACATATGCACCTACAGACTTCCAAGCCTTGCTGACGGCTTAAAAGGGGAAAAACAAATCCAACTTAAGGAAGCCCCACCATCGGTCTCTGCAACATTCCTGATCACCTATGTAGCTAGTCTTGTGTCCCAAAAGGTTGCTTGAAGATGAGCTTAGGGCCTAAAGGCAGCACGAGATGACATTTAAGTAAATAAGATATAAAAGCCAGCCTTAGATTGACATCTGATGCCAACAACAGTCTATAGACATTCAGTGGAGGGCCTAAAACTAAAACCTTGTCTCCCTAGAAGTAAACACCATGATGTATGTTAAGAAAGAGTGGTAACTGTGGTCTTATTAATCAGGTAATCAATATAATCAGGTTAAATATATCAGGAAAAGTCAACGCTCGTCCTTGAAACCCAGTTGCCTAAATAAATGGTTGTGATATACAAGTGGTTGCTAAACCAAGTTCGACTATTACAACAACAAAAAAAAAATTTACAGAACTAGTGTTATTCTGAAACACTTTGCAAGTACCAAAGTCATAGTTCTAATTAAAAATCTGTATCATCCTTCTGAAATTATGACATAATGCTAAATAAGACAAACTTTAAATAATGACAGTGAACTTTATAATACACTTATACGCATTTATGTGGATGCCAGTGTGTGTTATCATTTATAACCTTCTGTTTGCTTCAAATCTCATCAGGAAATGTGTGCTGTGGAATTCACGTAATCCTTTGAGTGATTCTTTTTTTCTGTTTTGAGAATGCATAATTTAAATTGTGAGAATTTAGACAAATCTCGTTTACTAGTATTTTTTTAATGACTTTATTTTACCATTAAATAAATTTGAAACAATAGAAATTCTAATACAAGACAGGCCAGAGCATATCATGACTTCATGATGCACTGGAGTTTCCTGCAACAAGTGCCAAAACCTCAATCAGATTTGACCCCTTTTGTGACTCTTCACACATGAGGGTTAAAGGGATGAGGAATATCTATTTGTCGTAAGGGAAATTCTCTCTATTAAACACAAACAAGTGACAAAGCTGGAGAATATCTGGACCACCCTAGGTGTTAATCACAAATAAAGTCATATGCAATCCTATAAGTTTTCATTTCAAGTATATGTGGGTAAGCTTTTGACTGATATCGGATATACACTCAGCTGAAACTTCTTCTTCCTCCTCCTCAAACCCGTCCCCACATATTGTGTGCAATGCAATGCAGATAAACCCTTCTCCTCCTTTTCAAATTACTCCCTCTGACAGAATACCGAGTAATGACCAGAAATGAAATGCGGAACTGTCAGTACACTTTATTATAAAACATACTCTGTTTATTCCACAGAAATCATCAGCAGTTACATCATCTGCACATACTCTGAAATCTGGAATTAAAAATATAAATACAGAAGAACCTCGATATAAAGAATGCAGCTGGTGCATGAATGTATACCCATTATTGAGATATACTGAAGTTCAAGGTCCACCTGAATCACAATGAAATGACAAAATAATAATGAATCCAAGCATGGAAAATTCATACCTCACAACAGATAATGAGAACCTGAAATTGCGGTTACACTGCATTATTCCTGAATCATCTGTGCTGACATGAAAGATCCCATTTCACAAACTAAAATGCTTAATTTTATATAATTTTGTTCAACATCTAGGTTGATTATTATGACATTCATAAAAACTTCATCCCTCTGTTTTATCTGATTTCCCGTCACTGCCTGACCCTGAGTCTTATTGCCTTGCCTGCTATCGCCCATTCATCTTCTAGCAGAACCTTCACTTGTGATCTCTGTGCATAAAGCCGTAATATTATTTTTTTTGTGTGTGTGTGTGATGTCCTTTAGTGCCCTTTTACATGGTACATGTATAATTAGAATAAAGTAAAGAATGCTTAAGCTGGTAATTAAAGGGTTAAGGTAACAATTTTAGAAAAGTAGGCCTCTCTTAGCCATTAGAAAGGTTGTAATACACTGTAATCCTGTTTTCTCTGAGTTACTTCCCATGTGTGTGGAATATACTGCTGCACATCAACACAGATGATAATTATGTTGTGTTCTCTCTCATCTAGCAATACACATAAATCATGCATCAGTACATAGATAAACAAAATTACAGGCATTAAACTGAGAAAGATGCACCATAATCTTGCAGAGAGCAGTTTGAAATTTCAGTTCTCATTTATTCTCCCAACAAAAATGTTGGACCCTGGCAGAAATATTATAATGCAAATTCAAGGGTCATAAAAAAATCCTCAGGACTGCTAATGAAACAACTACAAGTAGCCAACCACCAACGGTTCACAGTTTATCAGCCCTGCAATATCAAGGAAAAAGTCCTGAGACCAACTCTGAAAACACATTTTTAAAAATATTTTTAATGTAATATGGAATGTTTAATCCTACCAGTTACATATTTATTTATTTGTTGTCTAGCAACAGTCTTGATCCAAGCCCCTCCTTTCCACTATTAACTGCTAAAAAAAATTAGAGAAAAAAAGAAGGTCTTGGATAGTCAGATATTGCCAGTAAGGGTAAGGATATCATACGTAGTGGAGGGGTTAGATACAGATTTTGCTGTCAGCCTGGCCACCAAGGATGCCACATGTTTGATGATTACCATACCCTAATCCATGATTATTTCTCCCTGAACCTGGGTTTGCAAATGTTACACTGATCCAAGCTGGACGAAAACAATGTCATGTAATGCCTAGACCTTCCTGACAAAGTGTCATCTAATTAATACACAGGTACATGCAGTGACCAGAGGAAGGTTGGTCGAAGTCACCTCTGATCTGGTGAGAAAATATCCAGCCATTGTACTTGCCCAGTGAAATTAAGTATGTAATATATATGCATTATCACTTTGCTAAAGCACATTTTCCTAACAAGCACACATGGACCTGTACAGAATGGTCATGCCAAACACAAAGACATACAACAGAACCTGAATAATAATAATAAGTATGCCCTTGGTGCATGAAAAAAGTATACTTATTACTAAGGTGTACTTAATTATCAAGGGTCCATTTGGACAATGAAATGAAAGAATAATAATGAATAATGCATGTGAAATTCATACTTAATAATGAGGAATACTTATTAAATGAGTACCTAATATCAAGGTTCCTTTATAATTTGAAAAGGCCCAGAAGGATGGAGCATCTGGTTCAAACCAGTCCAAGAATAAAAGATACCAATTACAGCACCCAAATCTGTAACACATTCGTGTGGATTTTCTGATACATTCCTCCTTACAAGTTTAACATGTAAGGCTTGCTTTCTAGGCTTAAATTCATTGATCAATAGAAAAGCTGCTCATAATCTTTCAGGAATAAACCTTTCTCCAATGAAGAAAGGATCTTATACCTGCGCAAAATTGTAAAATCTGCCTTTCCTATTCAACAACAAATTCACCTACTCTCTTACAATAGCTTAATCCAAGCCCCTCTTTTAGCCCTGAGATTGCGAGTGCTTATTTAATACAACAGAACTCCGTTTCCACAACCATTGCTTCACACAGTCCCATACTTAGCACCCTCTCATTTATCGGTCCTAATTGCTTTGTTCTATATAGAGCACTGTGAAAAACACTCTTTAACAATCACGTCAAGAGCTGCTAAACAGATGGTCCTGACCGGTGCAAAATAGCTCTGTCTGGCAAAATACTATGTGGTAAGGGACCAAATCTCTTGGAGGGTAATGTCTAGATCCAGATATATACAGTATCATATTATCATGTCTTTTCAGTCAGACAAAATCTGATTAAGTCTGACAGGATACAGACACTGGCTGGACCAAATGTCTGGTGACACTTTATGCACTGCTGACACTTCTGACAACATATCCTTAGTTGCATGATCCAATGGGTGGAAAGGAGTATGTAATCAGAGTTCCACTGTAATTTCTTTTAAAAATCTCATTGACTGTGACAAAACATGCAGTATGAAGGTCATCAATGCCACCATCACTTCTACAAGTATTGGCCTCAATACAGCAGTTATCATCAACATCTCCATACATAGGGTCTTAATTCTCTTTCTATTCAGCACTTCCAAAATTGTTTAATGAATCTTTAAAAAAAAAAATATTATTCAAAGTAGGCCTATCTGATTCTTCACAGTATCATCATGATCTTAAGTTTCAATATCAGCTTTCAATATAATGACAAATCTACAATGGCTATCATTATCAAACAGGCAATAAGATATATCATCACAGAAAACAGCCTCAGAAAAGAAAGTGTTGATGATCAAGCTTTTGGTTTTTTTGTTATTTTCTCCAAAATGTAATGATGAACCTGGGACCAAAAAATACATTGCTGAGAAATTCATATTACACTGAATAATCTCAGTGAACATTATCTGTGTATAAGTTTCAGCACTTTCTCTGAGCTTCCTCTCGCAACAGCATTAACAGTATTCTGCATGTGCAAATTACTGTTCATACGAAGCACTTCTGACTGCATCACTTTCCACTATACTGTCAGTATCAGTGGCAACCAAAAAAAAAAAAAATCCCACCACATGACTGTTTCTAGGTTGTACACAGTCTCATTGTTTGGAGTAGCTCTTCTTTTGACATGGAAATTAATGCATAAAATAATCATGTGAAAATTCCAAACAAAACCCACCAAAACAACTAAGTTGCATCATTTTCTGAACTCATTACGGAAAGAGGCAGATTAGCAGACCGTGATTTCGTATGCTTATCATTACGTGTCTTTGCGGCTGGAACTGTGTTTTGAACATTTAAACCGTATTTACATTCATACAGTTTCAACCGGCTGTCTTTTTCCTCCACTTCTCTCTTTAGAAGTCTTAACTCAATGAGTAGCTTTGTGTAAGCTCTATCACAAGTCTGAGTGCTTGCATCCACTTTCTCTGCCCCAGATGGCTGAGAAGGTAATGTCACATATGGTGCAGGCAGATTTTTTTCCTGTTCTGGTGCGGAGGCAATGTTGACAAATGCCAAGACCGGCACAACTCGCTCAACAGGTGCTTCATTAATCTGGATATCCATATCTTTGGGTTCTTCTTTGATCTGAGTATCCACATCCTCCGATTCAACTTTGATATAAGTATCTATATGTTGTGGTTCTACTTTGATTGGAGTCCTGGTATCTACTTGTATAAGTTCGGATGACTTGCTGACCATGCCCGCTGGCATGATATGTGGAGCTGGTTCAGGTTTATTGCGATTTAATTCTGCGATATTTTTGGAGATTGCTGAAAGTAATGATGAAACTAGCATATCATTTCCTTGTAGATTTGTCTGGTTGTTCTGAAATGCCATGATTGGCAGAGGCAGAGGCAGAGTGTTTGTTTTACTGTTTGGATTCAACCTCTTGATTGTGTCATTTTGTACTGGTACTTCAGGAAGTATTGTGCTACTTTCCTTAGGGCTGGATGCTTGCAGGGGTTGTGCAACTTGAGAGAGCTGTGCAACTTGAGAGGGCTGTGCAGCTTCAGAAGTTTGAGAGACGTCAGTGTTTAGTTCAACTTCTGCGGGTTGTGCTTTACGAGACTTCTTGGCACAGGCTTTCCTGGGCCTGAAGTTTCTTTTCTGTAAATAAAAATGCAGAACAGAAATTTATTATGATACAAGTTTATTTTCTGTAGAACAATGACAACGTCTTTCCATGCTGTAATTAATACAATTATCAGCCTTACATTTTATCCTCATTATTCTGGTTCTAGCACAGTAGACAGATCTCCATGCTCCAACCAACATATACAGTGAATGAGAGCACCAGATAATCTGGTCAATTCCTGCTCAATTGCGGAAGGGAGTTTTGTCTACCTTGCCTGGCATTAAAATGACCAATTGACAACTTATACTAACAGTTTACATAGTGAAGCAGTAAAAATATGTTACCGAGCAGGCAGGCTCCTTCATGCTAATGAAGCTATAGTAATTGCCACAATTGAAGGTTTGAACATGTACATATGACAACAATAACAGTCAAGAAAATCCATATATTTTATTTCTCAACCTGAACAATTTTTAAACTCAAGAGTCAGAAGTCAGCATTATACTTTGCATGTTTCCAAGCCACCAATGCTTTTCCACATGCTGGAAACAATGCTCAGCAAGACAAAAATTTGAAATCAGTGTAGTCAGTTATCTGAAAATATAAAATCATGACCAAAACCAAGCCCTACTTTTCACAACTACAGCACAGTCCTGTTTCACAGTGAACAACAGCTGGATGGTAGGAAAGATTATTTGCATAGATCTGGAGACCACTGACTGCTGTTGTGCTCTTTAAACAAAGTAATACACTGGTTCAAAAGTATGGTCCAGGTTTAGCCAATACAATACAAAACAGAGGTTGCATTATTAATATGCACATGGCACATCATTCCTTCTGCCTATCAGCATGCTTAACGTTTTGGGGTCAGCTTCTTGAAATTTGCCCGACTTCTGGGGTTTGATCTCATCAGCAAAGGCCCTTGGGAGAGTCCCATGATTCTGCTCTTAACTCATGCATAAACCAACATCTTAACCTAAAGCATATTTCTAGGCTGCTTGACTGACATTGGACAGATCTGACTGTTTGACTTTCTAATTCTATGCTCAATAGGACATCTTCACATTGAGCTTGGTATAAGGTTAGAGACAGAAATAGAAAAAAGAAGGCACACATGAGAAAGTTTTGGACAATGACAATAATGTCTTAGGACTGTCTCAGATTTGCTTTTCTTCCTTAATCCTAACCATGACCGTGTACCTTAGCTGACCCCAAAGTCAAGCAATACGGCTATATTCCAAAAATCTGCCTAAACAAAAATGCCAGAATCCAAGACAGTGCCATGTGCAAAAAGCAGTCCTCTTTTGACCTAGTCTAGGTGTTGATACTGGTCATACAATTATTATTTTTGATTTATTACAATTTACATGTCAAATTAAGTGCATTTCATCTTAGTGTCAGTCTATCAGACTAGACTAATTAGGTATTTTCAGCTCCCTCAGTCATCATGTGACCTAGGAAATCTTGTTCACACGTTGGTTTGTTTACATGCTCGGCTCATGTATGATTACTCGTCACTTAACAAAATATCCTAGCAATCCCTAGATCACGTGGTGTAACTGACCCGTCTGAAAATACCTCATACATAATGTAACAGTTATGAACTCAACTAGGAATCTCATAATCTAACTCTAGTGAACATGCTGATCAGATGATACCAGCGTGCTCATCAAACCAGTGACAAGAAGGTGCCGTTTGAACACTCAGAAAGATAGGCCTACCCAGCAAATAACTAACAAGAACGATTGGATTTATTCTAAGAATATTCCAACCTAGACTAGACCCTTTGACCAAACAAGTCAACCAGAACCAGCCAGCTCTAACGAAATACAGAATAACAAACTGTCAACTGAACTACAAACCCGAGTTTCTTTGCGAGCAGCTGCTACTGGATGCTGATGTTCATATGTTGGCCCTTTCCCACCAACAAAATGGAGAGAGCAAATGTATGAGTCCCGAGTTATGTTCTTGACGCCAAAGTTGTCCCTACCACAGGCGTCCACCCAAATTTTAAATTCTTCAGGAAATTTCTTAGGATTGGGGAATGGAGTAAAGAACACTCCTTCCATCTCCGGGCGGAGATTGTTTCTAGAATCGGAGAAACATCTACCCCAAGTGCAGGTCTTGTATCTGGGCATGATTAGAAACTGACAGTAAGCCTACAGTTAACTACAGTATGGCCGCTTCCTTTTGACCTTTCAGCTGGGTCAAATGGTGAAGGCCAACTGGGTTGTAGGTTAAAAATAGAACGATCCCAGCTCCAAACGGTGTTGCCACTCGCAAGAATTTTAATCTACGGTAAGACAAAAGGGCTTTACGAAAAGCCATGTTCCCGAATACGAAAATGGGACAAATCTTGAAATGTTGGAGAGAGCGGGTAGAATGCCCGCTTTATTATTTTTAACAATAAACTTATAGGATTTTCCTCACTAAATTTGCTTCAATATTGTACTTAGGACACCGTAGGGGAAAAATTACTCTCATATAAGGGAAAAGCACATGACAAGAGTGGCATGACAGACACTAGGGCTAATAGCAAATTATGCCTAGTGGCCAGTACTCAGTCACCGAAGTGCTCGACCACATGATATTGGGATTAAGATAGCTCTATAACATAAACTAGATCTACTTCTCAGACCTGCATCATTCGCACTGAAGACACAGTATCATATTAAAAAGTTGCATAACAGTATTTCTTTC
>JAWQUT010000216.1:1121209-1132389 GCA_033807755.1 Ellobium chinense
AACATCTTGAATTTTGAAATATAATCCTCTACCAACCAGCCCCTTACTACAAAGCACCACTGACACCCACTCCCTCACCCTCCCTCCCCACTCCCTTTCACCATTTAGGTCTACTGAAGTGTTGCTGCATGCAGTCGACATGATATCAGAAGACAAGTGCTCTTAGTCTCCTAAGAAGGAGAGGGAGGAGAAGGGCAAGCTTGCTCTTGAAGACTCGCGCTCGAGGAAGAGGAAAGAAGGGATAGGGGAGGGAAGACGACGCATAGATATCGGGCCGCCGGCAGTTACACATTATCTCCCCTGCTTATGAAAGAACAATGTCTTGTCTACCGCTCATAATTACAAGAATATGGTAGAGGCTGAAGAAGCTAAAAACACAAATGAGTAAAACTGATGATCTTTTTTTACAGCTTGCATTCTAATGTTTGTCACACAAATTAAACATTTTCAGTGTCAATGTCTATGGTCTATTCGGAAATTCCCCATAAAGATCTACTCTAAATAGCAGTTTGCATAGGCCACTCTTCATAAAATAGAATTTTTTCGCTACATTTCCGCCTGGCCTACATAGTGCCTACATCTACAGTCAGTACTCTTGTGGCTTTCGTGGAAACGACAGAAACTGGGAGAGAGCAGGGAAAAGAGTAAGAGAAAAGAAAATGTTATTTTTGCAATAGTTTAGAAGATGAATTCCATTTTTTAAAAAATGTGAGCAATCAACAATTGAAAGGCACAGATTTGCATAGAACCTAGCGTTTTTAGGGCTGTGGTGTTGGTTGACATTGGGAAAATGAATGCTTTAGTTAGATTAGCAAAATCCAACGAATTTGTGCTACAAAAATTTCCGGATGGATATAAAGCTATTAAGTAATTAATGCGCCCCTCCCAAAAAACAACAACAACAACAACAAACAAACAAATGTAAGGATTGGGTGATTATTAGTGTCCGCGAATGGTCTATATCATTGTTAAATGTAAAATGTACGAGTACAATGTTCCCGTCATATACTGTATTTTTGCCCATGTAAAGTTGTACACACAATCATGTACACACATAGGCTTGCAATAAATAATAACCTAGTTAATTTGTCAAGCAAAATCTTTTTTTCAACCACAATTAGCTCCAGGATCTCGCAAAGCAACAATGACATAAGTTTTAAGGTCTTATGAAGTCCTTAATACTGCAGTGCTGGTGGTCAAATTCTTGGGCTTAGCCATATATTTTGTGATCTGTTCTGTCCGTTTACTTTTGAGAAGTACTGTTAAAAGTAGTGAAGATTGTAATGTGCACGTTTGGGACAGTGGTGATAGAGTAATGAGTACTGAATTGTTGAAAGTAGTTTTCAAAGTAGTGAAATTACTTTTGTGATTTAGGAGTTTTTAGTTACTCAGCTACTGAGTCTTTCACAACCCAGGGGATTAAAATGTTCTGTGATTTTGTGAGGCTCTCTCGAAAAACATTATCGGTCTTTTACAAGGGCGATAACAATAATTTCCTGTCTTTCCTACAAAAGTTTGTGAATTCGAGAGTACCGTCTCTTCGGTGTGCTGTGGCAGAGAATAACTCGGCCTTTGGTCCAGTTCGTTGATGACGTCATAACGAACTGCGACCTTACAACACGCCGACACATGGGGGATTCTTCTGAATAATGAGTGGAGAGTGAGGGCTGAAACAAGGCACCGCTCTAAGTCCCCGAGCCGTGTCAAGTTGAAAAATTATTATCCAGAGGTACAAGAATGGCCGTTCTAGCGTTTCAGATGGACATTTTGTGATTTTGTTGCTTCAGTTTTAAAAGAATTCGACCACACCTACTCGGAAAGGTGTGACCTACATTGTGTGCACTGTAGGGTTCCTAGTGTTGAATGCAGTCAGTTAGTGTAATGTAGTCCAAGTGTGTGCATGCATACAGAACTGCAAGCATCGCTAGATTTTTTTTTCTTTAATGCACATTCTAGCAGATCGCTAGTCTGCTTTTTTGGAAGCACTGGGCGGAGCCGAACCGGCACGTTTTGGCATTGTATGTGTTTTGAGAACGTTTTGGTTTGCCGTGTTCAATAATATTCTCTGTGCTTTACATCAGCTTGTGTATAGATCTAGTCAGTTCGTACGTACAGTGGCTTTCTAGATCCAGTGCCAAGGCTCGCTGGATTTGAATGTGCCAACAAAGGAATTACTACAGAGAACTAAATAACTTAGTGAAAATAGTAACCTGCATACCTTATTGAGTTTTACTAGACTAGATGGAAAGTTTTTTTTGGTTTGTTTTTGTACTTATAGACTAGGAAGTGAAGATGGAAAGTTACTGGATACTTAACTATCATATAATGGGAGTGATAGTGGAAGTAATATTTATATGATTGTGTAATAGTTACACAACTTTGTCTTGTCAAATGATGATGTATGAATTTTCACTTAGCGTCCAGCAGTTCTATTTATGTATTTTTTGTGTGTAATTTATGAGGTGGTCACACTAAGTTACAGTAGCTTGAGTGTTAATAATGAAATTCTTAGACAGCTTTTAGTCACTATGATATGACATTTAAAACCAACTAGTGAAAGGAATTTTAAAGTGATACAAAAAAGATGTGTATCAGACATTAACATTCCCTATGTCTCATAGACAAGCCTCAAGACTTGGTAAAAAAAAATGGAGGCAAATAATGTTGTTAAATATGAAAGAAGTTATAAATAATTAAAGAATGTTTTGAAGTTCTATGCTATATATAATAATGGAACTAGAGATACCATTTTTATTCTGTCATGACTTGTTTGCTTCTTAACACTCAGATATGGAATTAGCATAATAAAATGCAACAAAATTCCCAGTATTTGGAGTAACATCTAAAATCTCAGTTAAGAGTATTTATCATTTATTAAAAATATGTAGTAAAATTTACGCATCAGTATTTTTTTTAAACGCGGTAAAAGTGTAGAGTTTATGAATTCTAGTAACTTTAAAAGTAAATTATGATTTTGAGCATGGAGCAGGAAATTACAGTAAATTCCATGTAATTGCAGTTTTGCAGTGACATAAAAGACAGATGATGAAATGACAGTTAAGATTATGATTGATATTTTCTGCTTTTAACAACAACTATACTGAAACTCAAATTTAAAATAAAATGGAATTCACTAAATTAAATATAAACTCAACTAAATACATGTCATGAATTATTTTTTTCCCAGATTATTTTGAAACGAAATATGATTGAGGGGTGTGAAATAGAGAATGAAAGATAAGCTCCTGGCCTGGTCTTTTTGTCTGTATTCTATTACTCTGTAAATGATGTTAAATAAAATATACGGTTAAAAATAAGTCATTGAGTGTAGTTCAGGCTACCTGATGCAAGGAGGATTGGAGAAAGGAAAGACCCCACCCTCTGCTGAAATTTTATGATCCATTGACAAAATAATTATGGACCAGGGCTTACACTAGGCTGAATTTTTCTTTTCTTTTTAATTTTTAACCAGTAAAATTATAACAGATCGTTAAATCTTCATTTAATATTCCCACATTATTTCTGTGTACTGTTTTTATTACTTGGACCAACCTGACACAGAGTAGTGAATGGAGAATTTTGTTTCCATTACAATTGTGCAAAAAGTAGGACATGCCTTCAGTTGTTCTATGTTGAAATGGAAATACTTATTTCATTGTAGCATTTGGATTACACAAGCAAGATGAAGCCATGCTGTGCACTGGATAGGTGAACCTTTGTGGTGAAAACTGAAACGTTTCTTGAGTGCTGAAGTGTAGTAGTATGTGGGTGGAAGGGCCTTAGCCTTACATTCAGTTATTGTTGTAGGTAATAGTGTTTAAGATTTAAAAATTATTTATTGTTAAGTAATTATTCCACTCGAGGATGAAAAAAGTTTCCGGGTTTTGATGTGGAATTCCTTCTGTCAGAATATTTTATTTATGTCTGTTTGTGTCACCTTTACAGCTACAGTTCTAGGAGATGAAAGAAATGTAAATTTTAAACGTTTCATATGAAACTGAAACAAGGAAGTACAGCGAAGACACTGGATATTGATTAAGAGAATGATTGTGACTACAGGTAAATGAGGAAAACTGCGAATGTTTCCTAGGACATGCATTTATGTTATTGTGCTGCACTGCATGGTGGGCCATCAACCTGCAAGTTTGTCTCTGAGGAGTTTGAGTTGAACCCGCAGCCCTTATCAGCACCACCTCAAGCTAATATCCAGTTGATTGAGAGCTGCAACAACTTCGTCTTATTGGGTCCTTTGACCACAAAGCATCCGACATGAGTCCCTCAACTTGCACGCCAGGTCCCTGCAGCTTTAATCATCTTCAATTGTCGTCGTCCTCGTCGTCGTCATCGTCAGATTGCTTTGGACTCCATACCACCCCCTCCCCCTTGATGCCCGCTGAATATAATGTGTGCATGTGCAGGCTCTTCCCACTCAGTCAATCCAGCCAGATCTCGCCGTGCGCCCGTCAGTGTGTATGTTCGTTTGCTCCTCTTGAGTCTGTGCGCCCTGCTGGTTCAGGGCCCTTGCCCAGCATCATGCATCCCAGTTTCGGAGTTCTTCCCTTTTGGCACCAGTGTCAATGACAGTATGACCGCGCCTGATGATGATGGCGGTTCTGGCAAAATCAACCTCACTGTTTTGTTCCCCTTTTTCGGCAACAGACATGACCGGCTTTATGTAAGTACCCAATTCTGATCTTCTCTCTCAATTATCCAACTAGCTGCCTCGTTGCCTACCTTTTTATCTAACCACCTACCACTATACAGCTGGTGAACTGTTTTGTTTTGAGTTTGTGCATGTGTTTGAGACCCGTACCTTGTCTTTGTTCAAGGTACTGTGTCACTTTATGTCCACCAGAGAAGGCCAGAATGTCGAAATTTGGCAGTTACTGATTTTAAATTAATTGTGTGGAATTTGGTGTTGTATGGGTATCTATGAACTTCTATAAACCCATTCACGAACAACCAACATTTCTTTTCCCCCTCCCTCCCACCTCCCCCAAACCACCAACCATCGACCCATGCGGCTACTTGATCAGCAAGCCTGTCTATCTAACCACCTACCGACCAGCCTACCAACCTACCAACCAACCAACCAACCAACCATGCAACCACAACTAGCTAGAGAACCTGCTAATTGATGGTGTGTCCATGCACACTAGTTGCATATTTTTGCCTCGTTCTTTATTATTTCCCTTGTTCGTTTGTGTCTTCCTCATCATCATCATCATCTTGTCTTTGTTCTCTTGAATTTGTAAATCCAATGCTATGCTTTTTTTTAATTTCTATTAGCTCACTGTGCTATTGAGTACAGCATTTGATGTTTATATGCGAGTGGATTTGTTAGCGATACATTTTTGTTTAGCAAGAAAGCGAGCCATAATAACCAGAACCAATGATTGTAAAATGGCAAGGCACTGGGTGTATGTCTTCTTGAGAAGTTTCAGATGTTTTGGCTGACAAATCAATTTGGTTTTAACAGAAATTTACTGAAACCTTGATGCTGGTGGAAGCTTGGGGCTCTGAAGTTTGTAAATAGGCCAGAGGGGGAATGCCAAGCCACCTAACATTGTAAATGTGAAAAAGAAAAAAAGAAAATAAAAGATCTTGAAATCTTGATTTCATTAATAAGTAATTGGAAGAGAGGATGTGGGATGGAGAAATTAAGAATGTTACCTATGCACCTATGACCTAGTTATGATTTGACACAGTGGTGTTTACAAGACGCATTCTAAAGACTTTGAAGAAGTAAGGTTTGGCGGTCATTCAACCCCGACGAGCTCGCTAATGGCGCAAGGGGAGTTAACTATGCATGCAGCATGTCGAGTTAGACAAGCGCGTGCAAGGTTACACAAACGCACACACTACATAACACAGATCACATATGTGTGTTAAGGGCGCGGAAGGTTAGGGAGGAGGGGGGGGGGGTGAAAGAGAAAGGAAAGAAAAAAAAAGAACAAATTAGGATGTTTCGGAAAAGACATGTCGAGATATTCTTTTGTTTTGTTGTGGTCTTAATTTAACATACACTGGGTTAATGAGGTCTTGTGCAAGTTGTTGTTTTTATTTTATCCTTGGGAAAAGATACGGAAGGCCAGTCTTCTTCCATTCCGGCAGATCCTTGCGGAGTGAGAGCGCCGCGCGCGCGAAAGAAAGAGAGAGGGAGAGAAAGAGAGAGAAGGAGAGAGAGAATTTGATAGGGAGCTGTAGACAGAGAGAGCAGTTGGAGAGGGCAGCAGGGACAGTTAAAATGAGATAATGGAAAAGAAAACAAAATATTAAGCAACAGAGATAGTTCATGAGAGGGACAGAAAATGTAGGAAACAAGAAAGAAGCAAAGGAAGTGGAAAAGAGATAGAGAGAGATAGAAAGCGAGAAATAAAGCGAAGCAGAGTCTTCGAGAGAAAGAAAGTACAGCGAGAAAAAACAAAAAAAAACCCCAAAAAACAACAAAACCTGGGCCTAGCCCCCGTTTATTAAACGCATTAACCAGGGGAAGTTATCTAGGTCGTCTGCGAATCGTGTTAGGTTTCTGGTATGAATGCTTGGCCCCACCCTGTACTTTATTTGGCCTGACTTTTCTAATAGGAACTTAACCATCCAAGCCTGTTTCATTAAGAGATTAGCTGGGATATGAAGAGTGCACTTAACTTCATAGGCGTAATTGTCTTCTCTTCTTCCTCATCTTCTTAAGTCAGTAGCAATTAGTAAACAGAGAATGGAGGCAACTTAGGGGGTGATTGCTCGTTGTTGTTGTTGGTGGTGGTGGTGTTGCTGTCGTTGTTTTTTTGTCCGTGTAGTTGTGGTTAAGTCAGTTTTGCTAAGAATGTTGTGATGGTATGGGGAAAAGGACAGATGGGAGAAGGGAGGACGAGGGGTTGATAGACTTAAAGAATGATGGACAGACAAACCAGAGAGAGAGAGAGAGAGAGAGAAAGAGAGAGGAGATGGATCGACAGAAAGAGTGAGGGACAGACAGTCCAACCCGACTAAAATGACACACTGACCAAAGAGAAAGAGAGAGGAGACAGATAGACAGAAAGACTGAAGGACAGACATTTCAAACCAACTAAGAAACAGAATAACTGACAGAAAGGGCACACTGACCAGAGAAAGAGAGAGAGAGAGAGAGAGAGGAGACAGAACGACAGAAAGACTGAGGGACAGACAGATAGTCCAGACCGACTGATAGACTGAGAGACTGACCACACGGGCCAGACAGATGGAAAGACGAAGTGAACATAACGATATAATATAGAAGAATAGATGGGCATTGAATAAGACACTGGGACGGGGAGGTGGAGATGGATGGAAGGATGGATGGATGGAGGGAGGAGAAAGAGAGGGGAAGAAAGTTGAAAGATGGGAGTCAAGATGAGGGAAGTAGAGAGGAGAGAGGGAGGGAAAGCGGGACATAGCCAGAAGAACAGGAGGAGAAAGACAGAAGGGTAGCAATATGAAGAGGGGATGAATAAAGATGAAGTGGAAAGAAAACTACAACAAAAAAACAAAGTGAGGATGAAGCGACAAATTTGTTAAGAGCGGATGTTAATTAAATTCGCTCATAAGCGCAGCGCACTCGACTTTTATTTGATGTGTATCCTTTAACCAACAACAGCAACAAGTATTAAGTAAAAGGTGATAGAATGAGAAGATAACCGACAACAACAACAAAAAATATTAAAGGCGGGGAGGATTTCCATATGTGTGCCATCCTAAAAAACATGCAGCTAAAAACATGAGTGTAAGATTTGAAAACTACACATTTCTTTCTTCGTGTATCACCACAAACAAACAAACAAACAAAAAGACGCTGTTATACCAACCACATTTAAATCATCCCTCTTAAGTCTCTTTGGTTAGGAGCGTGTTGTAGGATGGGACACATATGGAAGTCCTTCCAAAAGGCGGAATCTGGCACTGAGACTCCACTAAACAAGACTGCGTTAAAACTAGTAACAGATGGACCACGCCTCCGGAAGAAATGGCATAGCGGAGGCCAAAAAAAAAAAATCCTTGGACGTTTCCCTTAACTTAGGCAGTTGATGGCCTCATGAGGGGAAGGGTTTTCGAATGCGTCTCGTACTTCTACCAAGACACTACAAGATCTGATCCCAACTCTAACCCTATCCTTAATGTCCACTAGAAGTGATCCCTAACCCTAAAGACACTGAGACGATATCCCTAACCCTGGTGCCCATGGAGACTGGAGTATCAGTCGAGAAATTGAGGCGCCTTCAGAAGTCATCCAGATGATATATGGTAGCCTCATAAATTTGTAATTGAATACATTGAATAAATTATTGGGAATTGTTGTACACACAGTAATAATTTTACAAGGCTCTTGCCCGCCATTTCTACTTGAATGGCTGTCATTGTAGATTATGTGGAAGGATTTCCAAATGCGGGCCATCCTACAGCTTGCAGGGAAAAGCGAGATTGTAAGATTTGAAAACAACCATTTCTCTTTGTGTATCCCTTACAAAAAAAAAAAAATAAGCACGTCTTCTTTCAAACCATTCCTCCCCCCCCCCTCTCCTTCGCCCATCAAAATAATCCTTCTTTAGTGTGTTTATTGGTACGGGTCAGGAGCATGTTGTAGAATGACCCACATTATTAATGGAAATCCTTCCGATTATGTAACAAGTAGCTAGACTAGATATTTAAAAAAAGACAAGGATGTCATTCATGCCAGTGAAACTCACAGGTGTGTTAGACACAAACATTGGAAGGATTTCCATATGTGGTAATTCCTACAACTACGGTCAGTGCCTTCATTCCGAATAACGTACTAATACAACCCTAACCCTACCCTTAACCCTAACAGTAATGCCAATCGAGACAGGAGCATCAGTCGAAGCGAGCGTAACTGCTTATCGCCAGTTACCACATAGTATGGAAATCTCCCCCAAACATTATATTTTTAGGGATCTGCCTGGGCATATAAATTCATAGTTAAGGAATTGCGGGAGGATTTCCATATATGGTAACTGGCGATAAGGAGTTATGCTCGCTTCGACTGATGCACCTGTCTCGACGGGCATTAGTGTTAGGGTTAAGGGTAGGATTAGGGTCAGGGGGGTAGGGTTAGGGTTGTATTAGTACGTTATTCGGAATTAAGGTACTGACCGTAGTTATAGGAGTTACCACATATGGAAATCCTTCCGGATTTGCACTCTTCACCCGAGAATTTATGAAAATTATTGTCATTATGAAATACTTACATTTGTAGACGTAATCCACCTTGAGAGATTTCAGCGAAGGCTGCCATTTAAGATCACTGGATGTGTATCAGTATAATCAGCACATCTTGAACCAGTTCACGAATCTCTGCTCGTGTTTAATCTTTGTGTTGTGATAGATAGTGGCTGACGCCTTTGGAAATTCGCATAGTATATCCATTCTGCTTCATTGAGAGAAGATTTCTTGCAGGGAGATCTAATGAAAGTATCCTAGCAGTATCACATTAGAGGCCAAAATGCAAATCCAAAAACAAAATGTCCACTTGTTATTCGTGATCAGACTCTCGTGTTGAAATCTACACAACAAAATCAGGCTGATTACTTATTCAAAGTGGTGAGTCTTAATCACGGATCGCTGCCCATGCTCATTATGTGCGTGAAAAAATGTCAGGGAACCATTGGAAGATAAAGAAAAAGAAAAGAAAAAAAAAACAACTAATAAATACCAACTTCTTAGTGGAAAGATATTGTGAAAAGTGTGAATGACTGAGTAAATCTCATAGCTATTGGAAACAAAGTGTTGTGATGAGAAAACAGTGTTGCATAGTATATACGAAGTGGGTGACGCTGACATAATAATTTCAGCCATGTGGAGGCCTCAACCTAGTTTAGCCACGTGGAAGGCTTTTTTTTTTTTTAAGCTGTTTTCGGAAAGGTCAATTCATGGCGAAAATATAAAAAAGCGAGAGTGTAAAGCGTCTTAAATAGCGAGAGTGTAAAACGTCTAAAATAGCGAGAGTGTAAAACGTCTAAAATAGCGAGAGTGTAAAACGTCAGATATTTGAGCCAAAATAGTTAAGATCGCGACAAAAGTACTGCTGTATGTAACATGGTAACAGGGCATATAATATTCATTCTTTATTGTTAAGGGGGAGGAATGTGAGCTCAGTCTGATAATTTTTCAGATGTTACATATTATATTATTTTAGGGAAGTGTGTCACCAGGGATTTAACCAAAGTACTGTGAATGATCAATTTTGAGAAGAAAGGCCGAAAAAACTCAACACTAGAAAATTTCATGCCCCTGCAGGGAATCGAACGCAAGGTTTCTCAGCTTACAAGTTCGAAGGTGTTACCACTACACCACACTTTACAGCAATTTAATTCTTATATACCTACTGCCTGAATATATTCCCTAACTTCCACGTGCGAGTCTAGTGCTCACCATGACCCTACCACACTTCCCAACTGCTCACACATAGTGATATTGTCGTTACCAGTCGTGTTCTTCGGAATTTTTTTTTTTTTTGTTTTCGAGGGGGACGGGGGAGTAGGTGGGAGAGAGAGAGAGAACACAAACCAGCCGTTTGTGACTGCTTTACATTTCGTTTACACTTTTTACTTTCCTGTAACTTGAACATTTCTTTACTCATTGACCCTCTTTTTTTCCCCGCTTCCATCCATCTTGTATTTGTCACAACTTCACAATGACGGGAATTCGAATACTTGGGAGTGTTGTGGGAGGTGTGTGGTTTTGCATTCTAATTACAACGCCAACGATTGGCATGAGAATCAGATACAGGAGTGATGGGTATCGATTACATGAGAATATAAGACAAAAAATTAGTCGGCACCACGCTTATGAAGGAGTGCCCAAGCAAGTACATGCATGTATTATCGGTTGAGCCTAAACGCACTTTTTTCTGGAGCTAGGCAAAAGCTGTGATTATCCAGCGACATTTATGATGAAAAAAAAGTCTTCCAGAATGTGCCACCAGAGGCGTTATGATTAATGCATTTCGTCTGCATTACTGTGCAGGCGACCAGCAATGACTTTGTTTATTATTTCTTTTGTAATATATATTCACATGTAGGATGTGTATTGTTGTATGTGTTAGCATTATGAATGAGATGTATAACATTATATGACATAGAAAACTAATTTTCCAACAGGGTCAGTAGTTTCTTAATAGGAAGTTCATAATGTTAGCTGGGTGGGGG
>JAWQUT010000216.1:1138917-1151027 GCA_033807755.1 Ellobium chinense
GGGGGGGGGGGGGGGCGGGGGAATGTTCCAGACCTTGAGTGCAGATGTAGGTCAGGGTCGACAAAAGTGGCCGGGTGGGTTAATGAGGGCTTTTTTTCTTGGTGCATGAAGTCCCAGGTTCGAATCCCGCTAGTATCAGGCATATCCTTGCTTAATTTTCGCACCACCACCACCACCACCACCACCACCAATAACAAATAACAAAACTGCTTTAGTGAAACAAATAGCTAATTACAGTCTTTCCCCCCCAAAAATACGTTGTGTTGATATAAGCAGTCGACTTCAGTTAATGGCTGTCCAATATTTTTTCCATGTCCCGAGGAGTTGCAATTGAGCGGAGTTGACTGTGTTATGGGATTGAACAAATTAAACAAAGGGTGGCGCTGTGGCAGCGACTAGATTACTAAAGGTTACAGACTTCTATTTGGATGAAAATAACATGTTGTCAATGCGTTAGGAAGACAGTAAAATACATGTATCTGTCCTTTGGACAGATTGTGGAGAATGGGCGCTAGATTTGTGAACTACTTGCGAATTATTTTGCATTCTCTCCTGATTTTGTAGACTAAACCTGAAGTTTGGGTCATTTACTTCGGTTTCGGTGTGGCCTTCTGTGCGGAGCACTTGTCGTTAAGGAAACTAGTTAGCCTGTTTACACCTTTCGATGTATCGGTTCGTAGCTCGAAAACGAAATGAAAGACCTATATTTTAAACATCATTTTGTATAAGCTCAATGAATTCTGCAAACAATTAAAGAAAACTTAAAGATTGTGGAATTTCTTGTAAGTGACAGTAGAGAAAACAGTTTATTGGCTCAAAGAGGGGAAATCGGATCAGGCTTCTGTAACCTACAGCGGAGTGCATTGTGCAGGCCTGTGCAGCAACTTTGAACTCATTCACTACTGTTTTATGTCAGAGCACTGTAACATTACATAGTGACTGGATGTTACTCAGCTGGGTTAGACTTTTAATATGTATTTACAAAATGTATCCAGATTGTCTCTGATCTGACATCCGTATGGTTTAGCCCACATGCCTTACTATCATGTGAACCGAATCTAATGCATATACTCTGTATGCTGTTCGCGGTACTACTGCTATAGTCCTGCTACAGTAAGCCTTGTGAGGTATCTATGGTACATGTACATGATCCACATTTACAGTTAGCAAAGGGTTGAAGCTGAGGTCTAAGGTGAACTATACCTTATTGTAATACTAATACGTGAAACAACAATAGCTTTCAAAACATAAGGATTTTAGGATTCCTTTCTTTGCTTTGAGTGCTTATAGTAGCCTTGGAGCTGAGGTGATCAGATAGTTGTTTTCAACCACCTAAATATTTAACTCTGTGATACTGTCATTGCCAGTTAACGCCACATAGTGGAATTTGTCGTCATCTCCTGAGCTCATGGGCGCCTTGTGTAATGACATGACACATAGAACGTATCTGAATGAGCAGCATTGATCTTAAAGCACTGGTTTCCTTAAGAGATTGCATGTAACCGACTTTAAATGAGGCCTTCGTGGGTATACTAATACTTGACAGAAACTATTTGTGATGTAAAGTTTATCAGCCTTTTTAAATGAACATGAAGATATTACTCTGGATACGGTAAAACTGCATTTATATGCTGGTATTTTGAGACTGACGTATGAAAATAACAGTTGGTTTCGAGGTATGATCAACCTTATTATTTTTTCAGTTTTCTCCTCAAAGATTATACAATTGTGGCTTCTTTAATTTGAACGCATTCGCACGCTTCATATCGCCGCGCTTTTTTACCCCACAGAAGTTTATGATCGAAACACTTCATACTGCAGAGACAGTTTACAGATAGCTTATTTATTGCCATTCCAAACATCACGGCCAAGAAAACTGATATACAGACATATACATAAAAATATGTAGTGGCCTTCTCTAACGACAGCACCGATTCCATGACTTGTCTACGACTAAATGAACTGTATCATTGGTGCTGTCGTTAGAGATTGCCATATGTAGTATTTGAAATATTATGGAAGTAAATCTATCTGAGTTGAGGCTGTGTCCACGGCCATTTTGTTGGCGAGTCGTGCCCTCCGATGGTGACTATCGGAAAGCGCAGCTTTGAACACGAGTGTTGAAAGATCTGAGCGAAATGGATCATGCGTTAGTGGTAGGAGTAGACCAGAGTACAGTAGCCTGTAACTCCATGTGTGTGCATTGTGCATGCTGCGATGAGCGACAACCAACAGTCTTGTGTGTGTACAGTGAGTGAGTACGAGAGCATGAGTCGTGTGAGCAGAGCCTGCCTGCCCGCCCACCCAGCTAGACACTAGACACCACGTGCGTATGTGCATTTGCATACATGTACCCGTACACACTGGTAAACAGATGCTAGGAGAGCGTCGCAGGCGTACAATAAAGAGATGATGCAACAATGCATGTGTCTTCTTTCTGTGTCTGTCTTAGTTCAGAGGCATTAGCTTCTGTGTGTAACCCGGTTAATTGCGTTACCTGTTTATAGCGTAATATTAACATTCCTTCTCTCTTGCGTTCTCCGACCGTGCATTCATTTTTCCCACCCTTGGCTATGAAAGCGTTTACACCACAAACTTATTTATGAAGTTGTCCCGAGCTATAATCCTTACCATACATATTATTTAGTTTTTCCTCCAAATATTGACATATAGAAATAGGCTTCAAGACGAATTGGCTTTTGAGAACTCTGCCAGCAAACGAGTCTACCTAAGCTTAGTTTAGAGAACTGTGCCAGCAAATGAGGCTACCTAAGATTTGAGACCTTTTCACACAGTAAACAAGATAAATATACAACAACCATACAGTTTACACTTGCGTGGCAACCCCTCCCCCCTCNCCCTCCCCCCTCCCCCCACTCCGCCTCCATTCTAAATCTATAAAAATGTTTGTATCAATCTCAGCCTTTAAAAATTAACATCTCACTCCTCCCCCCTCCCCCTCCTCTTGACCGATTTTCTGATTCTGTAGGAACCATGCCATACACAATTGGCATCTTCATAGCAAGATCTAAGTTGTCTGCTATAAGCCTATCAAAGAGCAGTGATGTGTTAACCCTTTTGTCTCGCATTGATAGCGCATCTTTCTTTCAGTTAAATTTTTGTCAGTGGGCGAAAAGTCTGGAGAGTCGGAGTAACTTATCACAGCAGAACCACATGAACTCGAATTTCAGGGGCGTGGTTGAGAAATTTGGACCCACGGGGTAAATTCAATGTAGAAACATAATAAACACATGCACTGACGTATGGTATGTGGCGCATGCGGCGTGGCCTAGTGCCAATGGTCGCAACGTTGGACTCAAGCTCTAAAGGTCGTGGGTTCTATTTCTGACCACGGCCATGTTCTACGTGCCTTGAGAAAGTATTTCATTCACATTTTCATCAGTCCATCCGTCTGTAAAATGGGTACCTGGCTGTAGGCAGTGAGAGATATTGTCAGAATGCTAGTGCTCAGTGCTTATAAATGGTAGCGGCATTGTATGCTCCTCCGGGAGTTGAGACATTCCTAGAGTGATCAGGCCTGCTGGGGCAATAATAGTGTGATGTCAGATGAGGGGCATTAGCCTGGATACGAGACTTATAAATCGTATTATTATTATACTTATCCGCGTAAGGGACTTAACCTGTGTAAGAAGCAAGCAAGGATTTTGAGTACGTGAAGTTCAAAGTCGGAGAATCCAGTGTAGCTGTGTAGACATCCTGTGGCGGTATGCACAAACCATACGTTAGTTAACGCACTGCTGTAACCATTGGAAACTCGCAAAACATTAATAGTGTTCACTGCAGTTAACGCAATAATTAACGCAAGGATCATGGATACGGCCACAGCATCGAAACAGAGCCCCAAAGTTCCTAAATAGATTCTTAAACATGGCGCACGATTGACAGCTGACATGAAAATACACGAGTTGAAATCTGGCACGCAGAGGAGATGTTTTTGTGTCATGTTGCCAGATTGACCAGTTACGGCTTAATGGGATTAGTTTTCTTTTTCCCCAGAGTAAGTCTCTTCATAATAACCACGTCTCTTTCTCCGACTATAATTTATCCTGTCGAAAAGGCCAGTCTTCGCCCCTGGGATGGACATTGACATTCAAATCATCGCTTACTGAGGAACGTTACACGAGTTCATTTAGACGTGTTGATTATGTTATTGACTAGGGCGTGGAAAAACATTTGAATCCAACACAAACAATGCTGACATCTCATTAGAGGCGTCATAACTTTCTCTATTGCCATCATCTCCTCGCTCTCTCCTTCGTTTTCCTTTCCTTTCCGTCCTCCCAAGCACGGCTCTGTATCTAAATGTACAAAAACAGAAGTGTCAAAATGTAGATCTGTACACTTTTACCCCAGCTGCATCGACACTTTTTTTTTATCCTTCCTTATTAGGGAGTGGATTTTGAAACTGGATCATTTCAACTTTCAGCACCGCCGTTTCCCTTACCGGCCTTCGCTTCCACCTGCCTTTCCTTTTCAAATGGATCTCGTGGGATAATTTGAAATACATGCAAACTTTATCATCTCGATCTTCTCGTTCTCGAATTCATTGGCTTGGAGGTTCGGCGCTTCAGTGGAAACTGCATGGGACCGCAGAGGACATGAGGCTCACGGTATCATTTATACAGGCTACTGGCTTCCTGATATGATACGTCTGACCCCAAGAACGCAGAAGGAGAGGGAGAAGACACATTCGAATTGCTTGTGAGCAACCCCGAGTCTCTTGCCTTATATTTCATGATGTCACTTTATACAGAAGTTTCTGAAATCTGAGAGTGATGGTGTGTTTCAGGCATTGTCGTTTGACATCAGTCTGAGAAACGGCTTGATAGGAAAAGTTCGTTCTTTTTGATCACTTGTTTTCTGTTTGCGTTGGGCATTCTTTTGCTGGGTATATGAAGTTATGAACATACAACTATATTTCTTAAGTACAGTCTTATGTTATATAAGTCGCAGCAATTGATGACAGATTGTTGACTAGTCACTCTAGTTCGCCCTAGACTTTAGTTCACTCTAGTCTACTCAAAGTACCCACAAAGAAATTACAGAAACTTCAGAGAACTTTATCAAAAGCGAGTGGCATCCCGGATTTATTTTTTTTTTGTGTTTGTTTAATGTTAAATTTACTTCACGAACTGAAATGCCTCACGAAATCTAATTTCTGGCGAGGTTTTACTGTATGTATTGAGGCCCCCAGATACTTGAACCTTATGTGGTGAGACAGTCTGAACTTAGATCTACATTATTACGTGCCCTCAGATATTCCAAGCTTTACTTGCGGAGATGGTGCACTGCAACAGTTTGATCCTTTCATATTATTCCGTCAGGGTCTAGTATTCCGAACCTATATTTATAGAACATGTTAAACTTTTCATTCGTCTTCAAATATTATTGACTCATCTGCAAGGCATTGCATAATTAGTGTACAGACTTCAGCCCGCGGTGCGCCTGAATAAACATATATGTCCTAACAAGGATCTTCTCTGTACAGCGCCATGTTGATACAGTGAAGCCCACGTTGCTTTGAATATTGTTCTGTATCTTTTTATGCGGGTCTGCGCCTGCTTCGTNACCCCACCCCCCTCCATTCTACCTCACGCTGCCGGGGCATGTTCCGTGCGAGGTCGTTTTCATCACAAGACTAACAAGCACTTGCATTTCTAAAGGCAACTGGAGCCCTGATATTCACCCCCCACACCTTTTCCCGTCCCTCTTTCCGTTCGCTCTGAAACGCATTAGAAAATTAAGTGATGGCTAGTACTTAGTAGAGCTGCGAACACTAGCGCCCATCTACGGTCAAGAAAGGTCCACAGAAATGTTGGATGGCCCCAATTTTGCGAAGGTGGGAATGCTTAAATTTTCCTAGAGACAGTTTTGATCAAAAGAAATGGTCACATAAACAATGCCGGGGTTGGGGAGTTCGGGACTAAGGAGCCCCATCACTGAATTTCAGCCCCTTTGCTGATCAGCGACATGTCCTGTAGTATCTGGATACGCCTTTGGCTCCCCTTGCCCCCTGACTTGAAAGCAGGTGCGGTGACAATTGTGCCGATGGCGTTTCGACCGTGCCTGCTTGTATTGACTTCCGCTCCATTGTTTTTAATACATTGCCTGTGGCCAAAGCCCTGTGTAACCTGTAATTTCAATACAGGCATTCAAATATTGATGAAAAGCATCACTGTGCAAATCTTCCGATGGCATGTCTTTTAATGGCAGTTCTACGGCCTTTATGTAGACGTCTAGAACTAGATGCGAACAGCGCGTTTGGCGCGAGGAAATGCTTCAAAGTTCCATTGCAAGTCATTAGTCAGAGAAAACTTGTTTTCTAGCTGTAAATCGCTTGGTGATGTATGTTATGTATGAAGTGTGCTGGCGGTAAGACCCAGGTAATAAAAATAGGCATTTTCTTTTGATTGGCTTCTGTGTCTTAGCGCATCATAATCACCATGGTGACATGACTTCACAGTTCGTGCAATATGGTTATGACTTATGCAGTACGGTCTTGAAGTTTTGAAATAGGCTGTGTTCAGCTATAAGTGTCGCAACAAATACTATAGAAGGGCGGTGCTGCGGTGTCTTTAGCTGACGTTACCAAGTTTATAAAACACAAAGGTAAAATAATAATACTACTTAGGTTGAGGCTGATCTTTAATCTTGGATAGTCCCACGCGGACTATTTAGGAAGAGAGTTGTGAATTTTGGTGGTTGCCACCCATATGGCATCGTTCAGCGTAAAAATACCCCCTCCACTTTCGTCTGGTTTAGAGTTACAGAGGATCCGACGCTGGCGTCAACTTTTAGACACGAAGAATGATGAGTGTAGTGGAAATAAACGAACAAAAGAAAATGACTTCAAAATATTTTGTTCTCGCTCTAGTTAACCGAACAGGAAGTTGATCCAGTTTTTGCCGTACCACTTCAGTTCTTTGTCATCGGGCACACCTACTACGGTCGCTGCCGTTGATTTGAAAGGCGTTTAATCAAAACTGTCGCTTAGTTGCAACACTTTTCAAATAGCAGAATGCTGCACATATATTTTCTTATGTTGAAGTCATCGGATAATCACAGCTCCTTCTAAACTCAGTTCTTGCTCTGCTCGCAAATTACGCGGAATTGACCGTATCCGTTAAGGAGGGCTATACATCGTATTGCAACTAGTACGTTTGAAGTAAAACATTTCATCTTCTTTCTTTAACTTTCGTGCTGCCGAAGAGCAGATCTGAGGTCATTGGAGTTTAAGAGTGGTAGAAGAGGCGCCCTCGTTGATTGAGCAGCGTTCGGTTCCACATAATTTGAGATCAGTTGGTAGCGGTGAGGGCAGTATGGTTTATGAGTACTGACACTTTCGATAATCAGGAAGTCTGATTCAGCATTGGGAGTCTCGAAAGTATTGAAATTAATTCCGATCCTCTTCAAATCGTTTGTACCAAACTAGTTCTTGGACACCTTTTTGCAAGCTAGTGGCATCCAAAGGTATCGAAAGTTTCGGAAAGTATCGTAGTTATCGAATTGTCTACCCGGCAGTTGAATCAGAATCGAATTAGAATCGATGCTTCCAAATATTGGAGCGTTGAAGTTGAGTATTGCAAGTCTTGAAAAATTCAGGTATCGGCCACCCTCTATCAGTTGGTGACGTCAGTCGAAGAACCCCTCCCTCACGCCACTCAGGCATACCGTTTCAAAAGCCATTGCGTGAAATCATTAGGTATTCACGTTTTTTTATCTTTTGGGATGGTGACTGATCTTTACGTGTAAAGGCTGCCTATTTGTAAGACGCATAAATTATGGAAGAATTCATGAGGAAAGAACGTCGATATGGTTAAGTTCGCTTGTAACTTCCGAGTTTAAATAATTTTATGTTAGGTGTGGTTAAAGTTTCTGAAGAGACAGTTTTGGTCGCAAGAAATGATCACAGCTATATTAACGATATAGGAAAAGCGGAAGCTTTAAGGGAGATGAAGTGGAAACAGTAAGTGTGAAATTTCACACAGTTTTAGAAATTTTACGTGTGGGTGTGGTTAAAATTTTGCGGAGACAGTTTTGGTCCTGAGAAATGATCACAGCTACATTGACAACGTAGGAGAAACAGAAGATTAGGAGAGATAAGAAGGAAACAGAAAAGGTGAAATTTCAGACGGTTTGATGCATGAGAGACGCGAAATCCTGCATGACGAGTCGAAGGAAGGAATGTGGCCTCTCAGTCACTGAACCCTCCCTTCAGCGGGTCAGCTATTTACAATAGACTTGTGTCAGGGCCGGTTTAAAATTAGCAGCTGTGATGTCACCCACTGCTCGTTATTGTCTAATTAATTTTGCTAGTGTCGTGTATTCTAATGACTCGCTATCTCAGTGGTTAGAAAACTGGGCTTGAGAACCCAGCGTCCAGTTTTCGATCCTTATTGCAGTCCATTTTTTTTTTTTTAAATGACTTTTAGTACTTTATCCAGTATATTCTCGGTATTATAAAAATGTTCTGTCGGAAGCCGACTTCTTTTAATGAAAAGGCGGATTTCTTTTAAGAGGTCTGATCAACACATGTGTTACCTCCCGTTACCCTTAGTGCTTTGAGCTGTAGCCTTTCTTGTGGTTACAGACCTGTAATGGGATTGGACCCTTTTTTCCTCTATGAGCTATATTAACATTTTGAGCTGCCCTCTGCACCCAAAGATTTAGCTTTCACCCAGACCCATACCAGATTGAAGCTCATTATGTGGCCCAAATTTTAAGACTTACCCAACCCTAACAAGCCCATTGAAATTTTGAGCTTGGTTACTATTTGTTAAAAGAGCCTACAATTTTCACTGGTCAGTGCCAAACCCCTCCTCTTCCGCCTGAGCACACCCTTGATCTGGCAGTTCCAGCCTAGGACTAAATAGTGCCTGGCAAAATAAGGTAAAATGGACACAGTTTCCCATGATATCAAACTTTCCCCCTGGAGCCCTTATTTCTGGAAGCAGGGCATGCCAAAAGAGGGAAAAGGGGAGATGAAATATAACCCCTAAGTTAAAAGGGGAGATGAAATATAACCCCTAAGTTGAAGGACCCAAGGACCCAAAAGTGAAAGTACAATTACAGGCCGTAGGACCCAAAAGTGAAAGTACAATTACAGACCTGTAACCTTAACCCCGCTTCAGTTTTTCAGCTCCGGCTAAAAATGTTCTCTTCTTAGATTAGCTGTGACGAAATACTAGGAGATAGAAGTGTGAACAACCAAGCCAGATTTAGAGTTCTCATTAATTAAGTGCATAAGGGTCGCAAGATAGTTGTTTGGGGCACAGGGAAGCGTTCATTTTCGCCCTTTCTGAATCATTTTGGAGACTGTGAATTCACTGTCCTTAGTATTCAGGTTACGTTTATGTTTTCTTTATTGCTCTGACGAAACAGGAAGAAACAAGCCAAAGTTAAAGTTAGATCTGCCTTTGATAAGTAGAGACTAAGGGTCACAATCAAATTTTTCTTGATGGGAGGCGGGGGTTGGGGGCGGGGAGGGTGAATGGAAGCAAGGAAAACAGGGTGGGGACGTTCTGCACTTTCTAGGTCGTTGGAGACTCTGGAACCACCGTTTGGATTCTCCCTTCTGACCCCACGATTTGGTTGTTCCTCGAACGCCTCTGTCGTAACCTTTTGATAGCTGTGGCAGAATATCATTGTGGGAACTGGGAACCAATTTATTGTAGACTTGCCATTCCTTTTCTGTTGCACAGAAATCACAGGATAATTTATGTCTGTCGGTGGTGGTGGTTGGGGATGAGGGATGAGGATTTTTAAATTTTTTTAAATTTTCGACAGCGTTGAAGATCTGGAGCACAAATGATCCAGGTTTGATGAACCTTGAAGTGGGACCAAACCACGCTGAGAGAACGGCCTTTTTTGAGAGTGAGTGGATAGGTTGACTAGTTCGTGCAAAACCTGATGGTTAAGATCTAACACAATGATAAAGCACAAAACTGCATATTGTGTAATTTATTGCTTTCTTTGGCCCCCAAGTATAGCACTCCCGGCAGTGTAGTAAATTAATTTGTATACAGCTCTTTGGCTTCCAAACTTTATTTAAGATAAGATGATAGACTTAAGATAGCTCTGTTATCCACAAGAGGACATTGTGTTGTATTTCAGTGACAAACACAGACTTGTATAGACAATATATAGATGAAAACGTACGCGCACATTGACACAAGTTCTCGCCTGGCTCAAACGGACATACAACAATACGGTTTTGCTGGAGCTTCTAACGTGGGTTTGTTAAAGCCCCATGACGGACACAGACCCCTGGTGTACTGAGATTTCCGAGTCTCCCTCACGTCTCCCTATTCTCGTTCCACTCTTCTGCATCCATGACTTCACCAAGACACTCGAACGCTTAAAGATCACAAAATGATGGGTGTGTTACAGAAACGCCAGCGTCTTTTGACTCCGGCCTGATGCAAGGAGCTATTGTGGCTGACATGCATAGTTAACCACTCGATGAAGGGAAAAGCAAAACACGGCATCATTATGTTGTAAAACGCTATCACACCGCAGCAATAAAAGAAACCCGATGTTCAGCTAGGCAAAATATATTTTTGGGTTTGTTTGGACGCCTCTGAGAGGACGGTGCGCTCCAGACGATTATAAATGTGGCCAAATTATCAGGAAAAGAAACGATGACGGATTCATCTTTCAGCAATATTTCTGGACTGCTTAAGGGTTAGGGCGTAGGTTTAAGAAATGAAAAGCATCACTAGGATTGTCTCATTGTACATTTGCTTTCCCAACCTTGTCCCTAAGCCTAACCCTAATCCAAGCACCAGATGGGAGAGAATCCCAGAAAATTGCTGATCATTCACATGACACGACTCAAAGACATGACAGAAGTTTTTCGTGTGTTCATCGATACCCTGTTCCCTTCTGTTCTTCATTTAGGACACTGTGGGTTTTTGTTTTTTTTATTGAAAAGTCTTCTATAAGGGACTTTAAATAAATCTATCTGTCTGTCTGTCTGTCTGTCTGTCTGTCTGTCTGTCTGTCTGTCTGTCTGTCAGCCAGCCTGCCTGCCTACCTGCCTGTCGGTCTGTCTGTCTGTCTGTCTGTCTGTCTGTTATAACACACACACACACACACACACACACACACACACACACACACACACACACACACATAATATATAAATATGTGTGTTTCGACACACATAAATCATGAACATTGGTCCTTTATGCACTTACACAGCCATCACTGAGTTTTTGCCAAGTTTTTCTGCTACACACATAGGCTATACATCTGAATTCCGCGTGGTTTTCCTTCTCCCCAACCTAACCCATTCAAAACCCTGAATGACAACTTGCTTGCTTATGCGCTTCTACATTTTTTAATACGTTAATTCGTGTCCTAGGCATTTCGTAATTTTTATGACTTAATTTTGTGCTGCCTTATATTCAGTAGATTGTTCGTTGCACGCCGCAATAAATAATAGATGGTCGCAGAAGAGGAAAGGCGATCATAGTCGTAAAAGAAGCTGTAAAAAGTAGATAATAATGATATGCACACAGAGAACAGGGGTCAAGAGTTGCCACAATGGCTCCTAAGGCGCCAAATTTGGCTACTTTTCAATTTTCCCTAGGCGTTGTTTGTTTTTAAGGTTATGGCTATTTGGCTACCCTTTTGGCTGTTATCTAGGGTTTGAATTTATCTGATTTTTATACATTTACTCATCATTTCCAAGTCAAAGCAGCATTAATTGGAATCCTGTGCCATTAGAGCTTGGAATGCACTCTTCGAAACTGAGATGAACCATTGTTCATGTGTCATTTCTTGCTTTTTAAAAGTTGGCTATCTTTTGGCTACTTTTTGAGGAATTTTGATAGCGTTTTCATTTTGGCGCCTCATGAAGTTTGATATTGGCTCCTTCATAGAATCTGACCTGGCAACATAATTTAACAGCCTGAATTTGCCTGTATAGTATTCTTACCCTTGCGTTCTCTTCGAATTGACGTCATTCGTCCACGAGAGCTGAATCTCTTTGTCAGCGCTTTGAATCGGATCTGCTTTGAATAGCATTGCACTCATTAAGAGCCAGTCAAGCTGCTCTTTCGCTGAATACATAAGAGATTTTTTTT
>JAWQUT010000216.1:1168524-1189779 GCA_033807755.1 Ellobium chinense
GGGAGATAAGATTTGACCTCACGACCTGGTAAGAAATCACGGAAATTGTCTGGAGATGACCTTGAGATTGGACACTTCATGTCACGCTTGCGGTGCTCTCTGTCGTATGCAGTAGAACCAATTGGAACTTAAGATCAGGCCACAAGTCCTTACTGTCCTGTACTTGCTGTGGCCTCAAATGTGAGGCTGGAAATCATTTTTTTTCTGACCTGAATAAGATAATGGTGTTTTATCCAGCATCTTTTGAATAAGGTATACCAGAAGGGTGGAGAGGGCGGGAGGGGACAAGAGCCCATGTGGGACCCATATGGGATTTCGCACATTAGTTAGGAGTTGGCAACACTGGAGGCTTCCTTTACTATTCAGAATCCGGAATTACCAGTGTGTCTGTCCCAGATATTACCCACATGAAACCCATTATTGAATCCATGTGGTTTTTGTCCAGCCCGTCTAGATCTATATTGTTAGTGAGTTAGTCCCAAATCAGCCCTCTGTGGTAGCTCAGATGGGGCCTCTTTCGGACCCTTATGGACTCGCCCCCAGAGGCAGCCGAGAATGGGGCCTCTTTCGGACCTTTATGGGCTGGCTCCCGGGGGCAGCAAAGATGGGGCCTTTTTGGACCCTCATGGACTCCCTCCAAGAGGCAGCCCAGGTATGACCTCTTTCGGACCTTTATAGACTCGCCCCTAGAGCAGGTAGCCCAGATGGGGGCCTCTTTCGGACCCTTATTGACCCGCTCCCAGAGGCAGCCCATATGGGGCTTCATTCGGACCCTTATGGACTGGCTCCCAGGGGAAGTATTTCTTTACCGGTAATGTTATTTGTGAGATAAGAATGTTCACCGGAACTGAATAGTAGCCAAGGTCAGAAAGCCGATTGAAGTACAAAATGGCGTTACATTGTAATCCTCTCGTGCTGTGACCCCGTTATAAATGGAGTGATCTCCAACTGTCAGCGGCAGGCACTCATGAGAAATTAGACCTCATGTCTGGGAATGAAACGTGTCTCGGCTGTCTTTCGCCACTGTCCGGAAATCATTGTCCGGATGTCCGACCCCACTTATTTTATCTCGAGATGCTCTGCGCGAAGGAGGACGACCGGCCAACGCCCAAAAAGTTCTGGATGGTTTGTTTCGCTTTATTTGGCGTGAACATGTTTTTGTTTCGTGTTTGTTCTTGTGTTTTACATTATTTTTAAATCACCCGGCAGACGGATTTTCTGTCGTTTTGTGCCCTGCTTGTTCCATGTCGCCTTTTTTTCCGCCCTGACACACGCGTACCGCTTGATAACTTACTTTTTGGCGGGTGAATTACGACGCATGTCGCCAAGAATTATAGCCTCGCCAAATCTGGGAACAACAGAGCCCAAAGGATTTGGGTCCGTCATGGAGTTGCACAGTCTACTTTCATGTTTTTTGTGCACAGTTTTACAGTTAACACCGTTGGAGTGTAATCCGTATAATGATAACCGTCGCTTAAACGCAACATTTTAATTTTTTTTTTTTGATGAAGCAACTCTATTTTGTATGTATAAAATTTATATGATATTCGAAGCCTCTTTTACTTGCAGTTTACCTCCATGCTTTCAGAGAGTTGTGATTAAGCGTCAGACATCATGCAGCTCTGTGTGAAGCGGCCGCCCATCATACCTATTCAATACACTTTACCTATGTTTGAACTCGCAGTATGCAGTTGTCCGGTGACTTTTATACACAGAATACATGACATGTGTAGAGTAAATCTGTTCCGTTGTCTGGGAAATAATGAGTTAAAGCGATAGGTGCGGTTAAGCGCACTGTGTTTTAGCTGAGTCATATATGTCTCTCGCTTATCAGCAGTCAAGAGGAAGACAGACTGAGTTTACCTTCTGTGGTAGAGAATACATACATACATACACAGAGAGAGAGATAGAGAGAGAGAAGGGGGAGAGAGAGAANGGGGGGGGAAGGAAGAAAATGTGGACAGAGAGAAGGAGGGAGAGAGAGAAAAAGAGAGAGGAGACGAGAGAGAGAACGAGAGGTAGAGAAAGAAAGAAAAAGAAATTAAGAGAAAAAGAGAGCGAGAGTGAGAAAGGGGTGGTCAAAGGGAATAGATGGAAGGAGGAAGAGAGAAAAAGAAGGAAAGAAGATGAGAGAGTGCTTATGAAAAAGAGACAGAGAGAGAGAGAGAGAGAGAGAGAGAGAGAGAGAGAGAGAGAGAGAGGAGGTATGAAAAGTAGAGGATGAAGGAAGGGAGAAAGAAACATGAGGAAGATTGGGGAGGGCTGAGATGAGAAGAGGGAGGGAAGAAAGGAGAAAAATAAGAGAGGGGTTTGAGAAAGAGACAAAGAGAGAGACGGTACGAAAAATAGGGAGAAGGCGGGAGAGAGAAAATGGAAGAAATGGGGGGAAACAAAGAGAGAGAGAGAGAGATAGAAAGAGAGAGGGAGAAAGAGGGAGAGAGAGAGCGAGCGAGCGAGAGAGAGAGAGAGAGAGAGAGAGAGAGAGAGAGAGAGAGAGAGAACCATTGTCACAGTTTATGTGCAGACTATCTACAAGGGAATGTAAGTTCAGTATAAGAACGCCCATTTCAAAGCCGACGGCTGCTGGGCACAAGTGGGCTAAGACCGTGGCGAGATTGCAATGAAACCAAACTATGTGGAGAGCATAGTATCTGTCAGAGCATACAGGCTCTCGCTCACGATCCACGACAAACATAGATCGTTTTCATTTCAATCTCTAACAAGATTCAAACATGTTGCTCGCTAAACCGCAGGGTTGTATATTGAATGGACTACTCGATTCCTCTCCAATCGATATGGCGGTTGTTATATTAGAGAGCTTTTATATCCAAATTCACATCTCTTACATACCATTATTGCAGAGGTCGGCATAGACATTAGATTATACGACATTTTTTGGAATTGCAACCATAATATTACGCTTTATGAACTAGAAATGAAATTCAGATCTGATTCTCTAGCTCATAAAGTGCTATACGATCATAACATCAGGAAATGTCATATTGGGGGCATGCCCACCTTTGCCACAAAAGTTCATTAAAAAAAACCAAACGAATTCCTGAAATAAAAGCTTTTTATTATCTTGAATCTCGAGACGCATCGTATCCCATTTAAAACATAACAAAAACAAAAAAACAACAAAACGAAATGGCATTAACGGCCTAGCAATAACTGTAGATGTAGAGCAGTTGTGAAGCTAATCAAATACAGTAAAACCCACATTCTGCATTTTTTTCAAAGGCGAGAATAGGGACAGGGATGTGGAGAAAGGAGTAGGAAGCTAGGTCAACTAGCCCCAGACTCAATCGATTCCTTATCTCCTTATCTCGTTTGTTCGTGCGCCCACTTCTATCCTGACCTTCCTTCTCCATTCATGTAATATTGTATTGTCACAAATTGCGTCACAAACCGGAAAACGGGACCTTGTGGCCTCCGAAAAAAAACTTTATGGAGAAGTTTTTACAGCTGTGCTGAGATAGTTCACATGTCTATGGCTGACTGCGGATTGGCAGCTTTCTGTGGCAAGTGCATGTATTCGCTGGGTTTTGGCTCTAAAGTTAAAAAGGTTCAGAATATCTCTTTAAGGGGAGACACTACCTGTTCTTGAAGGTTGCAATGCAGGTAACAGGGTGCGCAGCGTACCGAATTGAGTACACTGGATTTTTTTCTTTTTAAGCGAAAGTGCACACTATAGTGCTGAAAGGTGCATATTTCTTCCTCAAGGGTGATCGTCTTAGGACAGCTGTCATTTGTGATAGCACCAGATTTCACCAAAATCTTTTTTAGGTAGCTTTATACGTGATCCTGTAAGGGCTTTTCTGGGTTATCTGTCCGAACGCAGAATTACGAGGAGTTAAGACGACACTTTCATGTAAAATGATGTAACTTTCTGTGTAGACAGAAAATCCAGATAATCCCTCGTAGGATCATGCATGAAGGCATGAAAGTATTAATGAAACATGCATGAAATTGGGTGTCAAACAACCAATACTATCGCAAATGTCACGTTGTCTTATGATCATCACCCTTAAGGTAGGAAACTGCACCAAGGAGCACTTTGGTGTGCAGGTTTCAGTAGGAACTTCAGTGCACTTATGGTGATAGGTTGCGCACCATAATATAATACAATAAGTCTGTTCTGTTGTCTGAGAAATAGTGAGTTAATACGGTGAGTTATATTATTATATATTGTTATCTGTAGTACAAGACCTGGAAAAGAGTGGTGTTTCCCCTTAAGTCAACAAATTGTTTAATAAGGCAAATACAGGAAGACATCACGACGGTCCTGAATTTCAGTTCATGATTTTGAGTATGTAAAGCGTTCAAGTTCGGTTTAAAGGCTAGTGTCGAAGGGCAGTTTACAAAACTTCACAAACGTGAACTGTTCATGTGCTATCTTAGTTGGCTAGCTTGGAAACAGACAGTGCCGTTTATCGCTCGGTAGGGTACTGAGCGCCCCCATTCGGACAAAACAAAAAACTCTCTATCTATAGCTGCGTTATAAATTACTATATATCGCTTCCCTTTTCTTTTATAGCCGCTTACAAGGTCTTTCGCAAGTTCGAAGAGTTATTTCATACTTATTTACTGTGGTTCTTGAACAATGTTTTTAAACTCGTTAATTTTGAATTAGGATAGAATCGTGATCAGGGTAGATCATACTGCGGAATCTGATTGGCTGATGCGATCTGAAACATTCGTTTTCATTGGCTGCATGGTACAGATTTCTGACTTCCGGGTTTAACAGTGTCTAGAAAATATCATTTGTCATTTTAGAGGGCAGTTTAGCTTGATCCATGTAAAAATATCCTTGAATGGCCTTTACACTGTATTTTGTTGGCTTACAACTCTTCGGAGTGGGATAAGCATGAAAATGGTGGTCTGCAATCAGCTGATTAGTAACGATATATATGTGGTTCTGGGACACGTTGTGACTTGTTTGTATCAGTTCAGAAAGTCAGAATCCATTGAAATGGCCGAGCATTGGTTTTCAGCCCGCAGGTTGACCAGTGAGATCTGTTTAAGAGTGGCAGTCAGTGCTGTAGTTGGTACAGACTTAATAGCAAGTTCAGAGCTCCACTTGAAAGGGGTGGACATCGGTTTTTAACCTGCAAACTGACCAACCGACTCAGTTCGAGAGTGGTGGTCAGTGCTGCAGATGATACAGCCGTACCAGCAAAGTCCCAGTTGAAATGATGAAATCATCGGTATTTAACCCGCAAACTGACCACCCTAGTCAACTCGACAGTGGCGATCAGTGCTGCAGCTGATAGGGATGCAGTAGCAAGGTCAAAGTCCCAATTGAAACGGTGAACATCGGTATTTAACCCGCAAACTGACCACTCAAGTCAACTCGAGAGTGGCGATCAGTGCTGCAGCTGATAGGGATGCAGTAGCAAGGTCAAAGTCCCAGTTGAAACGGTGAACATCGGTTTTTAACCCGCAAACTGACCACCCAAGTCAATTCGAAAGTGGCGGTCAGTGCTGCAGTTGATACAGATGTGTCGGTTGAAAGGGGTGAACGTTGCTTTTTAACCCCTCAAGCTGACCGACCAGGTCTATTCAGGAATGCTGCAGCACAGTTGGTACACATGCCATAGTTGTACTGTAGTAGATAAGAGAGCTGTTGGTGGTTTTCGGAGTTCTCTTTTCTGCACTCTTTACTATAAGACCAGTGGCTCTGATAATGGCATACAACTGCCCAAGGAACAGTCACCAGAGCACAGAAACCTGGAGAAGACGTATGTTCTTAATCTTAAAATGCAGCCGAGATCGCTTAATAGTGATTTCCGTTTAAACGCAACATTGTTTTTCAAATAATAATTGCAGGGAGTAGAATATCTTATAAAAGTCTTTGGATAATCGCAGTTTCTTTGAATTGCAACTGTCTCAATGCTCCTTAGGCCTTGCGATTGAGTGGACGAGAATGTATTAAGACATTCCACAGCGATAAAGATGTGATGTCAAAATAAAGGCATTTTTTGCTGCGGAAGGTCCCTTTTTCAAAATCCGTTACACACATGAACGAACCGAGTGACTGGCCCTTCTTTTTTTGTTTTCAAGCTGTCACACTGCACCATTTGCGGGCAAAGACGTAACTATTTAAGTAATGCGATACTCGGTCTTCAGGTTTCAAGATAGTGTCGATTATAATTATCAATATCAGGTGTATTTCCATAGCGATACTCAGTTCACGGAAGACTTGAGATCCTTCCTACGTTTGATATCTTATCCATACACAGGTACGTAGATCGGGCACCGAAGATCTGCAGGAGGTCGAAATTCATATGTCCTTTTCGATACCGTTGTGACGCTAGGTTACTGTATGGCTGGGTCTCATATAGATATAGGGCAAAAACTCTTTGGTTAGACAGAGCTTGAAAGTAAATTAATTGAATGGGTCAAATTTACTTTCACTTTACTTAATTTCCAATCATTTAACGTTAGCATCGAACGAATGGAAATAGTTTGGATGGGTGCAGTCGGAGAGGAGATCGAATCGCATCGAACTTTCGGAGCTACTGTTTTGATACCGACATCGCGGCTACTGAGTATCGACAGCATCGATACTCAGAAATAATCTTGTCCGTCGCTACACTGCGCGTGCAGTACGAGGTCACATGTTATGTCGCGAAGAGGGACACCGCCCTAAACATGCTTTTGTCGGCAGGAAGAAATTTGTCAGCACTAGACTGGTCTAAGTGTCTAAAATGCAGGGTTGCCACTCTTCGCGAGTTTTCACCGAATCTGGTGTTACTGACCTCGGTCTGGTGGTTTGGTGAAGGAAACGGGAAATTTACAAAAAATCTGGTGAAAAGAGGGAGTCATCGAGAAAGAGGAGAGACCAGCGAACGAAAAGTTTTATATTCAACAAGACTTTAGAAGTTACAGAAATAAAAGTAAGAGAAACAGAATCCTTAAAAAAAATGCACAAAAAAGAAGTTGGCTTAGGTCGTATCAGGGAACTAGCACAGCCAAAATGGCAGTTGATGGTAGCACAATTTTTAGCGTACTAGTAAACGAAGATCTGGATGGTAGATCTTGTTAATTTTTATCAGATTTAAACTACAGTTATTAACCAAATAACCAAATTTATTTACGCTGAAGTTTAAGGCCTATGTCTGAAACACAGAGTGTACGTTTAGTTATCTTATTAAACTTCACCCTGCTTTCTTGAAAAAAGATAATATAAAGTATTTCTAGATCTACTCTGCATGTTTTCAGTATTTTTTGTAGACAAAATACAGCAATCTAATCTTCGTTTTAGATAGTGGTGTGTTGAATTAATGATTTGTTTCTGTTTAAAGCTCAAGTAAAGTGAAAATAAGACATTTGGTGAAATTGAATGCCATGTGGTGGGTTTTTGACATCTAGTCTGGTGGAAATGCAAACTTCAAAGTGGCAACCCTAGGTTAATAGATTCGTTCTGGTGTTTTTTCCTCTTGTCTTGTGGAGTTGGACGGAAAATGGCCATAGGATGGTTTGGGGTGAGGCGGAAGGGGATTGGGGGTCAAGATGAAAAGATTTATTCATCGTTTGTTAGTGAACCACTCGTAGCTATTAGTGTTTCTCAGAAAGTTTAAAAATCGGCTGTAGTCTTTGTTTTTTTACGGCTTACGAAAGTTGCGCATTTTTGTATTGGTCTATGATTCATGTTGGTTCTATGGATTCCGAACACCATCTTGCGGGATACACTTTTGATCCCTTTTTATTACTTTGTTCGATCTGTTCTTTCCTTTTATGCTGTATTTTCTTGGGCATGACGTAGAGTCTGTTGTTTGCAATGGGATGCATGGTGATTGTGTGCTTTGTTGTCAGCTGTCTTCTGCTTGACTCTTTGGCGATTCATTGGCGCAAAAACACTGTTATGCACGAGTGTTCATGCATGTTTGTAACATAAAGGAGAACATGTACGCAAATCATGGCATACACCGCTGTCATTTATCTACGAATTCACTTCGTAAAACTAAGTTACCGCTTTGGCGTACATCTTATGTGGTCCCCTATAGTAAAGTAGTCTACAGTTTTTTTGTTTTTTTGGTGAAAATTTGATACGTTGGATCTTATTAACAACGACCTTGGCTGCGATGGACCTTGCTTACAGTGATATCTTAATTCCTATTTCTTCTGCTTTAATCACGCCCAAGAGAGGTAACACAAACATACTTCTATTTTGTTTCCTATCTTTTTTCCCCTTTCACATTTTTGTTTAGCACCTCGCTTACAACGGGACCCCAGCTACAACGGCGAAAATCTTTCTGTCTTCATAATCCCTTTGTAACAGAGGTGTTGCACTGTCTTTCTCCTTTCACCTTTTTTTTCCAACACTCGGTTACAACGGTCCCCCGGCTACAGCGGCGAAAATCTTTCTGTCTTCATAATTCCGTTGTAACAGAGGTCTTGCACTGTCTTACTCCTTTCACCTTTTTTTTTCTCAACACTCGGTTACAACGGTCCCCCGGCTACAGCGGCGAAAATATTTTTGTCTTCATAATCTGGTTGTAACAGAGGCCTTGCACTGTCTTACAAATACATAATACACATGTCGCAGATGTATCTGTCCAGCTCGTCTCCACCAATTTTTTGTTACCTGCCAGCCATGTACGCATGCGCAGTATTTAAAAATAAATCATGCAGCTCATTTGTTCTGCATTCATTCCTTGTCACCTCTTTACGATAATACGAGTATGCGTAGCTTGGGAAAGTTACATTATTCAACCTATAGTCAGACCTATGATGCATGTACCGTTGACTCCGCATAGTTGCAACCTGCTTGATGGGAACATTTTTGCAGATAGCATACTACTGCATTTTTTGTTGTTGTTTGTTTGTTTTTGGACAGTGGACCTGTAGGCTTTCACCTTTCCGAAATTCAACCAGGAGAAAGGAATCCNTTTTTTTGGGGGGGGGGAGGGGAGGGCCATTGCCATTGAGTCTCTGTGAGGTGTTGGAAGTCGGTAATAAAGTTTTATAAACAACAACAACAACAACAATAAGTTTATTGAGCTCAGACAACTATCTGTTGTAAATGAGCAAAATAACAATATTTTTAACAAGCAATTCACATTCTGCCCTTCCCCTCTCTCTCTCTCTCTCTCTCTCTCTCTCTNCTAGTTTTCCACCCTCTCTCTCTCTCTCTCTCTCTCTCTCTCTCTCTCTCTCAACTTCACACTCACATTAATGAACATTCAGGTTTACACTTTTTACACATTAGATTGAAATATATACAGTGTTGCTGTATGCTGACGGCACGAGCGAATAAAGAACTGAGAGCCACAGACTCACAATAAGAATTCTGATGTGAATTTTTTCCCTCTTAATGTGTGTAAATGAGTTATAAGATTATGGGTCCGGCTGTATTAAAGCTGCTGGACAATTATATCTCTTATTATTCCAACTTTTCATTATGTTTTATAGGAGTTTGTGCATAAGTGGAGTCAACTCTTAAATTGTTTGATGGTATGTGTGCTGCGAAATGAATTATTTGTTAGATTAATAATGTTGCAATATTGTATATGCTGTGTTTTTTTTTCTCTTTTGCCGTATTTGCCAATCTTAAGCATAAACACCAAGAATCTTGTGCTGATCCCAACACCAACATAAAGATTGCAACATAAATTATCCTATCTCCTTCAAGAGATTTCAATGAAATTACGAGCGTACACATTGCATTCCGAGAATAAATGGTATCTACTCTACCTGCATTGAATTGAAGCGACCAGCTGTTTCAGAGCACGTGAGTGCAAGTTTTTGTGTTTTTGTGGCTTAAAGCGACGAATAACAGAATACAGCTGATTCCGGTCAATTGCAGTGCTTTTAATCACACCTTCCGTTGAATTTATCCGAACCGGGCAATTTACATTGTGGTTTCCTTGGGAAAGACACTTCACGTTTATTTTCTCACTCCACTCAGGTGTGAATGAGTACTTGGCTGTAGAGCTTAGGAGATTTTGGGGAGAGGGACAGGGCGCTGCACAGCGGCGCCTAGCAATGGCTTTGTTTTTGGATGTCATTTGTAATATTTTGTTTATAATGTTTGTTGTTCGATGTTTATATGTATTATGAATGAGGTGTATAACTTTGTATTTCGATGCAGAATGAATAAACGTCCTATTTTTTTTTTATTTTTAACTCAACAATCTTTCAGATATGGCCTTCTATTAATATTTTAATTTTCACAAAAGTCACTGGATAATCGTAGCTCCATTTAATGGCAACTATTTCATGCCATCGAGAAGTTGCGATTAAGCGGCTTGGACTGTGTACAACATGGCTAACGGCTTATCAAATATGCACACTATCACAGTTTACATTGCTGGCCTCTTGCCTTTTTTTTTTCTTCTGCCTAAACTGCCTTTCATGTCGGATTCGGTATGTAGACCCGCCCTAAGATGTTAGCCCTTTAGAAGCCACTCAAGTTTTCTTTATTTTTTTTCCCTTTTCTTTTTCCCCCCGGTTTCACTACTGTTATTTAAAACTACTTATCTATCTGCCACTGGCAAATCTAAGCATTGCACGTCCCAGGACTTGTGGATTTTCAAATTTTGCATAAACAGTACGATGGCGTCTTGGTGCAGTGAGGATTGAGAATGTAAAGTGTAACCGTGAGAGAGGTCGCTATCAAGGTCTAATGTAGCAAACGTCCAGACCTCACAAGGCGGTAATAATGTGGCGCACAAGAAAAATACAGTGAGACCTCGATATTAAGTATTCATGTTCAGTAGAACCTCGATATAAAGTGTGCCCTTAGTGGATAAAGTATACTTATTATTGAGGTATACTTGATATTGAGATCCACCTTGAAATGATAAAATAATAATAAATCCGTGTATGTGAAATTCATACTTAAAAACAAGATATGCTTATTAAATGAAAACTTAACATCGCGGTTCCATTGTAATCGTTAAGAATCTTATTGGTCAAGTTTCAGTGGATTTTATGCGAGGATGTTATGGAGACAACCAAAATCCAGTAGTGTGGTTTACGAACTTCAAGGGTTATACAAGTAGTCGTCGTATATAATAACAAAGGGCTTAACATGACACTTTCGCAAGATGCGTAAGTCAAATAAGGATTATACCGAGTTCTGTCACTGCGTCCCAAAATATTCCGAGGACGAAGGTCGGATGTCAGCTGAATTTTTCTCTCAGTACTTAAAGCTCCGCCATTGGGTTGTTACCATTGGAAGGCAAGGTCTGCCTATAAATGTCCATGGATTTACTTTCGTATTTCAAGTACTAGACTTTTAAATACATTATTCTCAGTTTTCTTAACAGTAACGTTTGGGAGGTCAGTAAACTAGCCATGCAACGTTTCTCTGCAGTATGAAATGCTTTACTCGTGAAACTAATTCAAATTAGTGAAATGTCCCATCATGCCTCTCTTCTCCTTTTATACCTCGGGCAGGCCTTTAAGATTTTCCCTGAAGTAGCCCTGTACATTTATAGAATCACAGAATACTATTTAGGTGATTTGAGAGAGAAATGGACAGACCGACAGATGGAATTAATCAGGGAGTGATAGACAAAAGACATTTGGAAGCAATGAAGGCAGACCTGAGGGATGTGTACAAGTAGGGTACGTGTCCGCCTTATCAGGACCGACTCGGGCGGGGCGCAGGAGCGGGGCCAGCCTATCGTAGAATTAATGCCTCATTCATTTAGTCTTGGCTCGTGTGAGCTACCTCGCATATCTTCTCACTCTTCTTTCCTCCTTCCTTTTCTTTCTCCCTCTCTCTGTCGCTCACTCCCTTTTTCTTTCTTTCGTTTCTTTGTTTTTCCTTTTTTTTGTTCTCTTATTCCTCGTTTCGTTGTTCATTCTTATTCATTGTCTTGTTTTTTTTCCCCTTTAATTTATTCTTCTTTTCGAAATCTTTCCTCTGTTCGTTCCATGTATGCTTTTTGTTTTTAAGTTTGTTTTGTGAGTTCAAGTGTCCCCTTCTTTATTTCTTCTCTTCTTATGTCAGGCGTTCTTTCTTTCAAATTCACATGTCTATGGGGTAGGTTTGCCCTTGTCTCCTCCTTTTCATCTCCGCCACTCTCTCCTTCTTAGTTCGTACACTTTTGTTTTTCTTACAAATTTTCTCTTACTTTGGATCGGGGAGAGGGAAAAGACACGGAGAGAGCTTGATAGTAAATGAGAGAGAGAGAGAGAGAGAGAGAGAGAGAGAGAGAGAGAGAGAGAGAGAGAGAGNCGGGCGGGGCGCAGGAGCGGGGCCAGCCTATCGTAGAATTAATGCCTCATTCATTTAGTTTTGGCTCGTGTGAGCTACCTCGCATATCTTCTTACTCTTCTTTCCTCCTTCCATTTCTTTCTCTCTCTCTCTCTCTCTTTCTCTCAATCGCTCATTCCCTCTTTCTTTCTTCCGTTTCTTTCTGTATTTGTTTTTATTTGGTTTTTTTTTTGTTTTGTCACTCCTCATTTCGTTGTTCAGTGTTGTTCATTCACTCGTTCCTTTCCCTTTATTTTGTTCTTCCTTTCGAAATCTTCCTCTCTTCGTTCCATGCATGCGTTTTGTTTTTAACCTCTTTTTTTTTGTGTGTGTGTTCAAGTGTCCCCTTCTTTATTTCTTCTCCTCTTACGTCAGTCGTTCTTTCTTTCAAATTCACAGTCTGTCTCTTGTCTCCTCCTTTTTCATCTCCGCCACTCTCTCCTTCTCAGTTCGTACACTTTTGTTTTTCTTTCAAATTTTCTCTTACTTTGGATCGGGGAGAGGGAAAAGACACGGAGAGAGCTTGATAGTAGATTAGAGAGAGAGAAAAGAGAAAAGAGAGAGAGAGAGAGAGAGAGAGAGAGAGAGAGAGAGAGAGAGAAAGAGAGAGAGAGAGAAAGAGAGAGAGAGAAAGAAATGACCGATATTGCCAAGGGTGGAACCCCCAGTGACAGAAGCGACCAGTGCTATCTATGAATTAATGTTCTCTTCATTTCCCTTCATCCTGTAACACCACCCGAGACCTCCAGACACGTGTCAGTACCAGCTGTACATAACAAACTGTGACTAGAATACATCAATACATGGACTGCCAACCTCCGCCCAGAAGACTTATACCTTTAGGTCATAATATCAGTTGTATGTAGCAAACTGTGACTGAAATATATCAGCACTGGGTACGCCCAGTGATCTTAAAACCTTTAGAAGAGGGGTATGCTCAAGTGCTGGCCGTGTGGACCAACATGTGACCCGCCAAAGGTGAAAAAAAAATATACATGGACCTATTGTTGAGGTGTTCTTAATATCGAGGACCGTTTGATTAATGAAATGACAGAATAATAATGAATCCGTGCAAGTGAAATTTATACTTAATAACAAGTAATACTTATTAAATGGGTACTTAATATCGGCGTTGAACAGTAGGTTTCAGTTTCATGCATTATAACGAAACATTCACACCATGTTTCTGAAAATGCCCTCACAAGACGACTGAAATTCAAAACTGGCTCTCTCGCCTAAAAAGTTGAGAACCCTGTCTTTGGGGTGTTGCCAGATTGGGGTTATACTATTGTTACTGGAAAATACAGTCGGACTTCACGAACTTGAATCTCAGCTCAACCTGTGAGGATTTGTTCGTTGTTTGAGTTAGAGTTTTAGGCACGTCAGCAGGATAACGGCTATTCTGCGCCTTTTATGTTGTAAGACTAAATTATTGGATAGAATGGTCCTATCATTATTTTTTCGGGTCAACAGCCGGCTGGCCTACTCTACGACGATTTTAAAACTATCAAGGGATTTTTAAACGTGGGCATCGTGCACACAGGACCACCTAGTTTTTCGTCTTTATCGAGAGGACCAGACACCGACTGTCCTAGACACTGACTCTCCTACCCTGAAAGACAGAGGGTGACTTCCTTATGGGATAATCACTGTGATTGATGCCACTGTCACAGAACCCCACTCCAGAGCGGTGTGGAGCAGCGTGGCCAAATAGTTACGCCGTTGGACTCTAGATCTAAAGGTCTTGGGCTCGATTCCCGACCATGGTCGTGTTGTAAATGCCTTGGGAAAGCATTTTATTCACATTTCCCTCTCAGTCCACCCGTCTGTAAAATGGGTACCTGGCTATAGGCAGTGGAAGATATTGTCAAAATGCTAGTGATCAGGGCCTGTAAATGGCAGCGGGACTCTTTGCTCNTTACGCCGTTGGACTCTAGATCTAAAGGTCTTGGGCTCGATTCCCGACCATGGTCGTGTTGTAAATGCCTTGGGAAAGCATTTTATTCACATTTCCCTCTCAGTCCTCCCGTCTGTAAAATGGGTACCTGGCTATAGGCAGTGGAAGATATTGTCAAAATGCTAGTGATCAGGGCCTGTAAATGGCAGCGGGACTCTTTGCTCCTCAGGGAATTGAGAGAGTTCTAGCCTGTCCGGGTTATTATAGTGTGAAGTCGCGTTAGCGAGCATACGCCTGGGTACGAGACTTATAAACCGCATCATTATATTATTTGTATTAACATACAGAATAACAACGCATCGAGTTTTTGACATTTTGAACAGATCATGGCATAACAAGTTTGTGTATAAAGATATCTAAACTGTCCTATTATTAGTGTTAGGTCGATGTTGCTGCTGGCACGAAGATGAACTCTTTCCGCTGCAGTTCAAATGGCGGCTGCTTCACTTCCATTAAGATCATCGTAATCTGCACCAGAGATGTTTTTAGCTGGTCGCTCAAAATGCTGTTTCCTTCTACACACCCTAGCTCCTGCAGTCAACTCCGATTATTTGCAGTCCGCGTAATGGGAGCTTCTGCTTAATCGCAAAAAATGTTCAGATGAGAAAAATACTGTTATTTCAGTGTAAAAGAAGTTACTGGATAATCGTAACGTGCACCCGATGTTTTGAGATTGAGCGGTGTCGATTGTACAATGTAACGTGAGAATCAGCCCTGGTTCGCCAGCACTGCAGGCAAAATGTGCCTACATCCAGAGCTGCTGCTGTATGCACAAGGGACACACGAGAAGGTATGGACGTATTGCTTAAGAAACGTTTGCTCGTGTAAGGTCTAAAAGAGCGGTTTTCAAGCCTGTAGCACCGGAGGACCCCGAACCTCTGTGTGTACAAGGAACAAACGAGAAAGGAGGAACGTATAGCTTGGGCAACTTCCGCAATCGTAGGGCTTAAAGAAGCGGTTTTCAGGCCTGTACTATCGCCGGACCCCTGTTGGATGACACACTTTTATTGCTCAAAATCTTGAACACTTTTTCATAGATCTAACTTTTTTACTCCTTTATTCAGTTTCTAAATGAAGGTCACCGGATAATCACAACTTCTTTTAAAGGCATCTTTTCCCATGCTCGTGAGGAGCTCGGATTAAACGCATCGACTGTAGGAGAGGAGATCAGTCTTGGGTTTAAAACACATGACTGTCCTCCATTTTGAACTTCCTATTTTCCGACCCTTCCCGACATCGACGAACAAACTCAAGTGGATTTTCAGTACATATTTGTGCTGATTTTGCCGCGTGAGGTCGCATGTATAATGAAGGCTACCAGCCCAGAGTCTTGTGCAATAGGTGGCAGATATCCCAAGTCAACAGAATGCCCTTAAGAGTGGAGACTGGCCCAAAAAAAAGTTCCACATTCATAGATTGGCGAATTCGAGATCGTCGAGGCAGCAGGAATGCGAATCCGAATCTCACTTTGCGAATCGGGGTCACGGAAACAGCCAATGAAATTTAAAGAATTCAGACCCTGACTCGACTAGGTGCCAAACAGGAACTATGAATCCGCAAATTCCAGCGGTTGCGACCTTCAACATTGGATTCTTCGAATCCGAATCTTAGGCTCAACCATTCGACGAATACGAATTAAATTCGAATATGTCCACCCCAACCTGAAAGATGCTTTTGCGACATCTTTTCTGCTGTGCAGTTGACAGAAGCCGAAAGTGAAAAGCCGACCGCTCGGCTGGATGATGTTGCTTTTTAGAGTACCCACCCACATGAGCTTGAGATTTGAAAGTGTTCATAACATACAACAGTACGGTAGAGTCGAATCAGCCTAAATTACAGTCCGCTTAATCGCAGTTTGCGCTTTATGGCAATATTTTTTTTAGGCTGTAGAATACTGTGTCGTCTGGATACTTTGCAATTCTTATTAGTCGCACGTTTGTCCATGCTTTTTAGGAGTTTGTTTATCTTACATTCTGTCTTCCTCTCTTGTTTACCCTTTCTTCTTTCTCTATCACGTCATCATTTTTGGACCCCTTCCCTTTCTCCTTCTCCCTCTCTCTGTCTTTCTTCTATTCTTTTGCTTTCTGCCTCAGTCTTTCTTCTCTCTCTCTCTCTCTCTCTCTCTCTCTCTCTTCTTTCGCTCATTTTCTACGAATCCGTATTCTCTGCTTTCTCTTCTTTATCACCACTCCTCTTTCGCTCCCCGATCTTTCCACTCAGGTGTGAAAGAGTACCTGACTTTCGAGCCAGGGGGATCAGAGCGCTGCACCGCGGCGACTAGCAGTGTCTTTGTAATGAATTTTTTTTCATGATATATATCAGTAATTTGATGTATATTATGTGTCTTGTTGTATATATACCATAGGCATTAAAAAGGATAAAAAGTTGTGTTTTTTTGCCGAGGCAAATAAAGGTGAAATTAATATATTAATTTATCTACTTTAATTTTTTTTATTTCCCCACAAATCCTCTCGCGTCCTCTCTTTATTTCTGTGTACTGCAACTCTCTCTCTCTCACCACACACACACGTACACACACACACACACACACACACACACACACACACACACACTCACTCACTCCTTCACATCTCATCTTTCCATCTCCTGTGTCTATCTCCGGGCTCAGCAGGAATATCTCAGGTTTGTAATTGCATCTTTCATCTTTCTTTTTATCCCAAATTCCCCTCCTCCCGTTCTATATTTATGTCTACTGCCAACACACACACTATCTCTATCCATCTTTCCATCTCCTCTTCTGTCTATCTCCAGCCTCACCAAGAATATCTCCAGTTAGTCTCCCCCCCCCCCCNNNTATATTTGTCTACTGCCTACATGTTCTATCCATCTTTCCATCTCCTCTTCTGTCGATCTCCAGCCTCACCAAGAATATCTCCAGTTTGTCCCCTCCCCCCCCCCCNNCCCCCCCCCCCCCTTTATTTGTCTACTGCCTCCACGCTCTCTCTATCCATCTTTCCATCTCCTTTTCTGTCGATCGCCAGAATATCTCCAGTTTGTCACCGGTGCTTCCATTTCGACCATTTCTTAGAATCCCCATCTGTTTGACCTTCTCGACAGCAGCTCGTCTTTGTCTGTTCACTTCGCTCGTCGCTTTCTTTTTTTCTTCTTTCGTGCTCGGCACTGTTTGTACAGCGCTTTGACTTTTTCTATATCCCTTCTGTTGTTATCGCCGGTCTTTCTTTCTTTCTTTCTTTCTTTCTTTCTTTCTTTCTTTCTTTCTTTCTTTCCTTCTTTCTTTTATTTCTTAGCTCCTCATCGTCCATCCTTATCTGTCAGTCTTTTAAAGTTCTCTCCTCAAGCGCTGCCTGCCTGTCTGCCTGCCTGCCTGTCTGTCTGTCTGTCTGTCTGTCTGTCTGTCTGTCTGTCTGTATGTCTGTCTGTCTGTCTGCTGTATCTGCCTGCCAGTGCGTCTGTCTGTCCGCGAAGGTTCATTTTCATATGCTCTCTCAATCTCTCTCTCTCCCTCTCTCTGCCTCCTCTATAGAGTCTGTTCTTCTGTCTATTCACATCCCCCTCCCCCTTTCCGCTCCCTTCCTCGACGTCCCACTCCCAAATTTAAACAAGAACTTAGGGAAAAAAAAAGAAGAAGAAAGAGAAACACAAACTTCAACTTCCCAGGTACTTCACCACAGCCCTTCATTTATTCATGGAAATTAAATGGCAAACTCGCGGCTTTCTCATGTTCAAACAGACAGTCAGTAGCCCCGCCCTCGGCCACAGTACGAAATTTAAGCAAACAGACGCCGATTTGCTCTTTGCAATCCTAACCAAACTCTTGGAGCCTCTACTCAGCAATGTACTTAACGTTTGAAGAGTCCCTGTTTGTGGACAGACTGCAGTTTTCGAACACCCTTTCTTGTTTTCTTTTTGACCCTTTATCAGTAAGTGCTGGGCCGATTCCACGGTTTAGGTGTCGATGGGATGTTGAGTACTTTCCTGGGTATCGATATCGATATGAGTGTTTTTTCTTATTTTATGACAAGCCTGGGATGATGTCCTTTTTTTTTTCTTGGATGGGTAGAGCAGGATCTTAAACGACGACAGGATGTTCCACAGATAGAATAGAAATGTATCCCGGATGGAGCGGGATCTTAACCGAAACAGTGGCCGTGTGCATAATCCAAACGTACTGTGAACACTACTAATGTTTTGGGAGTTTCCCGTGGTTACCGCAGTGCGTTAACTAACGGAAGGATTTAAGATGATGCATATGACCACAGGATGTTAAGCGGCCGGACTGGAGCTTAGTGAAAAACTAATTAAATGTTATGCACAGTACACGTCTGTTATGTATCGTGACTTTGCAGGGTTTGTATAACACAGTGACATGACCTGAGTGGAGGGTCGTGTATTGGCAGTGCGGACAAAAGGCACTCCGGATCTAATAAAGGGGTTAAGGGAGAAAAGAAGGAAAAAGTGAGGCAAACATAGGGGGAAAAAAAAAGGAAAGCAGGAAGATGAAACAGAAAAGGAATGAAAACAAAAGGGTAAATTAAATGAAACGAGACCTACATTGAGACAAAAGAGGGCGACAGGGGAAAAGGCGAACAAGATCAAGTAAAACAAAACAGGAAGAAGGGAGCAATCAATGAGAGAGAGACACACACAGAGATGGATAGATAGATAGATAGATAGATAGATAGATAGATAGATAGATAGATAGATAAGATAGATAGATAGATAGATAGATAGATAGATAGATAGATAGATAGATGGACCGACGGACGGACGGACGGACGGACGGATGGATGGACGGAGAGAGGGAGAGAGATAGATAGATAGATAGATAGATAGATAGATAGATAGATAGATAGATAGATAGATAGATAGATAGATAGATAGAGAGCGGAGCAAGAACAAGTAAAACAGAATAGAAAGAAGAAATCCATCAAAAGGAGACAAAGAGAAAGGAGAAAGACAGAGGGGGAGGGAAAGAGGAGGGAGGGAGGGGGGAGAGGAGAACAAGAAGGCAGACAGTAAGATTAGCACATCCTCGTGCAGTTCCTTGTGACCAAGTGGAAAGTTGCTGGTAAAAGGAATTTGAAAAGGAACTGTTTGTAGGCCTAAGGGATTCATTTTCAATATTGCTGAATACAGAAACTAGTGGGCTGACAGCTTCAAAAAATATTATTAATACTATTATTCTGTTATCTGAAGAAAAAAAAAAAAAAAAGATTATGACTAAGCGGAAATTGAGATTAAACGAACTGGGGCTCAGTGGTGTCGGCTATAATGACATGCCGTCTATCTGGAAGATCCTTTTTTCTCATAATGCTCAATACGCAAACCTATGGGCTGATAGCTTCACGTGATATTATTAACATATTTTGTTGTCTGAAAAGTGTTGTGATTAGGCGGAAATTGCGATTTAACGAATTGCGGTTAAGCGGAGTTAGCTGTAACGATATGCCCAGACCTCGAGGATCCATTTGTAATACTGCTCAGTACAGAAACCGGCAGGTTGACAGCATCAAGTATCATTTTTAACATGTACACTGTTATCTGAGAAAAATGTTATGATTAAGCAGAAATTGTTTAACGGATTGGCGGTTAAGCGAAGTCGCCTGTAGCGATGTCCCGGGGTGTAAAAGGACTCTTTTTCAATAATACTCAATACAGAAACCGTCGGAGTAACAGCATTTTTCGATATCTGTCAGTCCCCCGCAGAAATTCCTGACAGTCCGAGGCTGGCACCCAGGTAGCGCGGATCATTTGGCATTTATGAGCTTTCACCTGGTCGCGTTTACCCCCGCCTCAGGCAGACCGCAGTACAATAGTAGTTTGTGCCTTTGTGAATGGGCAAAGGTATATTTGTTACTGTGGTGTACTGCTTATCAGGGTCAGCTCGAATAACACAGGCTGTGCGACAAATCTGTGCTTGTGAAATTTGTACTTAGTAACGAGGTACAGTTATTAAGTTACCGAAGGAAGGCATCCCCGCTTACAAAAGGCCGTGGACATAGCCTTGACTCAGAAAGACTTGCTGTTTTATTAATTTGTGTAGGTGCGTGAAAAAACCCTTCACATTTTTCCAGATATGAAAACTGAGTTATTGATAGAATATTAACCTCCATTCATTTCTGAACATTTTTGCACTTTATTTGAGGTCAATATCTGTATTATTAGTTCCAAAGTTATGGACAAATTTGTAAACTTACCGTTGCCAGATTTTGAGAAAATAGAGATTAGAGACTTTTTAACCACACCTTTGAGTGGAGGATACATCATTAAAACACTTAAAAAACACATTTTAATCTCATTTTCATTAACAAAATTGACATGAAATACAAAATAAATGAATGAACTATCTGATTCCGCGGAAATCTCAATTTGGCCCAGGAAGTCGAATTCGACCTTTCAAGGCCCTAGCTCAAAATTATCCATTGCGAGATCCAACGGCTTTTCCCACGCGGCTACACATTTAATATTATACTAGTGGATATTTTTACATCAATTTTCTTTACCGTAACGTTCGTAGGGGAAGTAAACCAGTGATGTGCTAAATTTCGAGGCAGTATGAAATCAGAGATGGCAAAATGCCGAAAAGTTTCGGAAAACCGAAAATCAGACCTGCAAAATCATGTATTTTAACGAGAGAACAGAGTACACGAAAATATAGGAAAAAAAAACATGACAAAGACCCTTATGAGCTTATACTGATCTTTGTTTTTCGAAAACTGTGCCATCAGCTACTGTCATCTCTGTACCATGCTTGTCTCGTGGTGAAATTCAGGAGGAAAAAAACAACAACGCTCCCTGATGTGAACGGTACCAGTGAATTCAAATTAGTAAAGTGTATCATAATGCCTCTTATCTCTTTTAGTACCCCAGGCGGGCCTTTAAGAATTTCTTGCTTGCGGGGATACAGTGTCTTTGATTTACAAGGAAAGGAAATCCGGATCACACGATCCTCCTTTATAATCCACGATAAGTATTTGCAGGTCGTAAAGTTATATATACTAATTTTTTGGGACCATGGAAAACAGTGGAGGAGGGGTCAGGTGGAGAGGGAAGTGTATTAAATGTCTAAATTTCAGGAGTTAGCCGGGGGGGAGGGGGTGGTGAG
>JAWQUT010000216.1:1234571-1246009 GCA_033807755.1 Ellobium chinense
TGCTTGGCAAGAGTTGACGGAATGTAATACCATATATTACATGAATCGATACTACTTCTTCCTTATGGTTTTGGATGCTTGGCAAGAACTGATGGATCATTGTGAGTCGATACCATGCATGAATCAATCAATCGATACTAACGCCGATCGATATCCGGTAAAGGAACCAAAGGACATACATGTTATAGAAACTTCTTCAGTATAAAAATTTCTGGACCATTGTGACTCTGTACCATATACGAATCGATACCATCGCTGATCGATATTATGTCAAAGAACTGACAGAACTCCTTCAATATATAATTCCTGACGAAAACGATCCCGGATGTTCTTCATCACGGGGAGTTATTTTTGAGTTGCTGAAATCTCCAAATAAGGTAGCCGATCTAGACGATTATAAATACCGCCAAGTGAGCATTAACCAACCAGTGAATTCCTTGGTGTTCTTCATGCGGGGAAAAATATCTCGGGCTTCTTTGGAAGTTTCTGAATATCGCAGCAGGCTGTAGAGGAGTTTAAATATTACTTAATAACACGAGCCGGTGCGCTTGCCAAAATAATTCTAATACAGCGAACGAACTTAGGGGCTCTAGTGCACAGTGAGTTCAGCTGTTTTGGGTCTTTTGGTTTGGGATGTGTCAGAAAATGATATCATGGCCTCCTGGGATTTGGATGATATCATTTGTTTATTCTACGAGGGCGAAAGGTGTCACTGGAGGTTGGGGCGAGGGAAAGAACACTCAGATGTCAAAGACATGTAGGCCTTAGCTTAAGGCAGTGCATTGGGCGGTATGACGTGCAGCCCTGTCATATACATTATCTAACTTCCTTTGTCATCTGTTTGCTGAATGATGCAGGAGGTGATTTTTTTTTATTGTGAACATTAAATCTCCTAAAGCAATATAGTTTGTCAGCCACAAGAGCAAACTGAAAACGAGAGGATTATAGGGTGGGGTAGATAGGCGATTAAAAAGTCGAAAATCGATGGTAGAGATGTGGAGAGAGAGAGAGAGAGAGAGAGAGAGAGAGAGAGAGAGAGAGAGAGAGGGAGAGAGAGAGAGAGAGAGAAAGANGAGCCATTGTCTGTGCCTTGTTCCCATCTCTTTCTCCGTCTCTCTTTTCTTCATTCGTTTCCTCCATCTGGCCCTTCACGATGTATGTTCCAAGTGAGCCCCGTCTCTTGATACAGTATATCTAAAATATTCCATTAACAAAACTCAATCTTGTCCTTCTAGCTGGACTGTTTTAGTTAGGTGTGTCTCTTGATACAACTGTATGTGCAAAATGTTATGTTAACTAAAGTCCACCTTGTCTGTCAAAATGGTCCCTTCTAATGAAAACCTTCTCTTGATACTATATGTCCAAAATATTTTATTAACAAAACTTCACTTTGCCCTCCCTGATAGCCCTTTCCAGTAAGACATGTATCTTGATACCATATTTTTAAATGATTCAAATAACTCAAGAAAACTAAAAAGTTGCATCATTGTCCTGCATGTCTAATCAGATTTTCATCTTTTCCTTTCATTTCCAGGTAAACAACAATGGCGTCATCTCGTTTTTTAAAGAGTTACGTGACTATAGACCTGAAAACTTTCCCCTGGAGGAGGAGACTCCCATCATAGCACCGTACTGGGCTGATGTAGACATATCCAAATCAAATGGCCACGTATGGTACAGAGAGACAAGGGAGGCCTCCATCTTGAATAAGGTATGTAGGTGACTATGTGTCTTTGATATGGGAGGCAAGGCATACGCGTATTCTATTGTTTTCTAGTTTTATGGAAGAGGGGACAATATATCGTTATAGCATTCTATTGGGCTGATGTAGACATATCCAAATCAAATGGCCACGTATGGTACAGGGAGAGAAGGGAGGTCTCCATCTTGAATAAGGTATGTGGATGTTCGTGTCTTTGATATGGGAGCACGAAATATTCTGCTTTCATGTTTAATGGAAGGGGAGGGGGGGACGACAGTATATCGTATAGCATCCTATTGGGCTGATGTAGACATATCCAAATCAAATGGCCATGTATGGTACAGGGAGACAAGGGAGGCCTCCATCTTGAATAAGGTATGTGGGTGACTGTGTGCCTTCGATGTGGGGGCAAGGCATATTCTTTTGTTTTCATCTTTTATGGGAGAGATACAGTATATTGCATCATTACTCTGCTGGCATGACTGAGACTTTAGATTAAGAGGCAGCGTAGGGTACAGGGAGATGAGAGATTCACCAGTCTAGAATAAGGTGCATGTCTGTGGGTCTGTGATAAGGAGACAAGGAATATCTCTATGTTTTGACCAGTGATGAAGGGGGACAGGATATTGTCATAGCACTTTACTAGATTGGTTTAGACGTTCAAATCAAGTGGCACTAAATGGTACAAAGAGACAAGAGAGTCCTGTATCTTGAATAAAGTTTGTGTTTTTGGGGTCTTTGGTATGGAGACAGAGAAAACTTTTTCGGATTTTATCATTTATGCGAAGCACCAATGTAATCTCACGCAATGTCACCTTGTTGGGCTAATTTCAAAAGACTGTTAGAAACGTATTTTAGACTTTCATGATGGTATAGATTTTTCATTATGGTACAGACAGACAAGAGTCCTCCATTGTCAATAAGATGCACGGGTGTCTGTGTGTCTTTGGTATGGGGACAAGAAATATGCTTTTGTCTTCATTCTTCGACATAGGCGCCAGAATGGGTCATCTATCGTTTGAAATTTTGTTTCGTTTTTTTTTTCTCTATGATGTAATTTTTTTACACTCCTACTGCCGTCTTATGACAAAAAGGTTCATAATGCAATACAATTTCTGTTAATTATGAACTTTTTTTGTCAAAAGACGCAGAGTACAAGGTTGAATAAGGTTTACTGAAAAAAAGCCCAGACCTCAATGTAATATCTGGGCATACTATTTTGAATAACAAATGACGGGACAGATCTGATATCAAACAAAAATCTATCAATCAATAAATCACGGAATCAATAACTTATGATTGATAATGATACATTTCACACCATGATATCTGCATTGCAACCTCTGTGTAAGGGAAACATCTCTCATTAAGGGGGTAGACTAACTTTCTATTGTAGGTTATACAGCATTTCAGTGATGCGCATTATCCTTTTCTAAGTTAGTACATTCTGTTTGCAAAATTGCACACCAAATAATGCCCTTTTCCCCATTGTGGGTGTTGATCGTAGGAAAACGTGATCTCACAGTACAGATGTTCTTTCACCACAATATTTCACACATATGGCTGAAACACATTAATATCCATAATGAGAGACGGGGTTTTAATATATATGTTTCAAGAATAAGTTACGTGGAATTAAGGGGAGACACTGCCCTTTTTCAGAGGTTGTAATTAAAATGGTATGGTGTGCAACTGATCACAAAAAAAAACCAAACCAACAGTGAATTCCTATACAAACTTGCACAGCAAAGTGCTGAATGGTGCAAATTTCTCCCTTAAGGGTGAGGAGCTAAGGACAGCCATTATTTGCAATGGCACCAGTCGTTGGGCACGAGATTTCACCAGCGTTTACTAGACACTTTTGTGCATGATCTTTTGGAGGCTTTTGCCGGTTTTCTATATTTAAAGTTATTCTATTCAACATCAACAGGTGTTGGTAGTTTTTGATAATTTTGCGTCTAAGAGATGTGAGTGAAAGATGATGTCACAACTGGTACCATTGCTAACGACACTTGTTCTAAGGTCATCACCCATGAAGGAAAAGAATGCACCATTAAGCACTTTGGTGTGTAATTTTGCATTGAAATCTACTGCACTCATGGGAATAAGTAGCACATTATGTTAAGTGCACTACAGTCGCTGGAAATGGGTAGTGCCTCCCCTTAAGGGAGAGGACTATTTCTTGAAAAGATATAATGATAATTAAATTGACAACAATAATCTCTCTGTTGTTATGTACATTGAAGTGTTGTAAACACATAAGTAACAACTGTATTTTGAAATAAATATTTCTTAGGATCAATACCCACGACAGGAAAAAATCGCACTGTTTAGCACTTTGGCGTGCAGTTTTCCATGTAAAACGTATTGATTCAGAAAGGGCGGTGCGCACCACAATAAAACACTATGATCTACAATAGAATGGTACTGGTAGTCTATCCTCTTAAGACAAAAAAAACAAACCTCTTTCAGCTTCAGCTTTTGCTTCTTGACATTTTTTTCAGGCCACCAACGAGATCAGAGCCTTTGGTGCCTACAGAAATTTCCGCGCTTACTGGGTGTTCGTGGCCACATGGGACGAAGTTGGCTTCTATGGGGCAACAGCAGAGGGGTTGAGCAAGGTAAGCAGTTCTTATGATAAGTCTGCCTGTAACGAGGTGTACGCAGTGATTCCGAATGTGTGGACCGCTTTGGTCACGTGACTAGGGTCATACACTACCACGATATGTTCAAGGCAAACTATTTTAAAATCGTGTTGTTTCGAATAAGTTTGCACAGTTTGTCTTGGCGTGCAACTTTGTTCCAGCACTCTTTAGAGTCGACATGGAAGATTGCATGCCGACGTGCAAAATGGATGGTCTGCAGGCATTTAGCGTGGGGTCCTAAAAAATGCGGAGCTTAAAAGATATAATAATAATGCGATTTAGAAATCTCTTATCCAGATTACCCCAGCAGAACAGGTCACTCTAGGACTTTCTCAACTCCATGGGGAGTATAAAGTGCCGCTGCCATTTACAGGCGCTGATCACTAACATTTTGACAATAGCTTTCATTGTCTATAGCCACGCACCCATTTTACAGACGGGTGGACTGAGGAAAATGCGGTACCTACAACACGACTGTGGTAAGGAATCGAACACACGACCTTTAGATCTTGAGTACAGCGCATATATACCTTGAAAATGTATGAGGAAGTCACGAAAATATCATATCGCATCTTTGCAGAAAAACACATTCCAAGCCGTTCTGGTGTTAGATGCAACGGGAAGGCAGTCATTTGTCATCCTGAATTATGCCAAGATTGAGTGGACAACAGGGTCGAACAGTGAAGGGGATCCCAACACAGGCCTTGGCGGTAGCCCCGCCCAGGTATGGCAGGTAGATACAGCGTAAGACTTGGTCGTCTCCTTCTACTTTGGTCAGAACAGTTTGATTTGATTCACATTTGAATAACTCCTCGTATTTGAAAGTTTTAGTTTTGTTTTGTTTTCTTTTTTTTTATCACATTTAATTACTCCTCGTATTTGAAATGTTATTTTCTTTTCACATTTCATTACCCCTCAAGTTTTGATATTTTTTTCTTTTTTTTTTTTTAACACTTTATTACCCTCTCATAGTTCAGTTTTTTTTCACCTTTGATAATCTCTCGTATTTTAATTATTTTTAAAAAAAAATTATTTTGTTTAAACTTTTAGTGACAGTTGCTTTCGTGTTTTGGGATCATGCCTTCATGATTTTGCATTTTTTTTCTAGTGTTCATAGATCCAGTCTAGTCCGTAACTGTTTGCTTTCAAAGTGCAGTCCTACTTTTTTTTTCTTTAGTAGAGTGCTGGAGACTGATAGTTATGTTTCATCAGTGTCTTCCACCATAGAGAATTTGATTTCTTTAAGTTTAAAACTAGGCTGTGATTTCGAACTTCCTCTTTCTGTTGCCGTATTTATATTATTTGCACAAGAAGAAAGGACTATACACATTTTTTTGTTGTTGTTGTAACGAATGCTAAATTTTAACACTAGAAATAGTTCTGGGGGGTTTCTTTTTGTGTATTTCAGTCCACAAACTGTAGAATTTAGGTATTTTGATATGTTGCTCCCCCAAAACATGGCTACTTGCTGGAATTTGAAAAAATCCGAATGTGTTCGATGGTTAGTACCAGGACATCACCTATGGGATGATGACGATTCTGTTCCCTTCAGAGCTTCATTTCAACTGAAACTTGTTTTGTTTCCCCATTTCTCAGAATACAATTTTTAACTTGTGTCTCCGAGCACTGACATTTGTTCTGAGCAAGTAAGGTTTTGAATCAGCATGTGCTAAGACTTCCATTATCTGAGTCTTCAGATATTTGTCAACAAATCTGGAGGCAAGAGAATGAAATGCTTCTTGGAAAGCAGGGCATGTGTTCAGACAATTTGAGAATGTTTGGATTAAAGGCATGCTTCAGTGCTTAGAAGTTAAGTAATCTATCAAACATCATATCAAGGAAGACAGTGGAAATAAAAATGCAAAATGTGCCATCTGTACAGTGCAACAGTAAACATAGGTAAAAGTAGCAGTGAGCAAATGTCGTACAATGTGAGGATAGTCTATGAAATGTCCTATCCCCTTTTCCCAAATTCTAACCCAAGCCAGAATTAATAACCAAACAATCCATTCACATACCCAATCTGTTAGTTACATTTCCTCCATTTTAGTGTGTAAGGTTGTATCCTACAAGTGAGATTATATGGTATACGATTTGAAACAACTTGCAAACTCATTCACAAATGCACATAGGTCTATGTGCTGAACTATTTCTTAACATTCCTCAGACCCACCACATCATAACACCGTATCACTGCTGTCATGAACAAGACATTGCGACTTCATATCCCTGTCAGCACAGCCAATATTGCCCAACAGCTTTCACAAACCTATGTAATCTAATGTTGATTCTATGCACTGTGCACATTTCTCGGTTTGCACACCCCCCTCCCCCTGTCTCTTGTAGAGTCTGCACCCTGCTGAAGCCAGGACTATATCCATGCATGGCTGAGCACAGAAAATGAAACTATGCTCCATGTTTTATTTTTAACCCTCAATTATCACACAGTGCCCTTGCTAGATGCTGAGATCACTAAATCGTAAGGCGAAGCATGTGATGTAGAACATTTTACACACCAACAGAAATGTACTCTCATTTGTATCTTGAGCTGTATAATTTTTCTCTCTTCCCAGGAATTCCATCTCTAGTTTTTTTTTATTGTTACAACTCCTTTTTTTTTCATAATTTTTTTCTTTTTGTAATCTTTCATTCCATGATTTTGACAATTTCTTTGTTTAATTGGAGACACCAGTCTTATGCATGTCTGTCTACCTATTTGTGAATGTCCTTCATGTTTAATCTGTTTGTCTGTTTTTTTTCTTATTATCCCTTGCACAAGTTAGATAGATTGCAGGACGACCCTTATTCCCCTTGCTTTTTATTAGTATTTCATGGACTGCTTTATGATAGATTATGACATGATATGACAAATAGAGAATCAGATACTGGTTCTCCGCATTTTTTTTTGTGATATCACATTGATTTAGAGCTTCTTTCTTAACGCTTGAAGTTTGTAGAATGATTTCCTAGTGTGAAAGGCTTGGTAGATCTCTTTGCTACTTGTCCCCCTTTTTAGTTCTTCTGCACCGTCTGCTGCCATCTTGGGCCATTTTTGATATAATCACTTATCATGATTATTATCTAGTGTCTAGAAACAAGCTTGATAATGAAATTATCAATAATACCGTTCAGAACACAGTTTACGTACTATGCTGAATGAGCAGTAGCTTTAGCTTTGCGTTATAAGTTAAAAGAGAGGTACGGCGTACATTTCTCATAGGAAAAGAATAAAGAAAGAGGATAACTTCGCTAAATCTACCCATGTAAATCTCGTACAAGTAAATTTACCATTGCGCTGAAATGCCAAAACTGCCTAGAGTGAGTGAGGTTTATAAAATGGCCGATGCCTAAAAATCTAACTATAGTGGATAGTGACCTCTTCTTAGTTATCTCCTCTTGACTCATAGAACCCCAGTTAACGAGTTCTGCAAGCAATTTTAAAATCTTAATCTGAAAAATAAGAAACCTGTAAGAAACGGCAAAGTGGTAAATGTTTGCTTGGAAAATAAAATATCATAATTTCGTAAGAAACCTCAGACAAAACATCTGGAATTATTGATAGATAGAGAACCGTCTTCATCTTCATTTCAACACTCAAATTCACTTCCAATTCTATAAATTTCGTTTCCACAGAAATTAAAACTTTAGGAGTTATGCCATAAACAGAATGGATTGAAAACTGCAGTAAATAAACCGAGAAAGAGAGAGAACAGAGAGATACCTTCATTAGATCACCAAACCGATTTAGAAGTTGTATTGCACTGGGTCGTAAATAATGACATAGATGAATAAATGAAAACAGTAAATGACGTAAATGAGCAACTGAGGTTTTTCTTGTTTATGGTTTCCAGACTGGGAGTATTTTCCTGAAAGTACTGGACTACTAAACTCGTAAGCATGCTGGGCATAGCAGCATAAGTTCAGTTGAATCATTTGGAAAGAACAGGCTAAATTTATATATCCAAAATCTCTAAAGTTTTTGTACTGTAGTTAGCAGAGGACTTCAAGGTGGGCAATAGCAAGCAGGTCTGCCTCAAGGAAGGGGAAGATTTTGTACGCTGAGATCTGAAAGACGTGAAACCCGCAACATCTTAGTAGTTATTTTGAATGCCACTTGATTGTGACAAAAGATCACCTATCTACCTCCCTCCCTCCCCCCACTTAGCCTCCCCCAATTTTTTTTTCTGTGGGTATTTGAACATATTACTTTTTCAGTAGAATCTTTCTGTCTGTATTTTTTTTAAAGTTCAGAGGGATAGTAAGCCACTTAAAGGTGCACCCGGGGGTATGATAGGTGAGAAGAGGCATGATAGGGCATTTCACTAATATGTGTTTGATTGTAGGCTCCCCGTCAGAGTTCTGTATTTCCAGATTTCACGAGTAGAGGATTTTCCACAGCATACGAAGAATCTTTGCAAAACGTTAATTTACTGTCCCTTCGAATGTTACGGTAAAGAAAATTGATATGTACAAACGTCTGGTGTTTGAAATATGAAAGACAGCCATCTGAGTCGAGGCAGCGTTCCGGGTATGAAGATGCCAATGTTTTTTTTTTTTACTGTTGGCTATATTAGGTTATACACCTCTCATTAACTTATCCAGGGGTCCCAGGCCAAAATACTTTCCAAACATGTTGTTTAGCTTTTCTTCCAAATTTTGACACGAAGAAAAATGCCCCTAAACCAGTTAGCTTTTGAGAACTTAGGCAGTGAAGCAGACTACCTAATATTTTAGGTCTTTTCACTCAGTAAACAGGGTAACCTTACCCACTTAGCAACAACCACAAATTTTATACATGAGTGGCTAAACCTCACCTATTCTGAATCTACACATGTATTTGCATCTATATAAGCCTTTGAAATTAAAATCCAATCCCCCTCCCCCCCTTTTTTATGGACAGTTTTTTTTTATGATTTTATAGGGACTACTAAAAATTGCATATTTTTATGCCAGGTGCTATTGGCATCTTCATACCTCAAGGGTACTTGAAGGCGGGTCTTGTTTTTCGACCATAAAGATCGGGTGGCGCCAGATTTAATTTAAAGCATCCTGGTTAGAATTATAAATAGGAAGGCCAGTGACCCTGGGATAGTTTTTGGGGGGAAATCCAATGATTAGGAGATTGCAGTGTTGCACTGTACTCACATCCGATTCACGACTGTAGCCAGTAGCCAACATCCTTGCAGCTTTAAATTTCAGAGCAAAGTTATAAGAAAATTTGGAGTTCACTTACGTTGTGGAATATGCTGTTACACATGCGTATGGAGAATATATTGACCGCCATTAGGTAGTATCCGGACAACCAGCTCAGCCCATCATAACTGTAAAGTTGGTGTTGGTGTTGATGTTGTTGTTGTTGTTATTGTTGTTGTTAGTGGTGTTGGTGGTGATGATGATAATGATGATATTTCACTTGAAGAAGAATCACTTTTTAGATTCGAAAATTTGTAATTATTTTATATCACTATGTAAGTCCAGTTTGTATTCTAAATATTAAAGTGGCTTTCGTAATCCTTCGCTGGTTTGGATAAAACTTAAAAATTTTTTTGTGTTCCAAATGATGATAATGATGATGGTGATGATTAAAGATGATTTTCGTGATTTTTTCTTTATTGAAGTTGATCGGATTGAAGTCGTGTTTTAAAATTTTCTCTCATTTTACAGTGATGATGATGACGATGATAATGATGATAATGATGATGATGATGATGATGCGATGCTTGTGTGTGGGAGTGGGAGATAGGGGCCGGGGAAGGTTTATTGACCGTGTACCTTTGGTTCGTGAGGAGTCTTCACGGAAATAATCGGTACTTTATAATGGCGTTCAGTATATAATTCGGATGGCCAAAGAGAACAAATTTAGCGTAATTTCAGAGTTCAATAACTTCAAAACTTCAGACGTTACGCCGTTGAATTTTGCACTCTTTAACAGAGGGATATTGTCTGTTAGTGCTGCAAATCACAACTATAACAAACCTGGCTTAATTTCAAAGTTAAATAACTTCAAAACTTCAGACATACGCCGCTGAATTTTACACTCTTTAACAAAGGGATATTGTCGTCTTGTGCTGCAAATTACAACTATATCGATCAGTGGCGGCTCGGTACCTTCCCCATAACCACCTGTGTTAACACCCCTCCCTCTTTTCATAGAAGCAGGGCAACGAGGGAACATCTGATTGTGTGATGAGCATAGTGCAAACTTTGAATTGCATTTTGAGTGCAGATAACAAAGCATAGTAAATGCGTTTGGGGTCATTCCATGGTAACTGTCGGGACATTTAGATAATACTTTTCAAACTAAAAGCACTCGCAGATTTACTTATAATCCATTTTATTTAGTTTTCATTACGCAGATAACAAAAAGCAATGACAAATTAAGTGACACAGCTAACATTTGACTTAAGGGATAAATTGGATCTCCTATAATCACATCGCATAGGGTTGGTAACTGATGGGACAAATAAGGTATATTCGTTTTTACAGGATAACCCAGAGTAGCAAAATTTCTGAAATTCAACTACTGATAATAGAAAAAACATATTTTTATACACTCAGATAATGCAATTTAACATGTGGATAAAGCAGTTGTATCCAACAACAATAATTTAGCACACTGGGGCCGTCTTTATGGGTAACTGATGAAACAAAAAATTGGTAACTGATGGAACAAAAAAAATTTGGTAACTGATGGGACCAAAAAATTGGTAACTGATGGGACGCAATGGTAACACAATATTCTAGAGATGAAAGCTACTTTGCACATGACCATGGATGGGGGAAAAAAATCTACCAAAAACTGTTATTCCAACTATTCTGCACAATGATGCACCGACTTGTTTTAGAGTAAGTTGCATTTGAAAAATTGGTCCTCAGGTAACATTTTACATGGAATGACCCTTTGGATTTGGATTTTAATCTCTACCTATTTAACCAGCCTTAGCTAAATTTTACCCGGCACTGCACGGGCTGCATTAAATGACGAGCTGCTACTGATATCAGTGCTATAGTTATATCACAGCCGAAAAATTAAAACCTGTATCAACCAATAACAGTCCCGGTGTGCGGCCTAAGACGCTGGCCTCAGCTCG